>JAECXW010000662.1:0-339160 GCA_018153365.1 Drosophila fuyamai
ACTGCGTCAAATATCCTGAAAATCATTCATTTTAAACCGATTTCTCCCAATTGTTCCGATGTAAGCTATAGGATCTTCTTATGGGAGCTATATGATATAAATGTTCGATTTTAATTTGAATAGAACCGTAATTCTATAGTATTTAAGTATTACCAAAACCCAAACATCAAAAAAATCAAAAACAACAAAGTTATACTTCTTGTAATTTTTTCCGATTGCTCCTCGGAGCTATATGCTATAAACTTATGTACTACCTGCATTAGAAAGAAAACTTTTTGTGAAAGTTTTAAGCAGATAGCTTTAAAACTGAGTGACTAGTGACTAAGTCGACTCTTCTGGCGATGCTGATCCGATCTATATATATACTTTATAGGGTCGGAAATGTCACTGTAAATGTATTATAATAGGGTGTAACGAGGACTGAAGTTAACTTCGGCAGGCCGATTATATAACTCTTGCAGACATATATAACAAAAATGGATATTTTCACAGCTTTAAACAATTATTTGTATGGTATACACAGACGCCCGATCGGCAAGATCGGCCCTGATCAAGGTATGCGCAAATAAATGAGACTTGGAAAAATGTATGTCAATAGCTTATACACTGCGCGAAAAATCCTGAAAATCACCAAATTTGGATCGATTTCACCCTATTATTTCTATAGAAGCTAGGATATAGACGTCCGATCGGAACGGCTTTTTATCCTGATCAACGTATGCATATTAAATTCGGTACGGAAAGATTCATATTAATAGCTTTTATACTGCGCTAAATATCCTGAAAATTATAAAAATTTTAACCGATTTCACCCTATTGTTCCTATAAAAGTTATAGGATATAGACGTCCGATCGGCACGCGCTTTTACCCTAATCAGGGTATGCATAAAAAATACGATTTGGAAAGATTCATGCCAATTGTTCCTATGTAAGCTATAGGATATAGACGTCCGGTCGGCACGCGCTTTTACCCTGATCAGTGTATGCATAAACAAGAAAGGGAAAGCTAACTTCGGGCGCAACCGAAGTTTAAATACTCTTGCAGATTATTCTGTGAATTATATTCTCCAAAATTATTCGTATGATGCATTCTTAACACTCATAAAAATCCCAACTTCATAACTTTAAAAACCCCAAAGTTATGGAATTTTCAATCGTTCAGTTATATGGCAGCTATAAGATATAGTCGGCCGATCCCTATAAAATTTGGTAGGTCGGATTGATTGTCCAAATATAAAACCCATAGAAAATCCCAACTTCCTTACTTTAAAAACACCAAAGTTATGGTATTTCCTATCGTTATATGGGAGCTATAGGATATAGTCGGCCGATCCTTATGAAATTTGGTAGGTATGCATAAAAAACTACGAGACGGAATGATTCATGTTAATAGCTTTTATACTGCACAAAATATCCTGAAAAGCATTACATTTTAACCGATTTCACCCTATTGTTCCTATGGAAGCTATAGGATATAGACGTCCGATCGGCACGCGCTTTTACCCTGATCAAGGTATGCATACAAAATGCGATTTGGAAAGATTTATGTCAAGAGTTTGTATACTGCGTCAAATATCCTGAAAATCTTTAATTTTTAACAGATTTTACCCAATTGTTCCTATGTAAGCTATAGGATATAGACGTCCGATCGGCACGCGCTTTTACCCTGATCAACGTATGCATAAAAAATACGATTTGGAAAGATTCATGTCAAGAGTTTATATACTGCGTCAAATATCCTGAAAAGCATTACATTTTAACCGATTTCACCATATTGTTCCTATGGGAGATATAGGATTAGACGTCTGATCGGCACGCTCTTTTACCCTGATCAAGGTATGCATACAGATACGATTTGGAAAGATTCATGTCAATAGCTTATATACTGCGTCAAATATCCTGAAAAGCATTACATTTTAACCGATTTCACCATATTGTTCCTATGGGAGATATAGGATTAGACGTCTGATCGGCACGCTCTTTTACCCTGATCAAGGTATGCATAAAGATACGATTTGGAAAGATTCATGTCAATAGCTTATATACTGCGTCAAATATTCTGAAAATCATAAATTTTTAACCGATTTCACGCAATTGTTCCTATGTAAGCTATAGGATATAGACGTCCGATCGGCACGCGCTTATACCCTGATCAAGGTATGCATAAAAAACTACGATACGGAATGATTCATGTTAATAGCTTTTATACTGCACAAAATATCCTGAAAAGCATTACATTTTAACCGATTTCACCCTATTGTTCCTATGGAAGCTATAGGATATAGACGTCCGACCGGCACGCGCTTTTACCCTGATCAAGGTATGCATACAAAATACGATTTGGAAAGATGTATGTCAAGAGTTTGTATACTGCGTCAAATATCCTGAAAATCTTTAATTTTTAACAGATTTTACCCAATTGTTCCTATGTAAGCTATAGGATATAGACGTCCGATCGGCACGCGCTTTTACCCTGATCAACGTATGCATAAAAAACTACGATTTGGAAAGATTCATGTCAAGAGTTTATATACTGCGTCAAATATCCTGAAAAGCATTACATTTTAACCGATTTCACCCTATTGTTCCTATGGAAGCTATAGGATATAGACGTCCGACCGGCACGCGCTTTTACCCTGATCAAGGTATGCATACAAAATACGATTTGGAAAGATGTATGTCAAGAGTTTGTATACTGCGTCAAATATCCTGAAAATCTTTAATTTTAACAGATTTTACCCAATTGTTCCTATGTAAGCTATAGGATATAGACGTCCGATCGGCACGCGCTTTTACCCTGATCAACGTATGCATAAAAAACTACGATTTGGAAAGATTCATGTTTATAGCTTTTATACTGCACAAAATATCCTGAAAAGCATTACATTTTAACCGATTTCACCATATTGTTCCTATGGGAGATATAGGATTAGACGTCTGATCGGCACGCGCTTTTACCCTAATCAAGGTATGCATAAAAAATACGATTTGGAACGATTCATGTCAAGAGTTTATATACTGCGTCAAATATCCTAAAAATTATGTAAGCTATAGGATATAGACGTCCGATCGGCACGCGCTTTTACCCTGATCAACGTATGCATAAAAAACTACGATTTGGAAAGATTCATGTCAAGAGTTTATATACTGCGTCAAATATCCTAAAAATTATTAATTTTTAACCGATTTCACCCAATTGTTCCTATGTAAGCTATAGGATATAGACGTCCGATCGGCACGCGCTTTTACCCTGATCAAGGTATGCATAAAAAACTACGATACGGAATGATTCATGTTAATAGCCTATATACTGCGTCAAATATCCTGAAAGTCATTACATTTTAACCGATTTCACGCTATTGTTCCTAAGGAAGCTATAGGATATAGACGTCCGATCGGCACGCGTTTTTACCCTGATCAAGGTATGCATAAAAAATACGATTTGGAAAGATTCATGTCAATAGCCTATATAAATAACAAATATCCTATAGGATATAGACGTCCGATCAGCACGCGCTTTTACCCTGATCAAGGTATGCATAAAAAATACGATTTGAAAAGATTCATGTCAAGAGTTTATATACTGCGTCAAATATCCTGAAAATCATTCATTTTAAACCGATTTCTCCCAATTGTTCCGATGTAAGCTATAGGATCTTCTTATGGGAGCTATATGATATAAATGTTCGATTTTAATTTGAATAGAACCGTAATTCTATAGTATTTAAGTATTACCAAAACCCAAACATCAAAAAAATCAAAAATAACAAAGTTATACTTCTTGTAATTTTTTCCGATTGCTCCTCGGAGCTATATGCTATAAACTTATGTACTACCTGCATTAGAAAGAAAACTTTTGTGAAAGTTTTAAGCAGATAGCTTTAAAACTGAGTGACTAGTGACTAAGTCGACTCTTCTGGCGATGCTGATCCGATCTATATATATACTTTATAGGGTCGGAAATGTCACTGTAAATGTATTATAATAGGGTGTAACGAGGACTGAAGTTAACTTCGGCAGGCCGATTATATAACTCTTGCAGACATATATAACAAAAATGGATATTTTCACAGCTTTAAACAATTATTTGTATGGTATACACAGACGCCCGATCGGCAAGATCGGCCCTGATCAAGGTATGCGCAAATAAATGAGACTTGGAAAAATGTATGTCAATAGCTTATACACTGCGCGAAAAATCCTGAAAATCACCAAATTTGGATCGATTTCACCCTATTATTTCTATAGAAGCTAGGATATAGACGTCCGATCGGAACGGCTTTTTATCCTGATCAACGTATGCATATTAAATTCGGTACGGAAAGATTCATGTTAATAGCTTTTATACTGCGCTAAATATCCTGAAAATTATAAAAATTTTAACCGATTTCACCCTATTGTTCCTATAAAAGTTATAGGATATAGACGTCCGATCGGCACGCGCTTTTACCCTAATCAGGGTATGCATAAAAATACGATTTGGAAAGATTCATGCCAATTGTTCCTATGTAAGCTATAGGATATAGACGTCCGGTCGGCACGCGCTTTTACCCTGATCAGTGTATGCATAAACAAGAAAGGAAAGCTAACTTCGGGCGCAACCGAAGTTTAAATACTCTTGCAGATTATTCTGTGAATTATATTCTCCAAAATTATTCGTATGATGCATTCTTAACACTCATAAAAATCCCAACTTCATAACTTTAAAAACCCCAAAGTTATGGAATTTTCAATCGTTCAGTTATATGGCAGCTATAAGATATAGTCGGCCGATCCCTATAAAATTTGGTAGGTCGGATTGATTGTCCAAATATAAAACCCATAGAAAATCCCAACTTCCTTACTTTAAAAACACCAAAGTTATGGTATTTCCTATCGTTATATGGGAGCTATAGGATATAGTCGGCCGATCCTTATGAAATTTGGTAGGTATGCATAAAAAACTACGAGACGGAATGATTCATGTTAATAGCTTTTATACTGCACAAAATATCCTGAAAAGCATTACATTTTAACCGATTTCACCCTATTGTTCCTATGGAAGCTATAGGATATAGACGTACGATCGGCACGCGCTTTTACCCTGATCAAGGTATGCATACAAAATGCGATTTGGAAAGATTTATGTCAAGAGTTTGTATACTGCGTCAAATATCCTGAAAATCTTTAATTTTTAACAGATTTTACCCAATTGTTCCTATGTAAGCTATAGGATATAGACGTCCGATCGGCACGCGCTTTTACCCTGATCAACGTATGCATAAAAAATACGATTTGGAAAGATTCATGTCAAGAGTTTATATACTGCGTCAAATATCCTGAAAAGCATTACATTTTAACCGATTTCACCATATTGTTCCTATGGGAGATATAGGATTAGACGTCTGATCGGCACGCTCTTTTACCCTGATCAAGGTATGCATACAGATACGATTTGGAAAGATTCATGTCAATAGCTTATATACTGCGTCAAATATCCTGAAAAGCATTACATTTTAACCGATTTCACCATATTGTTCCTATGGGAGATATAGGATTAGACGTCTGATCGGCACGCTCTTTTACCCTGATCAAGGTATGCATAAAGATACGATTTGGAAAGATTCATGTCAATAGCTTATATACTGCGTCAAATATTCTGAAAATCATAAATTTTTAACCGATTTCACGCAATTGTTCCTATGTAAGCTATAGGATATAGACGTCCGATCGGCACGCGCTTATACCCTGATCAAGGTATGCATAAAAAACTACGATACGGAATGATTCATGTTAATAGCTTTTATACTGCACAAAATATCCTGAAAAGCATTACATTTTAACCGATTTCACCCTATTGTTCCTATGGAAGCTATAGGATATAGACGTCCGACCGGCACGCGCTTTTACCCTGATCAAGGTATGCATACAAAATACGATTTGGAAAGATGTATGTCAAGAGTTTGTATACTGCGTCAAATATCCTGAAAATCTTTAATTTTTAACAGATTTTACCCAATTGTTCCTATGTAAGCTATAGGATATAGACGTCCGATCGGCACGCGCTTTTACCCTGATCAACGTATGCATAAAAAACTACGATTTGGAAAGATTCATGTCAAGAGTTTATATACTGCGTCAAATATCCTGAAAAGCATTACATTTTAACCGATTTCACCCTATTGTTCCTATGGAAGCTATAGGATATAGACGTCCGACCGGCACGCGCTTTTACCCTGATCAAGGTATGCATACAAAATACGATTTGGAAAGATGTATGTCAAGAGTTTGTATACTGCGTCAAATATCCTGAAAATCTTTAATTTTAACAGATTTTACCCAATTGTTCCTATGTAAGCTATAGGATATAGACGTCCGATCGGCACGCGCTTTTACCCTGATCAACGTATGCATAAAAAACTACGATTTGGAAAGATTCATGTTTATAGCTTTTATACTGCACAAAATATCCTGAAAAGCATTACATTTTAACCGATTTCACCATATTGTTCCTATGGGAGATATAGGATTAGACGTCTGATCGGCACGCGCTTTTACCCTAATCAAGGTATGCATAAAAAATACGATTTGGAACGATTCATGTCAAGAGTTTATATACTGCGTCAAATATCCTAAAAATTATGTAAGCTATAGGATATAGACGTCCGATCGGCACGCGCTTTTACCCTGATCAACGTATGCATAAAAAACTACGATTTGGAAAGATTCATGTCAAGAGTTTATATACTGCGTCAAATATCCTAAAAATTATTAATTTTTAACCGATTTCACCCAATTGTTCCTATGTAAGCTATAGGATATAGACGTCCGATCGGCACGCGCTTTTACCCTGATCAAGGTATGCATAAAAAACTACGATACGGAATGATTCATGTTAATAGCTTTTATACTGCACAAAATATCCTGAAAAGCATTACATTTTAACCGATTTCACCATATTGTTCCTATGGGAGATATAGGATTAGACGTCTGATCGGCACGCGCTTTTACCCTAATCAAGGTATGCATAAAAAATACGATTTGGAACGATTCATGTCAAGAGTTTATATACTGCGTCAAATATCCTAAAAATTATTAATTTTTAACCGATTTCACCCAATTGTTCCTATGTAAGCTATAGGATATAGACGTCCGATCGGCACGCGCTTTTACCCTGATCAAGGTATGCATAAAAAACTACGATATGGAATTATTCATGTTAATAGCTTTTATACTGCACAAAATATCCTGAAAAGCATTACATTTTAACCGATTTCACCCTATTGTTCCTATGGAAGCTATAGGATATAGACGTGCGATCGGCACGCGCTTTTACCCTGATCAAGGTATGCATACAAAATGCGATTTGGAAAGATTTATGTCAAGAGTTTGTATACTGCGTCAAATATCCTCAAAATCTTGAATTTTTAACAGATTTTACCCAATTGTTCCTATGTAAGCTATATGATATAGACGTCCGATCGGCACGCGCTTTTACCCTGATCAACGTATGCATAAAAAATACGATTTGGAAAGATTCATGTCAAGAGTTTATATACTGCGTCAAATATCCTGAAAAGCATTACATTTTAACCGATTTCACTATATTGTTCCTATGGGAGATATAGGATTAGACGTCTGATCGGCACGCGCTTTTACCCTAATCAAGGTATGCATAAAAAATACGATTTGGAACGATTCATGTCAAGAGTTTATATACTGCGTCAAATATCCTACAAATTATTAATTTTTAACCGATTTCACCCAATTGTTCCTATGTAAGCTATAGGATATAGACGTCCGATCGGCACGCGCTTTTACCCTGATCAAGGTATGCATAAAAAACTACGATACGGAATGATTCATGTTAATAGCTTTTATACTGCACAAAATATCCTGAAAAGCATTACATGTTAACCGATTTCACCCTATTGTTCCTATGGAAGCTATAGGATATAGACGTCCGATCGGCACCCTGATCAAGGTATGCATACAAAATACGATTTGGGAAGATTTATGTCAAGAGTTTGTATACTGCGTCAAATATCCTGAAAATCTTTAATTTTTAACAGATTTTACCCAATTGTTCCTATGTAAGCTATAGGATATAGACGTCCGATCGGCACGCGCTTTTACCCTGATCAAGGTATGCATAAAAAACTACGATACGGAATGATTCATGTTAATAGCTTTTATACTGCACAAAATATCCTGAAAAGCATTACATGTTAACCGATTTCACCCTATTGTTCCTATGGAAGCTATAGGATATAGACGTCCGATCGGCACCCTGATCAAGGTATGCATACAAAATACGATTTGGGAAGATTTATGTCAAGAGTTTGTATACTGCGTCAAATATCCTGAAAATCTTTAATTTTTAACAGATTTTACCCAATTGTTCCTATGTAAGCTATAGGATATAGACGTCCGATCGGCACGCGCTTTTACCTTGATCAACGTATGCATAAAAAATACGATTTGGAAAGATTCATGTCAAGAGTTTATATACTGCGTGAAATATCCTGAAAAGCATTACATTTTAACCGATTTCACCATATTGCTCCTATGGGAGATATAGGATTAGACGTCTGATCGGCACGCTCTTTTACCCTGATCAAGGTATGCATAAAGATACGATTTGGAAAGATTCATGTGAATAGCTAATATACTGCGTCAAATATTCTGAAAATTATAAATTTTTAACCGATTTCACGCAATTGTTCCTATGTAAGCTATGGGATATAGACGTCCAATCGGCACGGGCTTTTACCCTGATCAAGGTATGCATAAAAAACTACGATACGGAATGATTCATGTTAATAGCTTTTATACTGCACAAAATATCCTGAAAAGCATTACATTTTAACCGATTTCACCCTATTATTCCTATGGAAGCTATAGGATATAGACTTCCGATCAGCACGCGCTTTTACCCTGATCAAGGTATGCATAAAAAATACGATTTGGAAAGATTCATGTCAAGATTTTAATACTGCGTCAAATATCCTGAAAATCATTAATTTTTAACCGATTTCACCCAATTGTTCCTACGTAAGATATATATATAGACGTCCGATCGGCACGCGCTTTTACCTTGATCAACGTATGCATAAAAAATACGATTTGGAAAGATTCATGTCAAGAGTTTATATACTGCGTCAAATATCCTGAAAAGCATTACATTTTAACCGAATTTACCATATTGTTCCTATGGGAGATATAGGATTAGACGTCTGATCGGCACGAGCTTTTACCCTAATCAAGGTATGCATAAAAAATACGATTTGGAAATATTCATGTCAAGAGTTTATATACTGCGTCAAATATCCTAAAAATCATTAATTTTTAACCGATTTCACCCAATTGTTCCTATGTAAGCTATAGGATTAGACGTCCGATCGGCAGGCGCTTTTACACTGATCAAGGTATGCATAAAGATACGATACGGAATGATTCATGTTAATAGCCTATATACTGCGTCAAATATCCTGAAAGTCATTACATTTTAACCGATTTCACGCTATTGTTCCTAAGGAAGCTATAGGATATAGACGTCCGATCGGCACGCGTTTTTACCCTGATCAAGGTATGCATAAAAAATACGATTTGGAAAGATTCATGTCAATAGCCTATATAAATAACAAATATCCTATAGGATAGTCCGATCAGCACGCGCTTTTACCCTGATCAAGGTATGCATAAAAAATACGATTTGAAAAGATTCATGTCAAGAGTTTATATACTGCGTCAAATATCCTGAAAATCATTCATTTTAAACCGATTTCTCCCAATTGTTCCTATGTAAGCTATAGGATCTTCTTATGGGAGCTATATGATATAAATGTTCGATTTTAATTTGAATAGAACCGTAATTCTATAGTATTTAAGTATTACCAAAACCCAAACATCAAAAAAATCAAAAACAACAAAGTTATACTTCTTGTAATTTTTTCCGATTGCTCCTCGGAGCTATATGCTATAAACTTATGTACTACCTGCATTAGAAAGAAAACTTTTGTGAAAGTTTTAAGCAGATAGCTTTAAAACTGAGTGACTAGTGACTAAGTCGACTCTTCTGGCGATGCTGATCCGATCTATATATATACTTTATAGGGTCGGAAATGTCAATGTAAATGTATTATAATAGGGTGTAACGAGGACTGAAGTTAACTTCGGCAGGCCGATTATATAACTCTTGCAGACATATATAACAAAAATGGATATTTTCACAGCTTTAAACAATTATTTGTGATCGGCACGCGCTTTTACCCTAATCAAGGTATGCATAAAAAATACGATTTGGAACGATTCATGTCAAGAGTTTATATACTGCGTCAAATATCCTAAAAATTATTAATTTTTAACCGATTTCACCCAATTGTTCCTATGTAAGCTATAGGATATAGACGTCCGATCGGCACGCGCTTTTACCCTGATCAAGGTATGCATAAAAAACTACGATATGGAATTATTCATGTTAATAGCTTTTATACTGCACAAAATATCCTGAAAAGCATTACATTTTAACCGATTTCACCCTATTGTTCCTATGGAAGCTATAGGATATAGACGTGCGATCGGCACGCGCTTTTACCCTGATCAAGGTATGCATACAAAATGCGATTTGGAAAGATTTATGTCAAGAGTTTGTATACTGCGTCAAATATCCTCAAAATCTTGAATTTTTAACAGATTTTACCCAATTGTTCCTATGTAAGCTATATGATATAGACGTCCGATCGGCACGCGCTTTTACCCTGATCAACGTATGCATAAAAAATACGATTTGGAAAGATTCATGTCAAGAGTTTATATACTGCGTGAAATATCCTGAAAAGCATTACATTTTAACCGATTTCACCATATTGCTCCTATGGGAGATATAGGATTAGACGTCTGATCGGCACGCTCTTTTACCCTGATCAAGGTATGCATAAAGATACGATTTGGAAAGATTCATGTGAATAGCTAATATACTGCGTCAAATATTCTGAAAATTATAAATTTTTAACCGATTTCACGCAATTGTTCCTATGTAAGCTATGGGATATAGACGTCCAATCGGCACGGGCTTTTACCCTGATCAAGGTATGCATAAAAAACTACGATACGGAATGATTCATGTTAATAGCTTTTATACTGCACAAAATATCCTGAAAAGCATTACATTTTAACCGATTTCACCCTATTATTCCTATGGAAGCTATAGGATATAGACTTCCGATCAGCACGCGCTTTTACCCTGATCAAGGTATGCATAAAAAATACGATTTGGAAAGATTCATGTCAAGATTTTAATACTGCGTCAAATATCCTGAAAATCATTAATTTTTAACCGATTTCACCCAATTGTTCCTACGTAAGATATATATATATAGACGTCCGATCGGCACGCGCTTTTACCTTGATCAACGTATGCATAAAAAATACGATTTGGAAAGATTCATGTCAAGAGTTTATATACTGCGTCAAATATCCTGAAAAGCATTACATTTTAACCGAATTTACCATATTGTTCCTATGGGAGATATAGGATTAGACGTCTGATCGGCACGAGCTTTTACCCTAATCAAGGTATGCATAAAAAATACGATTTGGAAATATTCATGTCAAGAGTTTATATACTGCGTCAAATATCCTAAAAATCATTAATTTTTAACCGATTTCACCCAATTGTTCCTATGTAAGCTATAGGATTAGACGTCCGATCGGCAGGCGCTTTTACACTGATCAAGGTATGCATAAAAAACTACGATACGGAATGATTCATGTTAATAGCCTATATACTGCGTCAAATATCCTGAAAGTCATTACATTTTAACCGATTTCACGCTATTGTTCCTAAGGAAGCTATAGGATATAGACGTCCGATCGGCACGCGTTTTTACCCTGATCAAGGTATGCATAAAAAATACGATTTGGAAAGATTCATGTCAATAGCCTATATAAATAACAAATATCCTATAGGATAGTCCGATCAGCACGCGCTTTTACCCTGATCAAGGTATGCATAAAAAATACGATTTGAAAAGATTCATGTCAAGAGTTTATATACTGCGTCAAATATCCTGAAAATCATTCATTTTAAACCGATTTCTCCCAATTGTTCCTATGTAAGCTATAGGATCTTCTTATGGGAGCTATATGATATAAATGTTCGATTTTAATTTGAATAGAACCGTAATTCTATAGTATTTAAGTATTACCAAAACCCAAACATCAAAAAAATCAAAAACAACAAAGTTATACTTCTTGTAATTTTTTCCGATTGCTCCTCGGAGCTATATGCTATAAACTTATGTACTACCTGCATTAGAAAGAAAACTTTTGTGAAAGTTTTAAGCAGATAGCTTTAAAACTGAGTGACTAGTGACTAAGTCGACTCTTCTGGCGATGCTGATCCGATCTATATATATACTTTATAGGGTCGGAAATGTCAATGTAAATGTATTATAATAGGGTGTAACGAGGACTGAAGTTAACTTCGGCAGGCCGATTATATAACTCTTGCAGACATATATAACAAAAATGGATATTTTCACAGCTTTAAACAATTATTTGTATGGTATACACAGACGCCCGATCGGCAAGATCGGCCCTGATCAAGGTATGCGCAAATAAATGAGACTTGGAAAAATGTATGTCAATAGCTTATACACTGCGCGAAAAATCCTGAAAATCACCAAATTTGGATCGATTTCACCCTATTATTTCTATAGAAGCTAGGATATAGACGTCCGATCGGAACGGCTTTTTACCCTGATCAACGTATGCATATTAAATTCGGTACGGAAAGATTCATGTTAATAGCTTTTATACTGCGCTAAATATCCTGAAAATTATAAAAATTTTAACCGATTTCACCCTATTGTTCCTATAAAAGTTATAGGATATAGACGTCCGATCGGCACGCGCTTTTACCCTAATCAGGGTATGCATAAAAAATACGATTTGGAAAGATTCATGCCAATTGTTCCTATGTAAGCTATAGGATATAGACGTCCGGTCGGCACGCGCTTTTACCCTGATCAGTGTATGCATAAACAAGAAAGGAAAGCTAACTTCGGGCGCAACCGAAGTTTAAATACTCTTGCAGATTATTCTGTGAATTATATTCTCCAAAATTATTCGTATGATGCATTCTTAACACTCATAAAAATCCCAACTTCATAACTTTAAAAACCCCAAAGTTATGGAATTTTCAATCGTTCAGTTATATGGCAGCTATAAGATATAGTCGGCCGATCCCTATAAAATTTGGTAGGTCGGATTGATTGTCCAAATATAAAACCCATAGAAAATCCCAACTTCCTTACTTTAAAAACACCAAAGTTATGGTATTTCCTATCGTTATATGGGAGCTATAGGATATAGTCGGCCGATCCTTATGAAATTTGGTAGGTCGAATTAATTCGCCAAATAAAAAAGCCATAGGAAATCCCAACTTCCTAACTTAACAAACACCAGAGTTTTGGCATTTCCTATCGTTCAGTTATATGCCAGCTATAGGATATTGTAGTGTGCATACATACAGAGTACACACTGTACCATCGGCAACAATGTTAGCCAAATCTGCAGGATCAGCACTCTTCAAGTGCAAACGGAATTTGACCACACACGCCATCAGCGAGTGATAAGTCGCGCCAGTTTATTCCCACAGCTTGGCGACTGCAACAAATATATCCATGTATGCATGTTATCCAACCCATAAATATTCATAGCTTATGAGTTTCATAAACAAATTTCCAATCGTAGCAACCGCTGAAAAATCTAAGCTTCGCTAGCAAAATCTCCCCTCACTCAAACCGGCCACATTCGGGCTATTATAAACAAATGACCCTTTCCAATCTTAGCAACCGCTGGAAATTCTAGCTTCGTTAACAGAATCTCCCCTCACTCAAACCGAGCCCTGTGAGAACCACATCCGGCCTACTGTAAACAAATGACCCCAGTCATAAACAAAGCTTCCAAATTTTCCACTTAGGGTCCGATCTAGTCCGAGCCAGTTGCTAACCAAATTTTTGTCAAATAATCAATTTATTGAGTTTCAATTACTTCTCAATTATTTCATCAGCCAATTGTCCTACTCTCTTAACTTTGCCTAATCTCTTTTAATCTCTTCTGAGCAAGATTCTCTTAAGCCGAGGTTTCATGATTAATATTTTATCAAACTAAGGGCAGTTCTTTTTTGGAGACGACTCGATCGGTCGTGTAAATCAAATTGAAAATATAAGAATATGTTAAGTGACTTGTGAAAGTGAATTTAATAAAATAAAAGGTAAACATCAAAATAAAAATAAAAAATTAATTTTTTTATAAAAAATTATCAACTAATAAATTTAATTTGCACATAACATTCCATTCCCTCTCTCTGGGCACCACTCTCAGAGATAAACATAAGCTAATATACAAGGCGGTTGCGTCGCTGCCGGCTTGACCGAAGCTAAGCCCAAAAAGAATATAGACCGGCAGTCCAGAGACGACGGCAAGACAACGAAGTATCAATGAAAATAAATTATAAATTAAAATAAAACCAGTGCGTTTATATTTTTAACTAAAGTGCTGTGAACCATAAATTATATCTTAACATGGCGACCGTGACATGGATTTATGTCAAACAATTAAAAACACTGTTAAAAAGTGATTAAAAATAAAAAAAAAAACAAAAAAAAATTTATTACAAATAAAAAACACTATTGCTAAAGAAAAAAAAAAAGAGTAGAAAAAAATCATCAACAAAAATTGAAGAAAATGGTTATGTATGTGTTACTACAAGATTATGAAATGGAATATATATATGGTACACAAAAAGCTATGAAAACTGAGTTGAAACGATTATGATAAAATATATCGAAAAACTTTAACGTTGAGAAAACAAAACACCCTGATTAAAGGAAAACGGCCTGGAACCCTTCTTTTATCCTGCGACACATCAAATAAAATAGCTTGTGCGATGACCAGCACCGGCACCGCCCGAGTCCAAAAGGCCAGGAATATCTAAAAAAAAATAAATATAAAATAATTCAAATCATCAAAATAAAAGGAAATAGCCTGTGCGAGGACCAGCACCGGTACCGCCCGAGTCCAATGGGCCCGGAACATCAAAAAATAATAGACTGTGCAAGGACCAGCACCGGCACCGCCCGAGTCAAAAAGGCCCAGGACCTTGAAAACGAGAAGATACTAAGGACAAGGATGCAGAAGAACAATTTTTTTTGTATATACAAATATATTATAAAATTGTAAGTTTGAGCTGTACAAGAAGACGGCCCAAATAAGAACATTTTATTGAAAGGCAGGAAAAATAATTTGTAACAATAAGAAAAAAAAAAGGAAACTAATATAATAACGTACAACCAATTTTATTTTAAAAATATTTGTGTTATTTTGAGCTTTAAAAGGAAGATGGCCAAAACAGATTATAAATAGGCAGGGAATTTTGTAAAAAAAAGTATTAAATATATTAAATATTAAATGCGAATATATGTTTAAAAATTAATATTTTCAAAATAAAAATTTTTTTTATAAAAAAAAAAATTTTAAAATAAGTAACCAGAATATAAGAATTCAAAAAAAAAACTATAAACTTTAACAACATTTTTTTAAATTACAATATTAGCATTGTCTTCTATTATTCTTTTAACTCCCCATGCAAAATTAAAAATTTACAATGGGTTGGTTCGCTCAGACGACACCCAGTCTACGGGAAATAAAGCTAATGTTGTTAATAATGTTCAAATAGTTGATCATACGGATGCTATTAAGTCAATATGGATACTACTTTTGATCCTGACTATTAGCAGCATTGCTCAATTCGTTCAATTAAAAGACGTTATATAAGCAGAGCTAACGACTTGGACAAGGTTTAAATTCATTTATCCTTTTTTTTACCTTATTGGAGAAACACTCATTTCTTTTTGCATCTTTCTATAAAAGACATACATTTAAATATATTGTCTACCTAACAAGAATGGACCGTAAAACGAAAAATAATAAAAGGAAAAAAGGCATTTAAAAGAATAGCCGCCATTCGAAATGAATTAGCAGCCAGTGATAAAACATCATGGGAACAAGCATGTAAGCTTCACGCAGAGCTAGACTCCCTAAAAAAAATTATAAGCACTAAACTACAGAAAAATTAAGAACCCGAAAAATGTTACAAAAATATTGAAATCATCGGGGAAACTGTTCACAAAAAATCTCCTCCAAAAGAGAAATTTTTGCCAGTTCTTAAAAAGGAATGCCCGGCAGACTGCACAGGCCCTTTATTCTCACCATACTGTGAATGCACATGCAAACACACAAAGCCCCAAACAGACCAGTAAAAAAAAAAAAAAAAAATAAAAACAAAATAAAAATTTTTTTTTAAATTTACAAATCTGTTCTTTATTATGGATACAAACAGATGTATAGAAGAAACACGGGAAAGGGAACCCATGTTCGGTTATAGAGTAAGATCTATCCTCGAAACACTTTGGAAGCCCATTTCAGGGTATGAACTAGAAATTTAATATATGGAAAAATTCAATCTAAGTAGTTCCCCATTAATACATTGTAATAATACTCAAAAAGCTATAGTATTATCAACAATACAAAACTGTAAGGTTTTTTCCGTCATTGACAAAAATGCATTGCTTGGCAATATAATAATCTTTAAAATTATTATGAAATAAAGCCTAATGGATTGGAAAACTATTTCTGATAAATTAAAAGAAATAAGAACAAATTTTGACAAGTCATACAAATGTCTTTCGCAAAACCGAAATGCTCAGGGAACAACCATACAAAAACACGCTAAAGTTCTAGTAGACAGCTTTAATGGAGCACGCCTTATAATTTACGAACACAGAGATAAATTATCCAGTAAACACTGGACAGATATCTCAAAATTATTATCTTAATTTAAAAACAATCTTAAAAATATAAAACAAAAATATAAGTTAGACATTTTAATTCCATCTATCCTTAATACACCATTAACATTTGGGGAGGAATTGAAATCAGAAGAAATAGAAAATAAAGATTTCGATACGGAAGATTTAGTCGAAACAAACAAAGAAACCGAATTCCCAAAAACCGAGGACATACACAACCAGCGGTATTAACGCTGACCGAACTGTCGGATTCCGAAGAAAATATATCATACGAAAATTTTGAAAATAATATAATCAATATGACGGACGACTCGATTGCCAATAGAGCATACATGAAGGAAATCAGCTCGGCAATTCCAGGGTTCGATGGAAAAAAAATCCACCTGCAAAGAATCTTAACAGCATTGAAATTGGTCAACCTTACCAAGGGACCATACAAAAACATAGCTGTTGAGGTAATCAAATCCAAAATAGTTGGATCAACATTGTACAAAGTACAAAACGAAACAACTATTAATAACATAATCAGTAAACTCCAGGCCACTATAGTGGGCGATTCTTCTGACGTTGTAAAAGCGAAATTTTTAAACATATACTGTTTGTAGGGGGCGATCCTTTCACAAAAAGCACTTGAGGCACAGCAAAGATTCCCACGGCGCAAACGTAATGGAAGATGAAAAAATGAAGAAGTCGGGAGCGTCGTGGTATAGTTCAATGTATTTCGTTCAGCTGCATACAAGAGACTAATTAAAACTAAAAAGTAAAAACTAAAACCGCGCTCCCGCCCGCTTTACTCCGTTGAAGCGGGAGCGGGAGAGCGGAAACGGCCGTCTGAGGAGTTCGGATGAGAAAACCGAAGCTCGCACTCTGGAGCGCGGACGTTGCGAGAAGCGAGCGAGGGAGCGCAAGAGGGGCGAGAGCGAAAGCTCGGAGAGCTCAGTGAACAGCGCCGGTGCAGTGGGCCACTGATCTAAACATTCCGCTCCCCCTTGCAACTACTCGGGTTGCAACATAGCCTGGTTGCTCTTTTCACGGCTGGTGGCAGGCTCCGGACACGACCCACCCAAACACGGTGCTCTGGGCTACTGGCAGTCCATCTTGAAGTTTCAGGAAGCCCGGCCGCATCACGCTCGGATACATATCCGCGCCTAGGATGATGGAGATCGTCGCGGGGAGATAGAACCGCTCATCAGCCAGCGTAATGTCCCGGAAGTGGGTCCTTACCGCGTCGCTCAGCTCCCGGATTGGAGTGCGGATGCGCACGTGAGGCTCTATTTTAAAAATTGCGTCGAGCCGGACAGCGCTGTCGATTCTTGACCCCACGGTTGCCGAACAGATCTGTTCGCCTCCCACGTTGGTGGTCGGCAAGCGGAAACTCGACGCTAGCGAAGCGTCGATGCAGCTCATAGGAGTGCACGGGTCAATGAGCGCCGCAGTGTCGAAGACTCGACTCCCGGTCTCTAAACGCACCAAAGCCGTCGGTAGGAGGTTGATGCTGTGCCGCTGTAGGAGGGACGTTAGGGACAGAGCGGCAACCGCGGGCTGCGTGGCACCCCGACGAGTAGCAGAAAATTGCCGCGGAGTGTCGGAAGAATCCCGTGGAGTGGCGGACGAGGGCCGAGGAGCGGCTGAAGAATGCCGTGGACTGGCGGACGAGGGCCGAGGAGCTCCTGAAGGGTGCCGTGGAGTGGCTGACGAGGGCCGAGGAGCTGCTGAAGGGTGCCGTGGAGTGCCTGACGAGGGCCGCGGAGCGGCTGAGGAGTGTTGAGGAGTGGCAACGGATCTCTGCGACCGGCGTGCTGCCGGGCGGGACTGCCGTGATGCCATCGGTGGTTCCGAAAGATGAAGGAGAGTGTGGTGATCCTGGCCGCACGTTTTGCAGCGATCACCTCGCCGACACGCTCAGTCGGAGTGCTCGTGGGCCAAACATCGGCGGCAGTACCGGTTGGCAAGGACAGCCCGGAGCCTCTTCTCGGCACTCAGACGGAGGAACCGACGACACTTCCGAAGTGGATGGATCCCGCTACAGACTCGGCAACGGTAGGGTTACATATTTCGAGTTCGTCTGCGTTCCAATGCGATGGCGCTGCGCGGACGTGGAGACATCGTGTGAGATCTAATTGGCGGAAGAGGACAAAAATAAAAATTTGGATCAGTAGTGATAAGAACTGCGAATTGGAACTACGGGTTAGAACTATTAATTGACGCTACGAATCGGAGTGATGCATTGAAACACCGGAGTGAAGGGTCGACTGGTTATTGCGGGCAGGCGGACTCTTCCGTTGAAAGAAGGACGACCTTCGCTATGGGACGCTTAATGAGTCCCCGTGCAGTGCGGATGTCGACCACACGAACATGGCGTCAATTCTGCCTAATCGCCACTCATTGGACGGAAGGTTGTTTTTCTTGACTACCACCATGTCCCCGCTACGGAGATTTCTTGTAGGGGTTCGCCACTTATTCCGCTTATGGAGTTCCTTCAGGTACTCCTCCTTCCATCGCAGACGAATTTGTTAATGAAGAGCCTTCAGGTGCTGCCAGCGGTTTATAATAGATGTGGTGTCCCCCTTGATCTCGGGTTCGACCATGGCGAGGAGGGGCCCTCCAACAAGAAAGTGCCCAGGCGTAAGTGCCAGCAGGTCAGTGGGGTCTTCGGACATCGGCGAGAGCGGGCGCGAATTCAAGCATGCTTCGATCCTAGCTAGAAACGTGGACAGCTCTTCGAACGTATATTTCCGCGTCGCCGTGGACTTAAAGAACAGGGTCTTGAAGCTCTTAACACCTGCTTCCCACAAGCCTCCCATGTGGGGTGCTCCCGGAGGAATGAATTGCCAGAGAAGCTGCTGGTGACTATAAGCACCGGTTCCAGCTTCTTTGAGAGCTTGGAGAAACTCGCGGGAGAGTAGGGCAGCCGCCCACAAAGCCACCCACAAAGGTCTATCCATAGTCCGACTGAACTTGACGGGGGCATCCTCTTCGGGACACGAAACGGGCGAAGGCGGCGAGAAACTTTTCAGTCGTAAGGTCGGAAGTAGGCTTTAAATGGATGGCCTTAGTGGCGAAGCACACGAACATCAGCACATACCCTTTCGTAATGAGACAGGCTCGTCCCGTGTAGTTTTTGATGTCGAAGGGACCGGCATAGTCCACACCGGTATATGTGAAAGGGCGCGAGAAGGACGTTCGTTCTTTGGGTAAGTCTCCCATCAGTTGCGTTTGCAACCTCTTTTTGTGGATGATGCAGACCTTGCATGAATATATGACGGACTTGACCAAATTCCTCACCCTCGGGATCCAGAACTTGGAACGGATCAGACGGATCATCAGCTGATTGCCACCGTGCAGCGTTATGCGATGCGTAAAATGGACGAGGAGTCGAGACAGATGGCAGTCGTATGGAAGGATGACAGGATGCCGTTCATCATACTGGAGAAGTTCGGAGTTCAAGGGCAAGAGTTAGGTTTGGGACTGATGCTGCCTGCCGTTGCGTGACGGAAAATAAGGAGCCGCTTGGCCGACGCAATTTCCGGAGCTGTCAAAGGATCCTCAAACGGGGACATGAGCTTTGCGCGAACGCTGGATGAACATGAGGCGAGGACTCGCAACGCCTTGTCGAGTGTGGAAAAACGCTCCAGAACGTCTTCAGGGGAGGCCTTCGCAACATGGACCTTGACTGCTCTCTTCTCGAGTTTAGTCACAGGGGGTTCATAGCCTTGAGTGGGCCACTCGCAGCGAGGCCACTGCAGCCAGGCAGGACCATGCCACCACAGCTGGCTGTCCGCAAGGTCTTGAAGCGCCACCCCTGCTCGCGAGATCTGCCGGGTTATGCTCGGAGCGGACGTGTGCCCATTTCTCCACCTCGGTGAGCTGGGTGATCTTGGTCACACGATTTGCCACGAACGTTGTCCAGTGGCACGCTGGCTTATGCAACCAGGCGAGAACAATCGTAGAGTCCGTGCAACAGTGCAGGGCGGACGCCTGCCCGCAACCCGCGTCTTTGCCTTGAGCAAGTTCACCATTACCGCGGACCCAGACTCAACTCGGACGTAGATGGCTGCGCCGTACGCCTTCTGCGAGGCGTCGCAGAACCCATGAGGCTCAATTTTCAAATGTGGTCGGAAAGCGAGCCATCGGGGAATGTGGATCTGATCAAGAGCGGAGTAATTTTCCAGGAAGTCAACCCATCTTTGGCAAAAGTCTCGAGGGAGGGCATCGTCCCATCCTAGATTTTGGAGCCAAATGTCCTGCATGAACATCTTTGCCCGGACTATGAAGGGGGCGAGCCAACCCGCTGGATCAAATAGTTTGGCGATTTGGGATAGGACTTGACGCTTTGTGAACGTTGAACCCAGGGTCAGTTCGCACTCCGAGAGTTTTAGCCGTGCTCTCTGCGTTGATTTCAAGGAAGTCCGTGCGGAGGAGATGTTCACTCTGGATGTTGGCCAAAAAAAAATCAAATCAAATCAAATGAAAACAAAAACAAATAAACAAAAATATATAATTAAATAAATTTTTTAGACATTGTTTTAATTAAGAAATACAAGTATATATACTATATATATTATAACAAAATAACTTCATTTATTACGTTATTTTTTAAAAATGAAGGAGATGTAGTGTGCATACATACAGAGTACACACTGTACCACCGGCAACAATGTTAGCCAAATCTGCAAGATTAGAACTCTTCAAGTGCACACGTAATTTGACTACACACGCCATCAGCGAGTGATAAGTCGCGCTAGCTTATTCCCACAGCTTGGCGACTACAACAAGTATACCCAAGAATGCACATAACATTCCATTCCCTCTCTCTGGGCACCGCTCTCAGAGACAAACATAAGGTAATATATAAGGCGGTTGCGTCACTGCCGGCTTTACCGACAGCCTATATACTGCGTCAAATATCCTGAAAATAATTAATTTTTAACCTATTTCACCCTATTGTTCCTAGGAAAGCTATAGGATATAGACGTCCGATCGGCATGCGCTTTTACCCTGATCAAAGTATGCATAAAAAATACGATTTGGAAAGATTCATATCAAGAGTTTATATACTGCTTAAGATATCCTAAAAATCATAAATTTTTAGCCGATTTCACCCAATTGTTCCTATGTAAGCTATGGGATATAGACGTCCGGTCGGCACGCGCTTTTACCCTGATCAGGGTATGCATAAAAAATTAGGGTTGTCGAAATTTTTAAAAATATCGTATCGATGATATTTTTTTATCAAAAAAGAAAGGCAAAAGGTACGTGCAGAAATAAATGCATCGGCACGTGCCCGAATTGCACAGAATGACCCCTCCGCTGCTGAATTCTCGAGACAACTGCTGGCGCTTGGCAATGGCGAAATTCCTGTTGATGTTTCGACTGGACTAATATTGTTCCCAGCAAATTTTTGCGAGTTCACATCGTGGAAGGAGCAACTCATCACAAAAGTGTTTCCCGACATTGCACAAAATTAGAAATTAGATTAGTGAACGGGCATCGAAGAATAAGGACGTAGATAGTTTGAATTACGTTATTCAAAGTCAAATCGCTGGAGAACTGCATTCATACAGATCCGTTGACAGCGTGACCGACGAGGATGAATCGACCAATTATCTGACAGAATTTTTGAACACACTGGATGTGCCAGGAACTCCGCCGCATAATTTACAACTGAAAGTGGGATCAATTATTTCAATGCTGCGAAATATAAATCATTATGCAACGGTACGCGGTTTTTCGTTAAAAAACTGATGATCAACGTGATTCATGTGGCGATTATTAAGGGCAAATTTAAAGGAGAGGAAGTTCTTATCCCACGAATTCCGATTATTCCAACAGAAATTCCATTCCAATTCAAGAGGATTCAGTTCCCAGTTCGATTGGAATTTGCGATGACAATCAATAAATCGCAAGGCCAATCGTTGGATGTCTGCGGGATTAATGTTTTTCACATGGGCAGTTATACGTAGCCTGGTCGCGTGTGGGAAAGCCGTCATCTTTATTTATTTTTGCACCGGATAACACGACAAAATATATTGTTTATCACATCGCTCTCCACTGATTTCGAGTCAAATAAATTTTTATGAAATTTGAATTAGCAGTGTTTTATTATTACTCTATGAAGTCGTGAAATTGTGACGAGACAAAGTTCGCCGGGTGCTCTAGTTATATAGATATTATGACCAATATGCAGTGTTTAGGGATTTTAAGAACACGAATACGATTTGGAAAGATTCATGTCAATAGCTTATATACTGCGTCAAATATCCTAAAAATAATTCATTTTTAACCGATTTCATCCTATTGTTCCTAGGGAAGCTATAAGATTTAGCCGTCCGATCGGCAGGCGCTTTAACACTGATCAAGGTATGCATAAAAAAACTACGATTCGGAAAGATTCATGTTAATAGCTTTTATACTACACGAAATAGCCGGAAAATCATTACATTTTAACCGATTTCACCCTATTGTTCCTATGGAAGCTATAGGATATAGACGTGCGATCGGCACACGCTTTTACCTTGATCAAGGTATGCATGACAAATACGATTTGGAAAGATTCATGCAAGAGTTTATATACTGCGTCAAATATCCTGAAAATCATAAATTTTTAGCCGATTTCACCCAATTGTTCCTATGTAAGCTATAGAATATAGACGTCCGATCGGCACGAGCTTTTACCCTGATCAAGGTATGCATTAAAAATACCATTTGGAAAGATTCATGTCAATAGCTTATATACTGCGTCAAAAATCCTGAAAATCCTTACATTTTAACCGATTTCACCCTATTGTTCCTATGGAAGCTATAGGATATAGACGTGCAATCGGCACGCGCTTTTACCCTGATCAAGGTATTCATAACAAATACGATTTGGAAAGATTCATGTCAAGAGTTTATATACTGCGTCAAATATCCTGAAAATCATACATTTTTAGCCGATTTCACCCAATTGTTTCTTTGTAATCTATAGAATATAGACGTCCGATCGGCACGAGCTTTTACCCTGATCAAGGTATGCATTAAAAATACCATTTGGAAAGATTCATGTCAATAGCTTATATACTGCGTCAAATATCCTAAAAATCATTACATTTTAACCGATTTCACCCTATTGTTCCTATGGAAGCTATAGGCTATAGACGTGCGATCGGCACGCGCTTTTACCCTGATCAAGGTATTCATAACAAATACGATTTGGAAAGATTCATGTCAAGAGTTTATATACTGCGTTAAATATCCTGAAAATCATAAATTTTTAGCCGATTTCACCCAATTGTTCCTATGTAATCTATGGGATATAGACGTCCAATTGGCACGGACTTTTACCCTGATCAAGGTATGCATAAAAAACTACGATACGGAATGATTCATGTTAATAGCTTATATACTGCGTCAAATATCCTGAAAAGCATTAAATTGTAACCAATTTCACCATATTGTTCCTATGGGAGATATAGGATTAGACGTCCGATCGGCACGCGCTTTTACCCTAATCAAGGTATGCATAAAAAATACCATTTGGAAAGATTCATGTCAAAAGCTTATATACTGCGTCAAATATCCTGAAAATCTTAAATTTTTAACCGATTTCACCCTATTGTTCCTAGGGAAGCTTTAGGATATATTCGTCCGATCGGCAGGCGCTTTTACACTGATCAAGGTATGCATAAAAAACGACGATACGGAACGAATCATGTTAATAGCTATTATACTACGCGAAATAGCCTGAAAATTATTACATTTTAACCGATTTCACCATGTTGTTCCTATGGGAGATATAGGATTAGACGTCTGATTGGCACGGGCTTTTACCCTGATCAAGGTATGCATAAAAAAGACGATTTGGAAAGATTCATGTAAGAGTTTATATACTGCGTCAAATATCCTGAAAATCATAAATTTTTAGCCGATTTCACGCAATTTTTCTTATGTAAGCTATAGGATATAGACATCCGATCGGCACGCGCTTTTACCCTGATCGATGTATGCATAAAAAATACGATTTGGAAAGATTCATGTGAAGAGTTTATATACTGCGTCAAATTTCCTGAAAATCATAAATTTTTAACCGATTTCACCCAATTGTTCCTACGTAAGCTATGTGATATAGACGTCCAATCGGCACGGGCTTTTACCCTGATCAAGGTATGCATAAAAAACTAAGATACGGAAAGATTCATGTTAATAGCTTATATACTGCGTCAAATATCCTGAAAAGCATTAAATTTTGACCGATTTCACCATATTGTTCCTATGGGAGATATAGGATTAGACGTCCGATCATCACGCGCTTTTACCCTGATCAAGGTATGCATAAAAAACTAAGATACGGAATGATTCATGTTAATAGCTTATATACTGCGTCAAATATCCTGAAAAGTATTAAATTTTAACCAATTTCACCATATTATTCCTATGGGAGATATAGGATTAGACGTCTGATCGGCACGCGCTTTTACCCTAATCAAGGTATGCATAAAAAATACGATTTGGAAAGATTCATGTCAAGAGTTTATATACTGTGTCAAATATCTTGAAAATCTTAAATTTTTAACCGGTGTCACCCAATTGTTCCCATGTAAGCTATGGGATATAGACGTCCAATCGGCACGGGCTTTTACCCTGATCAAGGTATGCATAAAAAACTAAGATACGGAATGATTCATGTTAATAGCTTATATACTGCGTCAAATATCCTGAAAAGCATTAAATTTTAACCGATTTCACCCAATTGTTTCTATGTAAGCTATGGGATCTTCTTATGGGAGCTATATGATATAAATGTTCGATTTTAATTTGAATAGAACCGTAATTCTATAGTATTTAAATATTACCAAAACCCAAAGAACAAAAAAATCAAAAACAACAAAGTTATACTTCTTTTATTTTTTTCCGATTGCTCCTCGGAGCTATATGATATAAACTTATGTACTACCTGCATTAGAAAGAAAACTTTTGTGAAAGTTTTAAGCAGATAGCTTTAAAACTGAGTGACTAGTTTGCAAGGCTAAATCGACTCTTCAGGCGATGCTGATAAAGAATATATATAATTAAATGTTTGCACTATAAGTTTTACATAAAAAAAACTTTGATTAATTTTTATTTATCAACTAGTACAATGGTTATTTGGAAGAATACCGTCCTAACTGTTTCAAGACTTAAACTTAAATCCGTCTCTAACTCCTAGTTCTTCTACGATCAAACTTCGGTTCTGAGCTTTGGAGCTTTCTAATGAGTGGCTTTAATGTTTATTGAGTGACTTTCATAATTGTACTTTGGACCGTTCTTTGTTCTCATCTTGTTTTGACTTTGGTCCCGAAATCTGAGTATCCTGAGTCGTGAGAAAGGCTGATAGTCATATCAGTGGCACATTTGAATTGTTTAGTCTATTAGTCTGGAGTTTTTAATAACATGGAAATTTTCCATGGTTTGTTGACAATTAGGTTTCGATTTCTCTGAGGGTGTTTTAAAGAAATGTGTACGTGTGTAAGTATGTGTGGTTGTGTAGACATGTAAATAAGGGTTTGTGGTGTTATGGATATGTCACTCCCCCAACCTTTGAATTTTGCCTGTCCTCAGGACGATAAATTTGGATATAATGAAATATTTTCTCCTATGTTTATAGTAAGTTAATCGTTTACCTTTTCTAGATTTATCGGAGTTTCTTCCTTTGGTTTTACATATTTTATAATTAATTTTCTTGGTATGTTTTTGAACTTATAGAATAGATACAATAAAATGCTTATAATTGTAATTACAAATGTGGTTGCAGTTATTATTTGGAATACATTATTATATTTTGTGTTTGTTTCTATCATTTCTTTTGTTTGAATAGTTCTAGTTTAGTTACATTGTTGTTTACATAAGTGCTCTGTGTATATTCTAGCATAGTATTTGAAAGTATGAATTCATCTAGTTGTACTGAACCATTAAGAATTTTAATAAAATTATTACCAAAGATAGAAATTTCTTTATTAATACAATTTTGATTTAAAAGTGTTTTAGGGATATTCCATGTCAATAATATATTTGGTTCAACGTAATTAATTTGGAAATTTTTATGTGTTTTAGTATATTTGCAACTTGTGGATTCTTGTTTTATTATGCCATTTATACTTTCGTCAAATACTACTTTTCCTGTTTCTTTATTGAATACTTTTTCTTCATGAAGGTAATATTTTTCAAATATGTTTTCTATCAGAATGGTATTATTATCATCTGGATTCGGAATTATTTCAAAAATTGGTGCTTTAATCATATCTGTAGGAATGTGGGAAATTATTAAAATTTCATTTGTGTCTGTTTTAAGCCAAGTGGAAGTTTTAATTTTTCTAATTTTTTTTCAATTTCTAAGAACTTATTTTAGTTAAATCATCATGTTTCAATAATTTCGGATTAAATATACCAAGTCGTGTCAACTGCATTCCTATCTCAATATCTTCTATATATTCTGTAAAGTGTTGTAAATTAAATATTACGACATTAGCTTGTTCTTCTCTTTCATCATCTTCTTTTAACATATTAATTACTTCGATACCATTATTTATTACATCAATAAACATATTTCAATCTGTATTTTGTATACTATTCTCTGATAAGTTATCTATTTTTTGTTCTAACTCTTCCCTATCATCTTGATCTAATGTTCCAAACAAATATTTATAAGTTTTGCCAATAATGTTAAATAATCCTCGTTTATTACGTTTGCCCAATATAATGCCATTTTTTTATCTTTTGAGTTTCTCGGCTAAAAAACGAATTTGTATAATGTTATTAAATTCGTTGGCTTCTTTTATAAGACTTTCAAATATTGGTTCTGTTTTTGTTACGTTTATGCTTAAATAATGATATTCGAATTCTGTTGGAATATCGATAGATCCGGTTTGAATACGAGGTATCCGTTTTGAGCCTTTATTGGGTTTATTTCGATGCTTTGTCCCACTGTCATTTTAATTATGGTTATTAGTATATTTGAGAAAATGATGTTTTTAAACCAATTGTTGATTCCGTTCAATTTCCCTGATATTGTCATATTTGCTTTTATTATTTTCCTTCTTCTTCTTAAATTTAGATTTTTAATTTTTAATTATTTTCCTGCCTCTATTTCTTTCCTTAAAATGTTTTTCATCTATCTGCCTCAAATTCCCTGTTTTCTTAAATGGGTTTGCAGTTTTTGATCTTATTAGTGGTTATTGCTTAAATCGTGTGTCTATTTCAAAATCATGTCGTTTCTCATTTAGTCTGTCGATCTTCTTCGCTTTTCTTTCTTGTGTGTTATACTCGGGACTTCCTGCATACAAAAATATGTCGGCTGGTATTCTATTTGTTGTATTATGTTTAGTTTTATGGTTATAAGTATAAAGAATTAATTCAAATTTAGTATACCTATTTTCGATGTCTGTGTCTCTTCCTATTATTCTTAATTTTTCGTTAACTGTTTTGTGAAACCTTTCGATATCTGATATACCGTTTTTACTTATAGTAACTTAAATTTGGACGCCTTCTGAATTTAACCAATTATGTAGAGCTACATACATAAATGCCGAATCTTTATCTGCTTTAATTTCTTGTGGTTTTCCCATTTCATTGAATACTTTTATTATGGCCCTTTTAGCTTCTAGCCAATCTTAACTTGTAACTTCAACAAGAGTGGCGAACTTTGAGTATATATCAATGCATGACAAGAATTGTTGGTTTCCTACCATATAAAAATCTATGATACATTTTTTTTCTTATATTTTGTACTTCTGGGGTAGTTTCGAAAGATAATTTCGTGTTCCTATGTTCCGTTTTTGCGATGTTACAGATTTCACATTCGTTAATAATGTTTTGTATTAGTTGCTGATAGTCTGGGAAATAATATTCTTCTCTAAACCAATTAATAGTTTTCTCGATTCCTGGATGTAGCAATTTTTTGTGTTTCTTTAATATTTTTTCTTTGAAGTTTGCATACGTGAGGATGTCTTCTAGTCTTTTGGTACATCTCGCTACTTTTGTTAATTGATTCGGACTTTTTATTATACCCGTTACTCGTAGAGTAAAAGGGTATATTGTATTCGTGCAAAAGTATGTAACAGGTAGAAGGAAGCGTTTCCGACCCTATAAAGTATATATATTCTTGTTCAGGATCACTAGCCGAGTCGATCTAGCCATGTCCGTCTGTCCGTCTGTCCGTCCGTATGAACGCTGAGATCTCGGAAACTATAAAAGCTAGAAGATTGGCATTTTGCATGCAGATTTTAGGAGTTCCTACGCAGCGCAAGTTTGTTTCAAAAAGGTGCCACGCCCCCTTTAACGCCCACAATCGCTTATATACGATTTTATTTAAATATAAATTTAAATATTTCGGAAAAGTAAAAATGCAGTTTTATTGTGTTTATCAATACCTATCGAAATGTAGAAGAAATTTTTCAAATCGGACCATTCGTTTAAAAGTTATGCGTGATCAAAGTTTCTATCTCCATCTCCCTCGCACCCTTTTACCTGAGTAACGGGTATCTGCTAGTCGGGGCACCCGACTATAGCGTTCTCTCTTGTTTTTATATAAGCTTGTTGGAATATAAGAAAATCTGAGTCATGATGAAAATATACTGCGCTCTTTTTTGTACACAAATATTCTTTGATGGTATCTTTCGCAAAAGTATTTGTCATATTTGTATAAGTAATTTTGATTTTTAATTTATGAAAATAGTGTTGTACGTCTCTGATTTCCTCATGTCCTTTGATAAATTCTATTTGTCGGGAATAATAATTGATTGGTCGTTCAGTTATTGAAATGTAATTCTGATTGTCTTCATTTGCGCTATGCACCGTGGCATCTATTCTATTGGCATCTTCTCCTAATAGATTTTCTTCAGGGATGTCTTCGAACATGTTTTCTTTTATTTTAACCCGTTATAGTGCGTCGGCAACATAGTTTTCTTTTCCTGGCAAATATTTTATTTGATAGTCAAATTCATTTAATTTAATTTTCCATCTTTGTAGTTTCATATTTGGTTCTTTGATATTATTTAGCCAAACTAAGGGCTTATGATCACTTAAGATCTCAAAAGATCTGCCGTAAAGATATGATCTGAAATATTTCGTAGCCCATACAATTGCTAAAAGTTATTTTTCTATTGTTGAATAGTTAATTTCATGTTAATTTAATGTCCGGCTAGCATAGCATATTGGTTTTGTGATAGGATTGCTCCTATAGCTATGTTGCTAGCATCTGTGGTTAAAGAGAATGTTTTATCAAAATCAGGATAAACTAATATAGGGTCGGAAGTAATTAAGACTTTCATTTTTTCAAATGCATCAATGTATGATCTTTCTTTAATGTTTATCGTGGCACCTTTTTTCAATTTCATGGTCATAGGTTTAACTACATTTGCAAAGTTTGGTATAAATTTCCTATAAAATCCACATAATCCTAAAAATTATTTTATTTCCTTTGAAGTTTTTGGTAAAGGAAAATTTATAATGGCACTGATCTTTTTTGGGTTTGGTTTTATACCTGTGGTGGTCATGTAGTTGACCTAGAAATTCTGTTTATTTTTTTGATGAATTCGCATTTATCTAATTGTAATTTTAAATTTCCGTCGCGTAGCTTTCCAAATACTTTTCTCAATGATAAAATATGTTCTTCCTATGAAGTGGAAAAAATTATTATATCATCTAAGTAAACTAAACAATCTCTATAAATTAATTTTTCTAGTAGATTGTTCATACATCTTTGGAAAGTCGCAGGGGCGTTTTTAAGTCCGAATGGCATACGTGTGTATTCGTAATGACCATTCTTTGTAGAAAATACTGTTTTGGCAATTGATTTAGGGTCCATTTGAATTTGATGGAATCCTTTAGCTAAATCAATTGTCGTGAAATATAGACATCTTCCCAATTTGTGGAATATTTCATCCATTCTGGGTATTGAAAATTTGTCATTGATGGTTATTTCATTCAAACTTCTGTAGTCTATTACTACCCTGAACTTTGGTTTTCCCGAAGCGTCAGCTTTTTTGGGAACCATTCAGATAGGTGAACAGTAAGGAGATTTTGATTTACGAAATATTCCCTGTTCTATCATTTCGTTAATTTGTTTGTTGACTTCCTCATCAAATGATTGAGGGTACTTCTAAGGTTTTTTAGAAATAGGGTCCTCATGTTTGGTTTGGATAGAATGCTTGATAGTACTTGTGAAAGTCAAATTTTCGCCTTCTTTGTGCTGAATACATTTGTATTTAAATAAAACCTTTTCTTTTTCCTCTTCGTTCGAAGTTAAAAGATTGATCCTCAGATGAGGGTGGATTGAGGCATTTTATTGCGGTCTCTTCCTCTTCAATCTTTTCCTTTGGTGATTTGGGATTAAGGCTTTTTACGGCGGTCTTATCCTTTTCACTTTTTTTCTTTGGTGATTTGGGATTAAGGCGTTTTACAGCGGTCTTATCCTTTTCACCTTTCTTCTCTGATGATATAGGATTAAGGCATTTTACTGCGGTCTTACCCTTTTTATCATCATCACCATACATAATTATAAGTTTATCTTCACCTAAAGTTACCGTTCCATCTTCAAAGTTAATTTTAGCTTTGCAATTTTTAAGATAATCTCTTCCCATTAGAACATCATAATTGTCTGAAAATGTATGTAAATAAAATTTTTGTTCTATTGGGCAAATTTTACTTGGTTTTATCATTACGCTTTAATTTAATTTCATCGATCCATTTGTAGTATAAACTTTTAAATTTTTATCATTGTCTTCGAAGTTCCCAAAATTTTCTTTCATTATATTAATAGATGAACCCGTGTCAACCATGGCTTTAAGAAGTTTACCTTTATTGATTACTATTTTTTGCTGAAAATTTACGTCCATCCTATTCTGTGTGCTCTCACTTTCTCTTTGTCTTTTTACAGGAGCATTTGGGGAATTAATTGATGTTGACGCTTGGTAATTTAATGGATTTTGGGATCTGCCATGAGCTAGAGAATTTCTAAATTCTTGATAATAGCGATTTTGATTCGCTGAGGACTGAAGAACTGTTGAATTATTTAAATTTGGATTTGGATTTGTATACGAATTTGAATGACTGTTAAAATTATTACTGTGTCTTAGGTAATAATTTGAATTATTCTTTTGATGATAATAATTTTAGTGGGTATTTCCCGAATTCCTGCGATTATCGTAACGCACCGATCTATAGTTCTCAAAGGGATCCGCATCCCAGTGTCCTAATACCTTTGCTGTTTCTTTTAAATTGTTAATTGTGGAAATATCTCTTTTTGATAAAGCATTATACAATCTATCAGGAAGGTTTTTTGCTATGCACTTCGTAATGGTTTTATTTAATGATGCTGTATAAATGGTTTTATCTGTTTGGTCAATTTCTAAATCTAACTTATTTATAATAGTTGATGATTTCTTTCTTAGTTCATCCACAAACTTACTGATGCTTCCTCTATAATATGTTCGGTAGATGAGTGCTATAAGGTCCTCGTATGGTCTGTGGTCCTTGAACGCTCGGATTAGGGCTGCCTTCGTAGATGGCTAATTCATAGTTTTTTCTTCTGAAAGTACGGCTTTGGCGCCGTCTACAATGGTCCTTTCGATGGCTCCATAGATGATATGTATTTGCCGGGCATCTTGGGTCGGGTATAATTGTAACAGGTATTCGACACGCCCGATGTAACCACCTATTTAATTTTTCGTGGTATTGATCGAATTGGATTTTTATACCCTTGCAGAGGGTATTATAATTTCAGTCAAAAGTTTGCAACGCAGAGAAGGAGACATTTCCGACCCTACAAAGTATATATATTCTTGATCAGCATCACCAGGAGAGTCGATCTAGCCATGTCCGCCTGTCCGTCCGTTTCTACGCAAACTAGTCCCTCAGTTTTAAAGCTATCTGCTTAGTAGTATATAAGTCGGAACGAACCGGATCGGGCGACTATATCCTATAGCTGCCATATAACTGATTGATCGGAAATGCCATAACTTTGGTGTTTATTAAGTTAGGAAGTTGGGATTTTCTATGTGTTTTATATTTGGCCAATTAATATGACATACCAAATTTCATAAGGATCGGCTGACTATATTCTATAGCTGCCATATAACTGAACGATTGGAATCGCCATAACTTTGGTATTTTAAAGTTATTAAGTCGAGATTTTTATGAGTGTTAAGAATGCCTCATATGAATAATTTTGGAGAATATAATTTATAGAATATTCTGCAAGGGTATTTCAACTTCGGCTCCGCCCGAAGTTAGCTTTCCTTTCTTGTTTTTTTTTATGATTTATGTGTCCTCAATATTTCACTCTAAATTATTTAATTATAGCCTTGCAGAGGGTATTATAATCAGGATCACCTCCTGAGTTGATATAAGCATGTCCGTCTGTCCGTCTGTCTGTCCGTATGTCCGTCTGTCTGTTTCTACGCGAACTAGTCTCTCAGGTTTAAAGATATCGAATTGAAACTTTGCACACACCCTTCTTTCCTTTGCACGCAGTATATAAGTCGGAACGGCCGGGATCGGCCGACTATATTCTATAGCTGCCATATAACTGAACGATAGGAAATGCCATAACTCTGGTGTTTGTAATGTTAGGAAGTTGGGAATTCGACCTACCAAATTCGAATTCGACCTACCAAATTTCATAAGGATCGGCCGACTATATCCTATAGCTCCCATATTACGATAGGAAATATCATAACTTTGATGTTTTTAAAGTAAGGAAGTTGGGATTTTCTATGGATTTTATATTTGGCCAATCAATCCGACCTACCAAATTTAATAGGGATCGGCCGACTATCTCCTATAGCTGCCATATAACTGAACGATTGAAAATGCCATTACTTTGGGGTTTTTTAAGTTATGAAGTTGGGATTTTTATGAGTGTTAAGAATGCATCATATGAATAATTTTGGAGAATATAATTTACAGAATAATCTGCAAGGGTATTTCAACTTCGGTTCCGCCCGAAGTTAGCTTTCCTTTCTTGTTTTTTAGTGGTATTGACCGAATTGGATTTTTCACTGGTTTACGCACGACGATTCGCACATAAGTTCTTTGGCGGATTTCACTTGTGTGTTTGACGATTTATTTTCTTACTAGTCAGGATATACTAGTTGTATAGTACAATGGTTACTTGGAAGAACACCGTCCTAACTCTTTTAAGACTCAAACTAAACTCGTTCTCTAACTCCTACTTCTTCTACGGAGTTTTTAATAACATGGAAATTTTCCATGGTTTGTTGACAATTAGGTTTCGAATTCTCTGAGGGTGTTTTAAAGAAATGTGTACTTGTGTATGTATGTGTGGGTGTGTAGACATGCACATAGAGGTTTGTGGTGCTATGGATATGTCACTATATACTTTATAGGGTCGGAAATGACAATGTTAATGTATAATAATAGGATATAACTAGGACGGAAGCTAACTTCGGCAGGCCGAATATATAACCCTTGCAGAGGTATATAAAAAATTGGATATTTTCACATCTTTAAACAATTATTTGTATGGTATACACAGACGACCGATCGACAAGATCGGCCCTTATCAAGGTATGCGCAAATAAATAAGACTTGGAAAAATGTATGTCAATACCTTATACACTGCGCGAAATATCCTGAAAATCATCAAATTTGGATCGATTTCACCCTATTATTCCTATGGAAGCTAGGATATAGACGTCCGATATTTTCCGATTCGATGTAAAATTAAGTTAAACTAATATTGTAAAAGCTAAGGATAAAGAGAAGATCAGAGAACGGTCACTTTAAGATAAATCAGAGAAACATATGTATATGTAATGTATTTACATTGTAGAAAGCACGCTAACATAAAATTAAGAATAAAATTGAAATAAAGTGAAATAAAAAGGAGTAAAACTACGATAACAATATATATATCATTTAATGTTCGAGCAATAATAAATAATGTGATGTTCACAATCGGATTGGTTGAACAAACACAAAAAAAATAAAAACGGAAAAGCCATTTAAATTTGGTTTTGTATTGGTCGGAATTTAATTATTTTATCGGAATAAATTGTGATATTTAATTATTTGATCGGAATAAATTTGATCGGAATTACGAAAAATGCGTAATGGGACAAAGGTTCGGTCATGCACAAGGCCCCCTTTTTTTGCCATGGATGCCCCTTTTGCAACAACCTCTGGAATTAAAGAGAGAGAAAAACACTGGAAACTAATAGTTTTCGCCGTCGGTCTTGGAATTTTATTTATTGTAAATTTGGGTTCTCCGACTTTCAGCAGGTATATTTTCGCTGTAGGATTTTGAAAATATGAAGTATGTAATATATAAGTTAAAAGATTGATTATAATTTTATTTAAAAAAAACTTTTCTTTATTGAGTTGGATTAAGAACTAACATTAATTAAGCTCTCTGCCGCTGTTGCTGCTTCTGCTAATGTTCTTTGTTATTATTGGTTGCTGCTATTCTTCGCTGTCGCTGTTGGCCAATTTTAATTGTCATTGGCCAATGCATTCAAGTCATAGTTTTTGTTGTATGCACTTGGCCAAGTTCGATCAACTTTGGAAATTGGCTATTCTGCATTCCCACGATCGCTGACCGAAAGGTGCAAGCTCAGCGCACGTGGCTTAGTTCGTGTGAACTTATTGGAGGCATTTGTTGTGCAACCAATGCTTGCTCTTACTTATGTCTGGGCCTTGATATAATTTTAGGTGTTAACTCTTCCCTCCTTAAACGCGACTGTCCTCGGTCGCAACGACGTAGAGAATAGGTTCAGAATGTGGGGGCTTTTCTTGCGTTTCTGGCACGGAAGCTGATGTACTTTACGTTGATTTATGTCTTCGTAGGAGTTCCGTGATCGATCCTATTATCAGTCGAAGTAGAATGATGGCCGATCCGTAGGTAACGGAAGATTCTATAGTTGTTTTGCTTCTTAGTTTTTCCAGCGCTTTTGTGTTCTTTATATTGAGTTCCTTGACCATTTGTAGTGAGAGAACTTCCTCCAACTTCGTCTTTTCTCCCATTAGTTGGAATAACGGTGGTTCTGGTTCGACTAAGTTGACTTCTTTTGATTTGTAAGTAGTTTCGCCAATAGTTACTGTTGAATTACGGAATTGTATTATAAAGGAGCCTTGCAGTTGTAAAAGTTTTTCGTCTAGCGAGACTGGCCCATTAAAGTCGTTCAGTAGTATGGCCTGGCAGTATTTCCTCGAAATCTGGGATGTGTTGATTGTTGATCATCTTACATTCAGGTTCTTGAAGGTTTAGAAGAGCGTTTACGCAAGTATCATTGCTTAAATCTAACAAATTTTCTGAATTACAAATTGTCTTATCATTATGAGATTCGAAAGGTTTTTATTGCAAATAATTGTCTCTTACACTCTAAAAAATTTTCGTATTTTATTCGTATTAATTATTTGGGCCTTTTTTATTGCTTTAGTTTTTAAAGTTCTACAATTATCTGTTTTAATAGTTCGGAAGCTAATAATATAGATGAGGTCGTTGCCATTTGTGGCTAACTTAACTTTAGCAAATTCCAATAATTCCTCTATGTTAAAAAATAAGTCGTTTTCTTTTTTAAAGATATCTTCCACTACTGTGGTTTCTGTGCTTGTGAACACAAAAGAGTTTATTGTGTTAGATTTGGCCCATGTAATTGCGTATAATATATTGGTTATTTCTTCTTTTATTAATTGAATTTTATACTTTAATAATTTGCTTTCTGATTTACGATTTCTTCCGAGCTCTGGGTAACTTTTAATATTGCGTTAGTTGCATTAGTAAGTTGGTTAATTTTTTGGTTAGTTAATCTGTTAATTACTACTTGTTTATTGTTGTTTTCTAATTGCTCATTTATCTTATTTTCTAAGATCTCGTAATCGTGGTGGTCTGGTGATTCCGCCAGCCATTTCCATGCAGTACCTATTGCTTCTATTGCCCGTTTTTGTCTTTTTTGTGTTTGAAGAATGCGTAAATCAGTATGAATCTGATTTAATTCGTATGAGAGAATGGGGTGTAATGGATGAGATGAGGTGAGTGAATGAAATGAATCTTCTAACTTCGCCAGAGTTTCTTCATAGCTTTGTAAGTTAAAGATGTGGATTATTTTAAATGTTTCGTCTTGCTTAGCCGCTAATCCGGTTTCGAGTGAGATGATTTGGGAGTTGAAATAGTCGAGCACTTGTAATGTGGGTGGTGTCCCTGTGTCAAAAAGAAGAAGATGTTGTAGGGGAAATAGCTAAAAGCTATTGATTTCGGATGTCACAGACGATTGACAGGATTTCGAGAAGTGTACCTCTTGCTGTGCTCAAACTAGCTCGCCGGATTGTCGTGGGGTCTTTCTACTCTCCTATATGCCAATCGATCCCATTAGCATAATATTTTAGGTACACGTATGACTGCAAGTTTTATGGCTATTAAAAGTTGTGGGGTTGTCAAATAAAATAACAGTAATAGGCTAACGACTATAGCCAAGTGGTGTTTCGTTTTTCAGACTGGGAATTAGTTAGTTATCCCATTTCTTTACCCTCCCTTCCTTCATCATATTAAATATTAATATGACCCTTATAAAAGTTCTAGTTATACCCGTTACTCGTAGAGTAAAAGGGTATATTGTATTCGTGCAAAAGTATGTAACAGGTAGAAGGAAGCGTTTCCGACCCTATAAAGTATATATATTCTTGATCAGGGTCACTAGCCGAGTCGATATAGCCATGTCCGTCTGTCCGTCTGTCCGTCTGTCCGTCTGTCCGTCTGTCCGTCTGTCTGTCCGTATGAACGCTGAGATCTCGGAAACTATAAAAGCTAGAAGATTGGCATTTTGCATGCAGATTTTAGGAGTTCCTACGCAGCGCAAGTTTGTTTCAAAAAGGTGCCACGCCCCCTTTTACGCCCACAATCGCTTATATACGATTTTATTTAAATATAAATTTAAATATTTCGGAAAAGTAAAAATGCAGTTTTATTGTGTTTATCAATACCTATCGAAATGTAGAAGAAATTTTTCAAATCGGACCATTCGTTTAAAAGTTATGCGTGATCAAAGTTTCTATCTCCATCTCCCTCGTACTACTTTTACCTGAGTAACGGGTATCTGATAGTCGGGGCACCCGACTATAGCGTTCTCTCTTGTTTTAATTCATATTAACCCCGACCTGCACATGCTCTACTCGGGACGAATAAATAAAGAAATTATTCGATCATTTTAATATTTAGTGCACATTTTAATAATTCAAAATAATTCATAGTAATTCTCATAGTTTTCTAATATTGTTTTTAGAGTATATAATTTCTATATTTATAAAGAAAAAAGAATAGTTATAACCTAAATTATCAAAACTTTGATGGACAAAATAGTCGTACGATAGTATGTATTTAGGATATTGGGATTTCAAGTTCGTATCTTTAGTTAAGAATAGGGCGTAAATATATATAATTCGGGGGGTTCAATTCATTTAATTACTCTTACTGAAAACTCACTCTTTACTTTTTATATCATTCTCCAAGCGTGATCGTTGAGCTCAGGGATGACGATGGTTGATGAGTGCTATATTAAGGAATCGAAAAGATTTATAAGTAAACAAGGCCTAATGTTAACTAGAAATATACTTCATCATTTTGTTTTCATACCCTCATTCGACGTACCATCCTCGACACTATATTTAAGTCCAAAATTAACGTAAAGGCTAACAATCTAAATATTATTTATAAAAGAGAAAACAAAAGTCTCGAACAGCAGTCCATCTCTGGCAGCAACGGTTTTGGAGCTACTGCCTTACGCGTACAGCTTCGGTTTTAAAGCCACTCCCGTAGTCACATTGGCACAGTTTGAGAGGCGGCGATGTGTGGGCCAAAAAACTGATTTTAGCGAAACGTGATTGTCATCCGAGTTCCCTGAAAACGATCAGGAGTGGTACAGGTCACAAATACGGGGTCATTGGAGCAATATTTCTTCTTGTTGGTGGGGATTGCTCTAACGGTTTATGTAACCAGGACCACATGCAGCTAACGACCTTTAATCCGGTCCTTGATCCGGCGTGGAGAATAAGCTTCTCCGACAGCTTGGGCTCTGCGGTTCCACTAGCCAATAAAACCTGGCTTAGTGATTTTCAATTAAAAGTCCCTTGTCGAAAAGTATCAGGCCCTCAAAGGGGCCAGGTGAGTACACTGCCTTGGCCAGTAACTTCCGAGTTGAAAAGATCTTTGGTTTTTAATGCCTTTTAACCGGTAAGGTGGTGCGAACGATTATTTCGATCGAAGTATTAAATAATAGATTCCGGGTGTCACGTGGTTGCTTAATATAATTGATTTTGAACAACTTGTACTCGCACTTGTGTTCACAATTCAGACACCGAATTACTGATGTCGGGGCGATAACGGAGGAATCATATGATTTTCTACCTGCATGTTACCCGAACATTTCTTATCTATCATATATGAGCGCACTCTTGCAAGGCGAAGCATATGAACCATAAAATGTCTTATACTTCAGAAGTTTCACTCAATGCAAATTATAAAGAGAACATTAAGAGCATAAGTATTTGTACACTCTATTTAAACTGACCACTACATCCAGTTTGCGAGTGCTAGTTATGACTGGCAATGAGAAAACAGAAAAAAGGACAGTTTCTTATGTTCTTACTTGGATATCTTTTAGATGAAAAGTTCCTAACTTTTTACCTTGTTCTTTTGATAACTGATAGTAAGACGATCCTACCTTACGTTCAACATCGGCTGGTACAAAAACTGGTGCCAATTTTACACTAAACTTTTTGATTGCACTACTTTGGCAAAAATTTCGAGCTAATACTTAATCACCTTCCTTAAAACTTATATTTCTACTACGCAAATTGTATTTAGCTGCGTTTCGATCATGTGCCTCGGAAACGTTTTAACGTGCGGCTATCCGCATGGTTTGAAGCGCATCTGGATATCCTATTTTAGTATCCCCCGAAAGTAATTGAAGTCGACGTAGTATCTCATAATCTTTCCCGTTTAATAACATATTTTGCCCAAATGCTAACAGATATGGGGAGTATCCCGTACTTTGGTGAACACTAGATCTTAATGCTGCACTAATTTCTGGTAACTTAACATCCCAAGTGCTATGATCTTGCTTTATATAGGCCCGTATTGCGGCCAAAACTGATCTGTTTAGCCGCTCGCTGGCATTAGCCTGAGGCGAGTAAATCGCGGTACAAGTATGCTTAACTCCAAAACGGGTAGTGAATGCTTTAAAATAGTTAGACACAAACTGTGACCCATTATCGGTCAATATAGTTTCAGGTACGCCAAAAGTACGGTTTAAGGTAAACTTTCGAAGCGGGTGCAGGAAATGGAATCTTGTAAAGTGATCTACTATTATAAGGATTCCAAAGTTTCCATTTCGTGATCTTGGGTAAGGTCCTAGAAGATCCATGTTAAGCTTCTGGAAAGGTCGATCAGACATCATGGGCTTTTCCATAGGCGGTTTTAAGACTACGTTAGGATGCTTGGTCTGACGACAAACATCGCAGCTAGTTATGTATTCCCGTATCTGCCTTACCATCTTTGGCCAAAACAAATATCTTCTGATTTTTTCAATAGTTTTTCCTACTCCACTATGAGCTGCGATAGGCGGGTCATGAGTCCAGCCGGCACCCATAATTTCCAAACTAATTGGTCTTCAATGTCATTGCCCATAACTGGTTCAGTTCTTTTATAAATTATCCCATCTACGATCTTTAAATCGGGTAACTTAGCCTGATTAGTACGAATATTTTCTATAAGATTAACATACTTTTCTGATTAGAACTCCTCGGAAGTAAGGTCGACTATTGGTCCCTGTTCTTCTACTTCGGATACGACAGGTTCATCTTTTCGCGAAAGCGCGTCTGCTACAACGTGTTGGGTTCCTTTTCTATGGGTTATTCGGAAGGAGAATCCTTGTAATTGTATTGCCCAACGAGCCAGACGACCAGACAATTTCTTTTGACTCATAAGTCACTGTAGAGACGCGTGATCGGTAATTACTTCAAAATCCTGACCCTCTTCGTACGCCCGAAACTTACGGATTCCTTTTATTACCGCCAAACATTCTAGCTCCGTTACAGAATAGTTTCTTTGAGCCTTTGTCAGCTTTTCGGACATAAATGCTACAGGTAGTTCCTCATTCTCCTCGTTATTTTGTGCTAACACACACCCCAATTCAAAAGTACTTGCGTCGCACAAAAGCAGAAAAGGTTTCGTAAAATTTGGGGTGGATAAAATCGGAGCGGACGTAAGACATCGTTTAAGGGTGTTAAAGGCTTCGTCTGCCGTAGAATTCCATGCATAGTGTTTCGAGTTCTTTAGAAGCTCGGTAAGCGGACAACTGACTGTGGCATGATTATCAACAAAACGACGATACCATCCGGCAAGACCCAGAAAACGCCTAAGTTGCTTTACTGAACTCGGTATTGGAAAATCTTCAATTGCTTTAATTTTGCCCGGATCAGTTTTCAGTTGGCCATATCCAATTATGAACCCGAGATACTTAATTTCCTGCATACAGAAATGGGACTTTGATACGTTAATTGTTAGATTAGCTTTCCGTAAGTGCACCGCTACCTCTCGTAACAACAAAAGATGGGATTCAAAATCATCGGACAACACTAAAAGATCGTCTAAATAGACGATGGGCGGATATCACTTGATCCATAAGCCTACATAGAGTCTGAGCGGCATTCGTTAGCCCAAAAGGCATAACTTTATACTGGTAAAGTGGCCTGTTTGGTATAGTGAACGCAGTGTAAGGTCGAGAAGACTCAGCTAAAGGTATTTGCCAGTAGGCATGCTTTATATCCAGCCCTGTTCTGTATTTGGCTGGAGGCAGCCGACTAAGTATCCCATCTATATGGGGCAAGGGATATGCGTCCTTTCGTGTGTATTTATTAATTTCGCGTGAGTCTAGGCATAACCTGTTTTGCTTTCCTTTTTCAACCAATACGCAATTACTGCTCCACGGACTATTTGAAGGTTCAATGACATCTAAGGCTATCATCTTTTCCACTTCCTCAAACATCCATTTCTCTTTGGCCGGTGAGATTTGCCAATGCCTTTGCTTAACTGGAGTCTCTGTATTTATAATCATCGAGTGTTCAATGAGAGATGTACGATCCAGTCCTTCGCGTTCAAATGATGGAAATGTTTTTATGACTGCTCCAAATTTAACTTTCTGATCTTCCGTTAATAAATGCATTTTTGGATCCTCTTTTCTGGAGGAATCATCTCCTGTATCCAACTCACCTACTGTTTCTTCTTTATTAAGTAACTTATCTAGAAGACCGAAATTCTGCCAAAAGTCAACTCCTAAATAAACATCTTGTTTTAATTCCAGAATCGAAAAAAATTCTATTTCCTTAACTTTATCTTGAAACCTAATTGGGACTAAAAGTTTTGCGATAACTGAACAAGAATCATTGCTAGCTGTTCGTATTTTTCCTAAACATCTGCGGGTTTTCGAATGATGTGCTAAGGTTTTGACTGCGGCTCCCCCTAAACAACTTACAGTTGCCACCGAATCCAAAAGCGCTTTAAAAGTTGTACCTTCTATTATAATGTCAGTGTATAAACGGTTGTCTGAACTCAAAATGTCTGCTGATATTATCCTGATCCGATTTGCTCTTACTTTTTCCAGAACTCGCGTCTTCTTAATGTAGATCGTTTGGGTTTAATCCGTATATTGAGTAATGAATGATTATATAGTTCTTTTTCGTTTTTATCTAATAGTTCGTCTAAAGTTTGTGTGGCGGCTTGAATGAGTAATTTTAATGGACGCGACGTTAATATCGGACATTTTAAATGGTTTTTCTTTGTCGGATGCGCTGATCGATGCTGGTTCTGCGCATCCTGCTTCCGGTTTCCCGACGGATTGCATTTTGGACATCGAGGCTTGTAAAGATCTTTAGCACCACATCCGTAACAATGCAAACGCTTTTCCGCCAAACACTCCTTATAACCGTGGCCGATCTGATCACAGTTAAAACAAGTCACTTTTGCCCAATCCCTTTTTACTATCTTTGCCACGGATTCTTCTTCCTCTTCAGTATCGCTTAGGATCTCGGATACATGTTGTTTCCCGAACCTATTTTTAGGTATGGCATTGTTAGTTTCTCTACAAAAATTGTCATGCTTCTTAACTTCTTCACGCAGTTCGCAGCGGTTTTTAATTTTTAGGTGAAGAAGTTCGTATCTAAGTGAGACTTTAGCATTGCGTTTTAAAATATCCACTATTTTATCTTCTGCTACTTCACTGGAAAGACGAGATATTAAGTCTTCAATGGCTGATTGGAAATCGTCAAATGATTCACCTTCTCTTTGCCGCCTTCTCCTTATCAACTCCCCCAAGTCAAAGTCATCTTTCCTATCATCGAATCTTTGTCTGAATGCTACCGAAAAGGTTTGCCACGAAAAGAACGGATTCTTCCGATGAAAGTTCCAGAACCAATCACTGGCTTTAGCTGAGAACAACAAATGCAGGTTATCGCAAAGTAATCCATAGTCGTTATTAAAAGTTGAAGAGGTTAAAGACCTCAACCTGTACAGAAATTCGTCAACGTACATGGAGTCTTTTGATCCATCGAATTTTAAACTCCAACTAGCCAGAATATTTGTAGCCTTCTCTGGTGCTACTGATCTATTAGATGCGCTGATAAATTGATTTCCTAACCCTTCTGCGTTTCTTTGTTATGGTTCATTCCTTTGTACTTCACTTTGAGGATCCGGTTGTTGCGGCTGTGTCGGAGTTAAGTCCGTACTTAATATAAGTCTTCCTAGTTGTGCTCTAAGACTCTCTTCTATAGTCCTTTTTTTACCCTTGCAGAGGGTATTATAATTTTGATCAAAAGTGTGCAACGCAGTGAAGAAGACATCTCCGACCCTATAAAGTATATATATTCTTGATCAGGATCACCTCCTGAGATGATATAAGCATGTCCGTCTGTCCGTCTGTCTGTCCGTCTGTCTGTCCGTATGTCTGTTTCTACGCGAACTAGTCTCTCAGTTTTAAAGATATCGAATTGAAACTTTGCACACACCCTTCTTTCCTTTGCACGCAATATATAAGTCGGAACGGCCGGGATCGGCCGACTATATCCTATAGCTGCCACATAACTGAACGATAGGAAATGCCATAGCTCTGGTGTTTGTAAAGTAGGGAAGTTGGGATTTTCTATTTTTCTATTTTCTATTTTTTTTTTTTTTTGCGTTTAGAAATTTGTTGTTCTGAACTAGTTTCTCTCTAAACTCAAGTATGTTTGTTTTATAATCAAATACAAAAATTCGTCCCTTTTGAGCATGTTTTAGTCAGTAATATATAAAACTACTAGCTTTCAACGAAACACTTCCTTTTGAAATTTAATATACAATACATTTTGTTTGCTTTTATAGAAACTAATCTGGTAGTGGTTAATCTCCAAATAATGAATCTAGCAAATTAAATATCCAACTGCCTTTATTTAATTTCCTTTCACAAACTTTGGTGATATATGGTTTATAGTTTGAACGCCCCATCCTGATACTCCGAATGGATGACGTAAAATCGCAAACTAAAATTGACCTAAATATCTATGTCTACTTTGTCAGCCTTACTGAGTTTGTATCCACTTATATTCTGAATTAATTAAGGTCGGTTAATCCAATTTTGAATTAAACACCGCATATCCGTTAATATCATCCAGAACTTAAAAGGGACAGACTCAGTTTAGCATAACTTATTTGCAAAATACTATTGTTTTTGGGTGGAATTGGAAAAGTTTTATTTGTGGTATCTAAAACCTTAATTTTTCTTCTGGTTTCAAAGGCCCCACGTTGGGCGCCAATTATGTAATGTGGGTGCTTTCCCTGTGTCAAAAAGAAGAAGATGTTGTAGGGGAAATAGCTAAAAGCTATTGATTTCGGATGACACAGACGATTGACAGGATTTCGAGAAGTGTACCTCTTGCTGTGCTCAAACTAGCTCGCCGGATTGTCGTGGGGTCTTTCTACTCTCCTATATGCCAATCGATCCCATTAGCATAATATTTTTGGTACACGTATGACTGCGAGTTTTATGGCTATTAAAAGTTGTGGGGTTGTCAAATAAAATAACAGTAATAGGCTAACGACTATAGCCAAGTGGTGTTTCGTTTTTCAGACTGGGAATTAGATGTTAGTTATCCCATTTCTTTACCCTCCCTTCCTTTATCATATTAAATATTAATATGACCCTTATAAAAGTTCTAGTTTTAATTCATATTAACCCTGACCTGCACATGCGTAGAGCATTAAAGAAATTAGGCGATCATTTTAATATTTAGTGCACATTTTAATAATTCAAATCAGTGTCAAAATAATTCATAGTAATTCTCATAGTTTTCTAATATTGTTTTTAGAGTATATAATTTCTATATTTATAAAGAAAAAAGAATAGTTATAACCTAAATTATCAAAACTTTGATGGACAAAATAGTCGTACGATAGTATGTATTTAGGATATTGGGATTTCAAGTTCGTATCTTTAGTTAAGAATAGGGCGTAAATATATATAATTCGGGGGGTTCAATTCATTTAATTACTCTTACTGAAAACTCACTCTTTACTTTTTATATCATTCTCCAAGCGTGATCGTTGAGCTCAGGGATGACGATGGTTGATGAGTGCTATATTAAGGAATCGAAAAGATTTATAAGTAAACAAGGCCTAATGTTAACTAGAAATATACTTCATCATTTTGTTTTCATACCCTCATTCGACGTACCATCCTCGACACTATATTTAAGTCCAAAATTAACGTAAAGGCTAAAAATCTAAATATTATTTATAAAAGAGAAAACAAAAGTCTCGAACGGCAGTCCATCTCTGGCAGCAACGGTTTTGGAGCTACTGCCTTACGCGTACAGCTTCGGTTTTAAAGCCACTCCCGTAGTCACATTGGCACAGTTTGAGAGGCGGCGATGTGTGGGCCAAAAAACTGATTTTAGCGAAACGTGATTGTCATCCGAGTTCCCTGAAAACGATCAGGAGTGGTACAGGTCACAAATACGGGGTCATTGGAGCAATATTTCTTCTTGTTGGTGGGGGTTGCTCTAACGGTTTATGTAACCAGGACCACATGCAGCTAACGACCTTTAATCCGGTCCTTGATCCGGCGTGGAGAATAAGCTTCTCCGACAGCTTGGGCTCTGCGGTTCCACTAGCCAATAAAACCTGGCTTAGTGATTTTCAATTAAAAGTCCCTTGTCGAAAAGTATCAGGCCCTCAAAGGGGCCAGGTGAGTACACTGCCTTAGCCAGTAACTTCCGAGTTGAAAAGATCTTTGGTTTTTAATGCCTTTTAACCGGTAAGGTGATGCGAACGATTATTTCGATCGAAGTATTAAATAATAGATTTCGGGTGTCACGTGGTTGCTTAATATAATTGATTTTGAACAACTTGTACTCGCACTTGTGTTCACAGTGACTCGATCGACGGTAATCAAATTGTCTTTAGTCGCTTAAAGAAGTTTTGGGGCTCGCAACCGAGCTTTTGAGAGTTCGTGCAGAGCTGCAGACACCGAATTACTGATGTACACTCTATTTAAACTGACCACTACACACTGTGGTTATCCCCAGGCATGCTGGTAGAAATAGCCTGAAAAATTATGTTCTTATATTATTTTTATGTATGATTTTTCCGGTTTGTGTTTTAATAGTGGTCATTTTGTTTTCTGCCACTTTCTCAGCTTTGTATAGGTGTATTAGGTACAAGTTTAGTTCCTAACCTTTTATCTATCCAGGTTTAAAAAGCTTTGGTTGTATTTTGTCTCGATTGTGATATTCGAGGTCGGCTGTTTGTTTCTTTTGGATTTTAATTTAATTAATGTTTAATGTTTAATTTCTTCTTGATTTTTTTCTATGTCTTCTACTGAACTGGAGATTGTGCTTCTAAAAAATATATTTATGGGGCTTTCGTTTCTTACAGAATGGATCGATTTATTATATTCTTAAACTGCTTTAAAAATTAAGTCCTCAATTGTTATGCTCCCGTTGTCTTTTTTGAGGCACCGCATGATTTCTGTTAGGCTTGAATGAAATCTCTCTATTTGTCCGTTACTTGTCGATGCATACGGAGCAGTCGTGTGAACTGATATTTTGAACTTGAACTTGATTGCTGCTGAACCTAAGGAGCGTTCGTTGTCCATTATTATCCATTTCGGCATACCGAAAGCAATCACCATTTCCCTCAACGGATTTTTAATATCTTCAGATGCCCTTGACTCTAAAACTTTAATTTGAGCATATTTAGAAAATTTGTCAATCCCTGTTAAGATTCTATGTGCTTGTGTAATATAAATATCAATGTGAACTATTTCTCCTGGGTAATTAGGAATAGGGGTTGGTTGGATTTATCCTCTTGGGGGTGTCTATCATATTTTGATTCTTTACAAGTTTGAGAGGCTTGAACTATTGCTTGGATTTTCTTTATTGCTTGTGGAAAAAAATAATTTTTTTAAATTTGTATTTTATTTTCTTTTGCTTCTCTATGGGCTCTTTTATGTTTGAGGGAAATTATTTCGTTTTGTTGAGATCCTGAAGTTACATCGTCTATTTCGTTTTGAGTAAACCTTATTTTGTATGAGTTGAATTAGATGGGGTAAATGTTTTGAATTTTTCCCATTACTTCTTCGGATGTAATGATTCCGTTTATAAGCTAAGGGTCAAGTCTGGGAGTTAGAATTGCTATAAGTTTTTCTTCTGTGTAAGACTTTTGTTTAATTATATGTCTGTGGTATGTTGGGAATGGTATTTCAAGACTGTAGGAATCTGTGTCAGCTGTCAGTAAGTATATCTGATTTTTAAATACATTCATTGGAGCTTCTACCGAAAATATGAGGTTGTGTGATGAGCTTTCGTCGCTGTGGACTGATCCTGAGGAGCTGATTGAATTTATTTCAGCAGGGGCTCGGGATAGCGCATCCGCTACTACGCATCCGCTACTCCGGGCTTATATCTGATCTCGTGCGTTATGATTATTTACGCTATTTGAAAAACTCAAGGATTGGTGATCCGTGTATATTACCACCTTCGAATACCCGTAAAGGTAATGTCTTAAGCTCTGGAGAGCCCGAACTATAGCAAGCATCTCTCTTTCGTTAGTTGCATAGTTTTCTTCGGTTTTTGACAGGGTGCGTGAAATGAACGTTATTGGCCTATGATTTTGTTCCAATACTGCGCCTATTGCGTAGCTTGAAGCATCGGTAGTCAACTAGAATTCTTTTTCCGAAATCTGGATATGAAAGGGTTACATCCCTGGAGACGAGGGTATTTTTAAGTTTCTCGAATGCTGTAATCGCATCTTTGCGTAGGTTAATAGCAGTTTTGCGTGACTGGGTCTTAGATATACGGCCTTCTTCGCCTCTTAGGAGAATGGTTAAGGGCTTTGCTATTTTTGCATAATCCTTTATAAACCGCCTATAATAACCTGTCATGCCCAGGAGAGAACGAAGATCTTTTAATGTTTTCGGGACCGGAAATTTTGTAATCGCTTTTATTTTTTCTGTATTTGTTTTAACTCCATTTTCTGATATTGTATACCCCAAGAAATCTACTTCGTTTTTGAAGAAATGGCATTTATCTATTTGGACTCTCATGTTTGCGTTTTGTAGGGTTGAAAATACCTTTTTGAGATTTTGACCGTGATCTACTTCATTTTTGCTAAAGACTATGATGTCGTCTACGTATACATAGCAAATTTTCCCTATATACTCTCTCAAAATGTCATCAAAAACTCTTTGAAAAATGGATGGGGAATTTTTTAGACCGAACGGAAGTCTCGTAAATTCATATTTTCCGCCGTTTACAGCGAATGCTGGTTCTCTATATCCGTGTGTTTCAATGGTATTTGTTGAAAACCGCTCTTGAGGTCCAATACCGAAAAATACTTGTTGTCCCCAAGTTGTGCAATAATTTCGCCTATCTCAGGGATCGGATACCGATCTGAGATAGTAACTTCATTAAGTTTCCTATAATCGATTACTAATCTGTACTTTTTTTCTTCGGACTGACCGGACATTTTCGGAACTACCCATACTGGTGCATTATATGGCGATCTTAAAGGTCTTATAATGCCATCTTTTAGCATCTCTTTATTTGTTTTTCTACCTCCTTTTTAAATATATTGGGTATGGGTAATGTTTTTCATAAACTGGGGAATCGGACGAAGTTCTAATCTCACCTACTACTTTAGTTGTGTATGCTAACTTTGTATCAGGATCTGCAAAGAGAGTTTTGTGGCTTTGTACGAGGAGATTTATAATTAATTATTGAGACTCGGTCATATGGCTGATTTGCGGTCCAATGGTATTTACTGCTTGTGTTGCTAATTGGTGAATTTTAATTTTGCGTTTATTTCCGAGAATTAATGTATCGTTCTTCACATCTATAATGGCTCCTAGGCTTTTCATTGTGTCATTGCCCAGTATACCGTGAAAGGCTTTTAATGTTTCTAGCAAAAAAAAATTCATGGGTGAATCTGAAATTTTAGGGAGCTTAAGTATTGCATGTTGTGTTATTTTAGTTGTACCTCCGACTGAGCTAACGGAAAATTTTTTCTCATTTTGTTTTGGTTTTGGTACTAATTGATTTTGAATATAATTTTGATTTGAGCCCGTGTCTATTAAAAATTTTAGGATTTTTCCGTTCCCTGTGGTTACTTTAAAGTAAGGCAATGAGGAACGATTTATTCTAAAAAATAAAGCTCGGACATATCTATGTATTCCTGCTGCTCGGTATCGTTTTGCCATACATATTCTTCCTGAAGCTCGCTTACATTATTTTCGTCTACCAACCGATAATACTCTTGCTCTGGGCTTGGTGTAGTTGCTTCTCAATTTTGATGTGCGATGCTTTCTGTCTCTGGCTGAATATGGAATTGCCGTGGCATTTTGTTAGTGTTTGTAACTTTGAAGCACTGAGAGGTCTTTTCCCTGCATAATCGTTATATGCCGGCCTGTTCATGTAATTTATATGGCGCGAGCGAACTGACTGATCGACCTCCATAGGTACCGGTTTCGGTTGGGGTCGTGGGGGAGGTTTTGGGGTGCTGTAGGATGCTACTGCACCGGCCTGATTTGTATAGAGCTGTTTATAAGATTTAAATTGGTTAGGCTGGGTAATTGGGGTTGCTCCAGTTACGGGTACCCACTGCATTTGGTTCGGGTTATGATAGAGTTGTGGATGGAAGTTTTGTTTGACGGCTATTATTCTATATGGCTGTTGGGGTTTTGGAGGTAGTAAAGGTGCCTTCCCTAAATGTGGAATTTTTGGTGTTTCACTATTCCTAGTGTTCTGATTCTCAAGAAGACTGCACAGATGTAGGGCGTGTCCTAAGTCATGTGGCTCTTTAATGGCCAGTAGTTGTGCTAAGTTGCCGTTGAGGCCTCTGACAAAGGTGTCTAAGGCTTTTTCTATTTACATATCTGTCAGAGATTGCACAGTTTCTTGTGATCTAAGTTGCCAATTTGGTTTAAGGTTAGTGATAGCTGTTGGTACACTGCTTGATAATAATCGACTATACTATCGCTACCTTGATTAAGAGCATAAAGCTGATATTCGAGAGTCTTTAGGTCACGTTTGTCAGCAAAATGCGCAGTTAGACATTTTGAGATAGCTGTCCAATCTAAGGGGGTATTATAGGATTCTAGTACTGCGTCTGCTTGTCCGATGATTTTGTTTCGGATTGCTAAAAGAATTCCATAATATTTTGGTGAGCCGATTCTCATTTCGTAGGTTTTTAACATCCTTTCTACACTTTTTTTTGAGCTTAGTTTTAAATTTTGATTACTCAGAATTCGGAAGGTTATTAATTAAAGAAATATAGTGTGGGTCTTTGATTCTTTTCTTTATTGAGTTGGATTAAGAACTAACTTTAATTAAGCTTAACAATTATTTATTATGACTACGCGTCGTTCCATCGCTGCCACCGTCTCTGCCGCTGCTGCTGATTCTGCTAACGTTCTTTATTATTATTGGTTGCTGCTATTCTTCGCTTTCGCTGTTGGCCAATTTTAATTGTCATTGGCCAATGCATTCAAGTTATTGTTGTATGCACTTGGCCAAGTTCGATCAACTTTGGAAATTGGCTATTCTGCATTCCCACGATCGCTGACCGAAAGGTGCAAGCTCAACGCACGTGGCTTAGTTCGTGTGAACTTATTGGGGGCATTTGTTGTGCAACCAATGCTTACTCTTACTTATGTCTGGGTCTTCATATAATTTTAGGTGTTAACTTATATGTATGTGGTAAAATATATGTATTGCTCCAGTTACGGGTACCCACTGCATTTGGTTCGGGTTATGATAGAGTTGTGGATGGAAGTTTTGTTTGACGGCTATTATTCTATATGGCTGTTGGGGTTTTGGAGGTAGTAAAGGAGCCTTCCCTAAATATGGAATTTTTGGTGTTTCACTATTCCTAGTGTTCTGATTCTCAAGAAGACTGCACAGATGTAGGGCGTGTCCTAAGTCATGTGGCTCTTTAATGGCCAGTAGTTGTGCTAAGTTGCCGTTGAGGCCACTGACAAAGGTGTCTAAGGCTTTTTCTATTTACATATCTGTCAGAGATTGCACAGTTTCTTGTGATCTAAGTTGCCAATTTGGTTTAAGGTTAGTGATAGCTGTTGGTACACTGCTTGATAATAATCGACTATACTATCGCTACCTTGATCAAGAGCATAAAGCTGATATTCGAGAGTCTTTAGGTCACGTTTGTCAGCAAAATGCGCAGTTAGACATTCTGAGATAGCTGTCCAATCTAAGGGGGTATTATAGGATTCTAGTACTGCGTCTGCTTGTCTATATATATATGTAAGTGGCGAAAAATGTATGCATAAATCTGGCCGGCGGGTATGCATATACATATATATATTAAATACATATATTTTACCACATACATATAAGTTAACACCTAAAATTATATGAAGACCCAGACATAAGTAAGAGTAAGCATTGGTTGCACAACAAATGCCCCTAATAAGTTCACACGAACTAAGCCACGTGCGTTGAGCTTGCACCTTTCGGTCAGCGATCGTGGGAATGCAGAATAGCCAATTTCTAAAGTTGATCGAAAGATCTTCAATATATTGCATTCCCTCAGAGATTCGTATGTGATAGGCGGCGAAATTTTATTATATGTCGTTCGTATTTTGTGCCCTAAAAATGTCAAGCTTATCGCCTGGGTGAAGTTGCTAAGTCTGGACACGACTCACAACCCATGTGATCTCTGGGGACGAGAAGAAATGAAATAGAATAAAATAAATTATTGAAAATTTGGTGAAGAGCCAAATTATATAAAAAAAACTAATATCTAATCTGCGTTTATTAAACAAAAATATAGTTATAAGTGCATTTATTTGATTTCTGAGAAATCACGAGAAAATTAATAACAACAAGAAAGGAAGCAATCTTCGACTACAAAATTAAAATAAAATATATATTTTTTTTATCTTCTTATGGGAGCTATATGATATTTTTCAGTCACCGACTATCTCTCTTCGAGTGCGGACGTCCGTTCCTATCCAATTGTCCGTGCCTTGCTTATCGCGAAATCTCATCGCCCTGCTTTTCGCCAATACCGTGTTATTCCTAACGCGCACGTGTGAATAAAATACCCAATTCCTGTAACAAATTTACTCTCTAACCATGGCCTCCGGGCCACCTAATTTTGGGGATAACCGCTTTGCCAGTCTTAGCGCTAGCCCCAAATCCAAAAAAAAGACAATTTCAAAAACTTCCAATCGAATTTCCCGAACTCCCTGAGCCGCAGCTTAAAAACTCAAGGTTCATAGTTGTATCATCCAAGAACTCAGAAAAAAACATATCAGATTTTTCCTGCTTTGCAGTCCACAGAGCTCTTAAAAACATCAGCAAAGACATCCTATCGATCTCAACTCTCCGTGATGGGAATCTTCTAATGCTGGTCAATTCCAAAGAAGTTGGTAATAAATTCACCAAAACTACTTCCTTACCCGGGCTATGCGTTAACTCCCTTAACTTACCATTTACGCACCCTGCTTAATTAACATCCCAGAAGACGAAATTGTTGAAGAGCTAAAGTCTCAGAATGTGCACAGCGTTTATAAATTCACAAAAATGATCGACGGCACTCCCAAACCATTTGGCAAAATTCTTGTGACTTTTGACCTCTACACCCTTCCAAGAAAATTAGACATCTACTGGCATACTGTTAGAGTTACAGAATATATTCCAAACCCTATGCGATGTAAGTCATGTCAGCCATTAGGACACACATTAAAGAAATGCGGTAACCCAGCCGCCTGTGTATCATGCAATCTCGCTCCCCACCTTCCCGTCCCATGCACTCGCATTTTCTGCGCAAACTGCAGCGGCGATCACCCCGCTTCCTCACCCTCCTGCCCGCAATACCAAGCACAAAAAAATCTTCTACAGATCAAAACGACAAAAAAAATGCAGCTTCCGAGAAGCTCGCATTATCTTTAAACAACAACAAAGCACGACAACCAACTCCACGCTGACCTACTCGGTCGTCGCAAACCCGAACACAACAGCCGCTTGCGACAAAATTCCCGAATCCCACGGGACCACCAATACCGACTTACCAAGCTGTTCAAAAGCTCAAACATCTCTCTTATCATCTACGCATGCAAACTCTTTGATTCCCAAAGAGAAATTACAAACCACACTCAATAACTCTTCCAAAACTGAATTCTCTAACTCAAACAACGAAAGTACACTTCAAAAACACTTAGCAAAATCTCGCGCTCTCAGATCACATGTACAAAAATTTATAGAACAAACCGAACAAGACGACAATAACTTCTCACTGACCTCAAGATCAAAATCAAACGAAAATATCTCTTCACACACCTCAAACAGGCCTACATACTCTGATGTAACAATGGACGATTCCGACTCTTAGTCCCGATCCTCTCCTTTCTTACATCCCTACACTTAAATACATAACATTACAATCAAGCAAGAATAAAATCCTTAAAATCTTATCATGTCAATTGCTATAATACAATGGAATATCAATGGTATTTTTAACAACTACAACGAACTTACACTCCTTATAAAAGACCATTCACCGGATATATTATTTTTGCAGGAAACCCATCTGCCATACAATTTCACCAATTTCATTTCCCCTAAAGGATATACTAGTTATTTCCACAACTTCCCGCAAAACACCGTAGCCAAGCAAGGGATTGGCGTCCTTATTAAACGAAACATTCCTCATATAAACTCCAACATTCTATGCTCAGTACTGCAGCTTAGTATTGACCAAACCATAAACTTTATTAATGCCTATATCCCCCCCAATCAAAGCTTTACATCCTCTGACGTATCAAATACCCTTGAAAACCTTAATGGGTCATCTATACTTCTCGGTGACCTTAACTCGTGGAGTTCTTTATGGGGCTCCCCGCACACAAGCACAAGAGGTAAAAAAATCGAACGAGCTATTCAAGAAAACAATCTAATAGTCCTTAACGACGGCTCTCCCACACACCTTTCAACCCACAACACCTTCACTCACATAGATGTCTCCTTGATATCTCCCGAGATAGCTCATAGATGTTGCTGGTCTATATCAAATAACCTCCATGGCAGTGATCACTTCCCGATAACCATTCACATTTCTGCACCAACCCACCCCGATAATACTCTCCCGCTACCCAAATTCAAGACTGACCTAGCTAACTGGAAACGCTTCAATGAAAACTGCGAAAAATCAGCTCTTAACTAGACAGCCGGTTGCCTAAATCAGCAAGTCGCTCAAATGACCAAAGCCATTCGAGCAGCTGCGAACTGCAGCATTCCCCAAACAAAACGAGTGATCCATAAAGCTAAAGAGCCATGGTGGAACTCTGAGCTCCAACAGCTCAGGGACCGGAAGCAACTTTTATTCTCCTATTATAAAGCAAATATGTCTGACACAAACCTTTCCAGTTACAAACGAGGACGGAAGCTAACTTCGGCAAGCCGAAGTTTTAATACCCTTGCAGACTTAGCCGAAATTGCTAAAATTGTTTAGTGTAAACTGACGGACAGACGGACAGACGGACATGGTTATATCGACTCCCCTATTGATCCTGATCAAGAATATATATACTTTATAGGGTCGGAAACGTCTCCTTCATTGCGTTACAAACTTCTGACCAAAATTATAATACCCTCTGCAAGGGTATAAAAAGATTAGCTATACGTAATTAATTTAATTTTTAAATAGCGGCTGTAGTATGTACTTGTCTGATTGGCAGCAACTTTTACCCTGAGCAAGGTATACATAAATAAATTAAATAAATTGCATAGTTTCATGCCAATAGCTTTTATACTGCAAAATTGTCATATACAAATAGGGAAAAAAGGGATATTTTCGCAGCCTTTAACAATTTTTCCTACGGAAGCTATACGATATAGACGTCCAATCGGCAAGCGCTTTTACCCTGATCAAGGTATGCGTAAATAAATAAGACTTGGAAAAATGTATGTCAATAGCTTATACACTGCGCGAAATATTCTAAAAAACATGCAATTTTGACCGATTTCACCGTATTGTTCCTATGGGAGCTATAGGATATAGACGTCCAATCACCACGCGCTTTTACCTTGATGAAGGAATGCATAAAAAAATACGATTTGAAAAAATGTATAGCAATAGCTTTTACACATCGCGAAATATTCCTAAAAACATTAAATTTGGACCGATTTTACCCTATTGTTCCTATGGGAGCTATAGGATATAGACGTCTGATCGCCACGCGCTTTCACCCTGATCAAGGTATGCATAAAAAAATACGATTTGGAAAGATTAATGTCAATAGCTTTTACACTGCGCGAAATATCATAAATTCTTGCAAGATATATCCAATTGTTCCTATGGGAGCTATAGGATATAGACGTCCGATCGGGGCGATTTTCAAACTTGATCTGCGTACACATGTTTTAGGACGATTGTGAAAGTTTCAGATCGCTAGCTTTCAAACTGAACTCGCAAACGGTATTGAAACAGACGGACAGACGGACATGGCTATATCGACTCCCCTATTGATCCTGATCAAGAATATATATACTTTATGGGGTCGGAAACGTCTCCTTCACTGCGTTACAAACTTCTGACCAAAATTATAATTCCCTCTGCAAGGGTATAAAAAGCAAACGCTCTCTTTAAAAAAAACAGTTCTCTCAGCCAAGCGCAACTGCCTTGAAAAATTCACTTCCCAGATTTCCCCGTTATCCACCCCAAAAAAGTCTGGTCCGATGTAAAACGCTTAGCTGGCATTCCACCCACACCTTTCAAATACATAAAATCGGACTCAGGTACTCTATCTGGATCCTTTAACATCGCCGAAGAGTTTGGCCACGGCTGGTCTAAATACTCTTCCGACAGAAACTTTTCAGCAGAATACATACTTGAAAAAAATCGGTATCTATCAGAACCTTATCTCCCAGATTCACTATCAATATCCGCAACATGCTTAGATTCCAATTTCACACTTTTGGAAATAGAAACCTCAATAGCAAGCGCAAAAGGAAAAAGTCCTGGGGCCGATAGGGTGTCATACCCTATGCTCAAAAACGTACCATATCTTCTGAAAGCCAAACTCTTGGATATCTTTAATGTAACGCTACAAACCGGAACATACCCACATACATGGAGCTCAGCCATCATTATCCCCATTCCGAAACCTAACAAACCCCCTTCTGATATTAACAGCTACCGTCCTATTTCCCTTTTGTCCTGTCTAGGTAAAACTCCTGAAAAAATAATTGCCCAGAGACTTCTCTGGTTTATTAACCACCACAATCTCATCTCACATAACCAAGTTGCATTTAAAAGAAAACATAGCACTATGGACGCTTTGCTGCGTCTTCAACACTTCGCGTCGAACGCTCTTTCGACCAAAAATCACGTCTCCATCCTGGCTACTGATTTTGAAAGAGCCTTCGATCGCGTGGGGATTCATGCCGTACTTTGTAGATTCGGGCGCTGGGGCATTGGTCCAAGGCTTTACAACCTTGTCAAGGCCTTCATGACCAATCGCTCTTTCAGGGTTCGAATAAACAATGTCACCTCGAACTCCCACATTTTGCACAACGGAATTCCTCAGGGTTCTCCGCTTTCTGTAGTTTTATTTATGATAGCATTTGAAGAAATCAACAGCATTTTATCTCGACATAAAGAGATCCATATATCAGTATATGCAGACGACGCTATCATTTTCACAAATTTAAAAAATATCAATACTGTTAAAACAAAATTTTTGGAAATACTGTACGAAATTAACTTGTGGGGAGCAACCTCTGGTGCCTCTCTTGCTATTGATAAATGCCAGCTACTACATATTTGCCGCAAACACCGATGTAACCCTCCCGACTTAGACTTTAACAACCACAAAATAAAAAATGTCAACTTCTTAAAAATTTTGGGTATAACCTTCGACTCGAAACTTCTTTTCCATCAACACTGTAAAATTCTTAGACAACAACTTGAAACTAGATTTAATATTATAAAATTCCTATCATCTAAATACACCTGTATACACACTAAGACTCTTTTAGACATTACGCGCGCTCTAATACTCTCAAAAATAGACTATGGCCTGCCAATCTTCGGTTGGTGTGCCAAATCGCACCTACAAAAAATTCAAGCGCCCTACCACTGGGCAGTGCGCCGCGCCATTAATGCATTCCCCACATCTCCAAAACCATGCACATTGGCAGAGTCCGGTCTACCGGGTATTCGATCCCGCATAGAGCAAACTACGATGATGCTCATCCCAAAGCTATACACCTCATCGAACCGCCTACTCACCAAAGACTTCGCAACTATTTTCAAGCAAAAACGGAATTACAAATGTATATCCACACTTAGACGTTGCGCCAGCTACATCAAACAGCTCGACCTACCCCTACCTAAACCCAGGAAGTCTTTTAAATCGCCAGCATTTTGGAGCTCCAAAAATCCCAACATAAACACTCAAATCTACAACGGTGCTAAACAAGATACATGTCCTCAAGAATTCCAAAAACGGTTTTTAAGTGTACAATCAGATCTGGGGCACAAAACCAGGATTTTTACCGATGGCTCTAGAGTCTCCGGCTCGACCACCTTTGCTGTGGTTGACTGCAACCAAAAAATTATTGCAGGAGGAATGCTTCCGTCCTACAACTCCATTTTCACCGCCGAAGCTTTTGCCGTATTAAAAGCATGCCATTTCGCCTCTAAAAACGCTGGACAATTTGTTATCTTTACCCCGTTTAATGCCAAGGACATACAAAACCAAATTAGGCTACACCTTGAAGAAAAGAAAATCTCCGAATGGGCACTCTTTGTGCACAGATATCAAACAATAAACCCAACTTGTAACAAGTTCAACCCTCCGCCCAATACCGGCAGAAGGTCATGCGGGACATTCATCCGCCTACGCATCGGACACACTCAATCCACTCACCAACACATACTGATGGGAACATCGCGTACAACTTGCCAACTGTGCGGTAATGATCTTACCGTGGATCACCTCCTGGACACCTGCAGCCGATTACAGAGCATCAGATTTTCCATATTTGGCACACAGCGAGTATCAGAGCTTTTAAAAACCCCCTCTCAAGAGAATATATATTATATTAGCTAGTACTCATAAAAATTCATTAGATTTAGTATTGTATACTTAATTTAATTTTGTTAAAATAAAATAAAAAAAAAGAAAATATTTTTTTTTTTTTATCATATTATGGGAGCTATATGATAAAAATGTTCAATTTTAATTTAAATAAAACCCTAATTCTATAGTATTTGAATACTACCAAAACCCAAAGAACAAAAAAATTAAAAACAACAAAGTTATACTTCTTGTAATTTTTTCCGATTGCTCCCTCGGAGCTATATGATACAAACTTATGTACTAGGGTCGGAAATGTCAATGTAAATGTATAATAATAGGGTGTAACGAGGACGGAAGCTAACTTCGGCAGGCCGATTATATAACTCTTGCAGACATATATAACAAAAATGCATATTTTCACAGCTTTAAACAATTAATTGTATGGTATACACAGACGCCCGATAGGCAAGATCGGCCCTGATCAAGGCATGCGCAAATAAATAAGACTTGTAAAATCATCAAATTTGGATCGATTTCACCTTATTATTCCTATAGAAGCTAGGATATAGACGTCCGATCGGACCGGCTTTTTACCCTGATCAACGTATGCATAAAAAATTCGATACGGAAAGATTCATGTTAATAGCTTTTATACTGCGCTAAATATCCTGAAAATCATAAAAATTTTAACCGATTTGACCCTAGTGTTCCTATAAAAGCTATGGGATATAGACGACCGATCGGCACGCGCATTTACCCTGATCAAGGTATGCATAAAAAAATAGGGTTGTCTAAATTTTTAAAAATATCGTATCAATGATATTTTTTTATCAAAAAAGAAAAATGATAATATTTAAAATATCACATAAAAATGTCGATATATTAGATATATTTGATATATATTGTGTTAAATGAAAAAATTGATCGCCCACAATGGAAAGACAATGAGTTTTTTTTTAAAAACAATAGTATTTTTATCTATATATATAAAAATGGTGCAAAAATGTATGCTATCGCAAAACAAGAGAATAGCTGGGCCGATTTGGCTCAAATTTTTTTTCAGTTGTTTGTAATCGCAAACAAGAGAACAGCTAGGCCGATTTGGCTCAAATTTTTTTTCAGTTGTTTGTAATTGTCAGTAGAAGGTTAATACATAAGAAAAGTTGGGAAAACCTACCTGAAAAGTCGCTATCGGCTCAAGAGATGTATTCATTGTTGTACATAAAACTGTTAAAAATCGAGTTAAAGAAACATTTAAAGTTAATTGAATGCCTGCTTTTAGATCAAGACTTGAACGGTTTTCACGCAATGCGATACATTCTCAGAATGTCCGTAATAATCGAACGCAAAAGGTACTTGCAGAAATAAATGCATCGGCACGTGCCCGAATTGCACAGAATGACCCCTCCGCTGCTGAATTCTCGAGACAACTGCTGGCGCTTGGCAATGGCAAAATTCCTGTTGATGTTTCGACTGGACTAATATTGTTCCCAGCAAATTTTTGCGAGTTCACATCGTGGAAGGAGGAACTCATCACAAAAGTGTTTCCCGACATTGCACAAAATTAGAAAAATCTCGATTGGATTAGTGAACGGGCATCGAAGAATAAGGAAGTAGATAGTTTGAATTACGTTATTCAAAGTCAAATCCCTGGAGAACTGCATTCATACAGATCCGTTGACAGCGTGACCGACGAGGATGAATCGACCAACTATCTGACAGAATTTTTGAACTCACTGGATGTGCCAGGAACTCCGCCGCATAATTTACAACTGAAAGTGGGATCAATTATTACAATGCTGCGGAATATAAATCATCCTAGATTAAAAAAACTGATGATCAACGTGATTCATGCGCGATTATTAAGGGCAAATTTAATGGAGAGGAAGTTCTTATCCCACGAATTCCGATTATTCCAACAGAAATTCCATTCCAATTCAAGAGGATTCAGTTCCCAGTTCGATTGGAATTTGCGATGACAATCAATAAATCGCAAGGCCAATCGTTGGATGTCTGCGGGATTAATCTTGAATATCAATGTTTTTCACATGGGCAGTTATACGTAGCCTGTTCGCTTGTGGGAAAGCCGTCATCATTATTTATTTTTGCACCGGATAACAAAACAAAAAATATTGTTTATCACATCGCTCTCCATTGATTTCGAGTCAAATAAATTTTTATGAAATTTGAATTAGCTGTGTTTTTTATTACTCTGGGGTTATATGAAGTCGTGAAATTTTCGCGAGACATAGTTCGCCGGGTGCTCTAGTTATATAGATATTATGACCAGTATGCAGTGTTTAGGGATTTTAAGAACACGAATACGATTTGGAAAGATTCATGTCAATAGCTTATATACTGCGTCAAATATCCTAAAAGTAATTCATTTTTAACCGCTTTAACACTGATCAAGGTATGCATAATAAACTACGATACGAAAAGATTCACGTTAATAGCTTTTATACTACACGAAATAGCCTGAAAATCATTACATTTTAACCGATTTCACCCTATTGTTCCTATGGAAGCTATAGGATATAGACGTCCGATCGGCACGCGCTTTTACCCTGATCAAGGTATGCATAAAAAATACGATTTGGAAAGATTCATGTCAAGAGTTTATATACTGCGTCAAATATCCTGAAAATCATTAAATTTTAACCGATTTCACCCATTTGTTCCTATGTAAGCTATAGGATATAGACGTCCGATCGGCACGCGCTTTTACCCTGATCAAGGTATGCATAAAAAATACGATTTGGAAAGATTCATGTCAACAGTTTATATACTGCGTCAAATATCCTGATCATCATTAATTTTTAATCGATTTCTCCCAATTGTTCCTATGGAAGGTATAGGATATAGACGTCCGATCGGCACCCGCTTTTACCCTGATCAAGGTATGCCAAAAAATGCAATTTTGAAAGAATCATGTCAAGATTGTATATATTTCGTCAAATATCCAAAAAATCATTGAATTTTAACCGATTTCACCCTATTGTTCCTATGGAAGCTATAGGATATAGAACTCCGATAGGCACGAGCTTTTACCCTGATCAAGGTATGCATAAAAAATACGATTTGGAAAGATTCATGTCAAGAGTTTAAATATCCTGAAAATCATTAATTTTTAACCGATTTCACCCATTTGTTCCTATGTAAGCTATAGGATATAGACGTCCGATCGGCACGCGCTTTTACCCTGATCAAGGTATGCATAAAAAATACGATTTGGAAAGATTCATGTCAACAGTTTATATACTGCGTCAAATATCCTGATCATCATTAATTTTTAATCGATTTCTCCCAATTGTTCCTATGGAAGGTATAGGATATAGACGTCCGATCGGCACCCGCTTTTACCCTGATCAAGGTATGCCAAAAAATGCAATTTTGAAAGAATCATGTCAAGATTGTATATATTTCGTCAAATATCCAAAAAATCATTACATTTTAACCGATTTCACCCTATTGTTCCTATGGAAGCTATAGGATATAGAAGTCCGATAGGCACGAGCTTTTACCCTGATCAAGGTATGCATAAAAAATACGATTTGGAAAGATTCATGTCAAGAGTTTATATACTGCGTCAAATATCCTGAAAATCATTAATTTGTAACCGATTTCACCCAATTGTTCCTATGTAAGCTATAGGATATAGGCGTGCGATCGGCACGCGCTTTTATCCTGATCAAGGTATGCATAAAAATACGATTTGGGAAGATTCATGGCAAAAGTTTATATACTGCGTCAAATATCCTGAAAATCATTAATTTTTAACCGATTTCACCCATTTGTTCCTATGTAAGCTATAGGATATAGACGTCCGATCGGCACGCGCTTTTACCCTGATCAAGGTATGCATAAAAAATACGATTTGGAAAGATTCATGTCAACAGTTTATATACTGCGTCAAATATCCTGATCATCATTTATTTTTAATCGATTTCTCCCAATTGTTCCTATGGAAGGTATAGGATATAGACGTCCGATCGGCACCCGCTTTTACCCTGATCAAGGTATGCCAAAAAATGCAATTTTGAAAGAATCATGTCAAGATTGTATATATTTCGTCGAATATCCAAAAAATCATTACCTTTTAACCGATTTCACCCTATTGTTCCTATGGAAGCTGCGGGATATAGACGTCCGATCGGCACGCGCTTTTACCCTGATAAAGGTATGCATAAAAATACGATTTGGAAAGATTCATGTCAAGAGTTTATATACTGCGTCAAATATCGTGAAAATCATTACATTTTAACCGATTTCACCCTATTGTTCCTGTGCAACCTATTTGATATAGACGTCCGATCGGCACGCGCTTTCACCCTGATCAAGGTATGCATAAAAAATACGATTTGGAAAGATTCATGTCAAAATATAAGTGCGTCTTCACAGAGAACGGTCGTGTTTTTGTTTGAAACCACCGGGGTTTACTTAAATCTCTTTAACGTTTCTACACCTTTAAGTGTTTTCTAACAACTTTCCGTTCGCTTCGAGAGTGCATCGTGATTAACTTGAGTTTAATAAAAATTTTTATCATAATTTAATTCGGTGCTGGTTTGTTGTTATTGTTTTCCATTGCCCCTCTTTTCAATCTTTCTCTTCGTCGTTGAGCGCTGTTGGAACGGCACGCACTCCAACACACTCTCTCTGAGGTGTTTTATACCGGAGTTAATCGGTTAATATTCCCGCTCTCTCTCTCTTTTCGTTTTCTATTTCGTTTCGTGGTGCCTAACATCAAAGTTATTCGGTGTATCGCTCCCGCTCTGTCGCTCTGATCGATCTATCATTAAAAAGTTCTTGAGCGCTTTCGATTTTTTTTGTCCGCTATAGTGCACAGTGGTCCGTGGTCAGCGAAAATGTTCATTAAAAAATTGTAAGAAAGTTATCTCGGCTGGACAGCAAAGTATTCCCTGCCATACATGTGATAAAATTTATCACGCAAAGTGTCTTGGCTATTCTGGCCTGGTTCGTGATGCCATCGATAAGAGGAGTGGCCTACGCTACTACTGCGATGAATGCATTCTATATGAGAACCAGGCAATAACTATTAGGCGGCTCACGAAAAGCAGTGTTACGGAATTAATCCGGAACTGCCGTAAAAATACGGACCTGCTCGTGGCGCTTGAATCGCAGCTCACTAGTCGCATGCTAGCTGAGCCCGATTCCCCAAAGCGCAAAAAAGTCGATGTCGGTGGGCATTCTATGGCAGGTGCCGTGCAACCTACTGCCCGCGATTCGATTCCAGCTCAGCTGCCAATCTTAGGAGCCGCTCAAATGGTACTAAGATCGGGGGCAAAAAGTGATTCGGTATCCGAAGTCGCCGGAATCGATGTGGCTCCGCTATGTACTTCCGCTCTGTCCGATCAAAATACAGTAGTGGCCCCAACACCTCATGTAGACTTAACGTCCGGATTACCGGCCGATACTGGTAGTACAGGTACAAATTCTGTAGTACCAAAAAGGGTTGCATGTGTTGTACCAAAAACGGTTACTTGTGTCCGGGTGCCCCAGCTTAAACATGTATTTGTTTCACGGCTCGCCCCAGACCTCTCATCACTGGATATTACGGCTTATATCCGTAACAAAGTCCAAGTTGATGATTTGAAGGTCGAACAATTTAAATTTTCTTATGCTAGGAAAGTATCATCATTTAAGATTGGTATTCCTTGTGCTCTTTTTGCATCTGTGTGTTCCACCAGTTTCTGGCCCGAGGGCATATTTGTAAAAGAGTACGAAGCTAAGAGAAAAAAGAATAGTTCAGGGGAAATAGAAAATACCAGTAAAGAACCATCCTCAGCCCCCTCCACATCCTCTTCTGTCCCAAAAAACTAGCCTCCTCTTTTCTTCATTGCTATCAGAATACAAGAGGCTTACTTAGTAAGCTGATTAAATTGTATTCGGATAGTTTTTCTTTCCCATATAATATTATGGTATGTACAGAGACCTGGTTAAGGACGGATATTTTTAGCTCCGAAATTCTCCCGGGTAAGTACACTATTTATAGGCTTGATCGTCAGTCCAGACGGGGAGGTTGAGTCCTGATTGCTGTCGACTCCACCTTTTCCTCTGAACTACTAACTTTCGACGAATTTTATGACATCGAATTCCTAGGTATAAAATTATCGTTTCCCGGTAGTTTTGTATACATTACTTGTTCATATATCCCACCATCATCTGAGTTCCCTATTTAAGCAAATCACCTTTCCTGTATTCAGTCAATTTTCAAAAAACTGTCAAATCAAGACCAGTTAATAGTATTGGGTGATTTTAATATACCTAGTGCGACATGGTCCCCTGACGAAAACTCTAACATGTTGCTTCCTTTAGCGCAGCATGACTTTATTGACGGCTTGCTTGACATTGCGCTATCTCAAGTGAACCATGTTAAGAACTCATTAGGGCGTTTACTGGACTTGTGTTTTGTTTCAAATTAAGAAGGCGTTTGCCTATCAAGAATCGGGACCACTTACACAACCGGAAGATCCTTATCATCCAACTCTAGAACTGACTGTAGACGTAAGAACAGAGCTGAATAAAAAATCCGAAAAGTCGGTTAAACGAATCCGCTGCTTTCGTAAGGCAAACCTTCATCTTTTAAATACTTTTATATCCGGCTATGACTGGTCCGAATTTTATTCATGCACTGACGTGGCTAAGGCCGTTAATATCTTTTATAATGCATTGAATTCCTTCTTTTATCTGCGTGTTCCGTTATACTATCCGTCAATTTCAAATAAACCTCCGTGGTTTAATAAAGAGTTGTCACACCTAAAAAATATAAAGTCCAGACTTTTCAATAAATTTAAAATGTGCGGTTCACAATCTGCCTTCTCTCGGTACCTAAGGGCTCGGTCAAATTTTATCGTGCTTAACGCCCGGTGTTATAAAAGCTATTTGACTCGTTGTAGGGTCCAATTTTCACAAGATCCAAAACAGTTTTATAATTTTGTTAACATTAAGCGTAAATCAGCCTGTTACCCTTCATCGCTATCATTTGAAAACTCTACGGCAAACTCTGATCAGGAAATGGCCGATCTATTTGCCCAGTTCTTCCAGAGAACATATTCTGTTTCATCCCGTCCAAATCCGTCTTATTCAAATGCCATACCCAAGTCGAACTTGATTTTTTTCCGAGATTAAGCGAAAGCTCCCTTCTTTTGGATCTCCATAAAGTTAAGCCAGTCTATTCACCGGGTCCGGACGGAGTTCCAGGCTGCGTGCTTAAATACTGTGCTGAAACTCTGTGTAGACCTCTGTACAAATTATTTACTTTGTCTTTAAAAACATCTCATTTCCCACTTATTTATATTTATTCATAAGAAAGGAAATAAATGCAATACAAGTAATTACAGAGGCATATCCAAATTATCCGCCATCCCAAAGCTTTTCGAAAATACTATTACACCCCATTTGCAACATCTTTTGTAGATCGATTATAACTCCATGTCAACATGGATTTATAAGGCGAAGATCTACGACGACAAACCTCTTGGAGCTAACGTCTTTTGTAATAAATGGCTTTAGAAAGATCATGCAGACTGACGTAGTTTACACTGATTTTAGTAAAGCGTTTGATTCAGTAAATCACTCGCTTCTTGTATTAAAGCTAGACTTATTAGGGTTTCCATGTGATCTTCTAACATGGATCTCATGTTATCTGAGTGGTAGGACTCAACGAGTCCTCTTTAAAAAACTCGATCTCGGATTTGATCCGAGTTACTTCAGGGGTCCCACAAGGAAGCCACCTTGGCCCACTTCTTTTTACTTTATTTATAAACTATCTCCCTCTAGTCTTGACAAAGTCGCGTCCTTATGTACGCAGATGACGTTAAGTTATGCCTGCAATATAACGAAATTTCTAGCAGTTCCGACCTACAATCTGACCTAAATGCTTTTCAAACATGGTGTTGTGAAAATCTTTTGGATTTAAATAGCGCTAAGTGCAAAGTAATGACATTTTTTCGGGTGAACCCACAATACGCAACGTATACGCTGGGTGGTTGCGCGTTGTCTAGAATTACGCCAGTTGATGACCTTGGCGTCCTCCTTGACCCAAAACTTAAGTTTTGTGACCATATTACTTCTATGGTAAATAAAGCCAGGGGAGTACTTGGATTTATAAAAAGGTGGTCAAAGGAATTCGATGATCCCTATGTTACAAAGACTCTGTTCATTTCACTAGTCCGTCCAATCCTTGAGTACTGTTCAGCAGTTTGGAGTCCTCAGTATGGTGTACATATAGACCGGATAGAGTCTGTGCAAAAGAACTTTTTATTATTTGCTCTACGGGGCCTTAACTGGAATGCAAGCCTTATTTTACCATCCTACTCTGGTAGACTTCTCCTAATTAATCTACCATCCTTAGTAAGCCGTAGAACGATGCTTGGCACAACTTTTATCTATAATCTTATTCACGGGGATGTGGAGAGTCCCGAGTTACTGTTTTGCATAAGCTTCTCCGTGCCTAATAGAATTACCAGGAAGTATGTTCCTCTTACATTAAATATTTGTAGATCTAACTTTGATATGCATAAACCGTTTAGAGTACTGTGTAACGACTATAATAGACTATATCACATTATTTCTACTACCGACTCTTTGCCAAGCTTAAAAGCATTAATTTTATCTTACTGAGCACAAAATTAGTATTAGTATTTAGTCTCGTACGTATTTCTAATCATAGTCTGTCCGCTTCTACACTGTGCTTTTTTAACTTCTCGCGATCTCGTTTTTACTCCTATAAGGCTCCACGCGTAACAAGCACTGCTTGGTGTCGTAAGGGCCACTTGTTTGCGCTGATCTTAGTGCATCAACGTCCGAATTAAAAAAAAAAAAAGCTTATATACTGCGTCAAATATCATATCAGATTCATGTCTAGAGTTTATATACTGCATCAAATATCCTGAACATCATTACATTTTAACCGATTTCACCCAATTGTTCCTATGTAAGCTATAGGATCTTCTTATGGGAGCTATATGATATAAATGACCGATTTTAATTTGAATAGAACCGTAATTCTATAGTATTTAAATATTACCAAAACCCAAAGAACAAAAAAATCAAAAACAACAATGTTATACTTCTTTAGCCGATTTTTAGTCGATTTCACCCAATTGTTCCTATATAAGGTATAGGATATAGACGTCCGATCGGCACGCGCTTTTACCCTGGTAAAGGTATGCCAAAAAATGCAATTTGGAAAGAATCATGTCAAGATTGTATATATTGCGTCAAATATCCTATAAATCATAAATTTTTAAACGATATCACACAATTGTTCCTATGTAAGCCATAGGATATAGACGTCCGGTCGGCACGCGCTTTTACCCTGATCAAGGTATGCATCAAAATACAATTTGGAAAGATTCAAGTCAATAGCTTATCTACTGCGTCAAATATCCAAAAAATCATTACATTTTAACCGATTTCACCCTATTGTTCCTATGAAAGCTATAGGATATAGACGTCCGATAGGCACAAGCTTTTACCCTGATCAAGGTATGCATAAAAAATACGATTTGGAAAGATTCATGTCAAGAGTTTATATACTGCGTCAAATATCCTGAAAATCATTAATTTTTAACCGATTTCACAGAATTGTTCCTATGTAAGCTATAGAATATAGACGTCCGATCGGCACGCGCTTTTACCCTGATCAATGTATGCATAAAAAATACGATTTGGGAAGATTCATGACAAAAGCTTATATACTGCGTCAAATATCCCGAAAATCATTAATTTTAACCGATTTCACCCTATTGTTCCTATGTAAGCTGTGGGATATAGACGTCCAATCGGCACGCGCTTTTACCCTTCAAGGTATGCATAAAAAAAACGATTTGGAATGATTCATGTTAATACCTTATACTGCGTCAAATATCCTGAAAATAATTAATTTTTAAGCGATTTCACCCAATTGTTCCTAGGGAAGCTATAGGACATCGACGTCCGATCGGCACGCGTTTTTACCCTGATCAAGGTATGCATAAAAAATACGATTTTGAAAGATTCATGTCAAGAGTTTATATACTGCGTCAAATATCGTGATTTGTGTAGGTCAGTGGCCCACTGCATCGGCGCTGTTCACTGAGCTCTCCGAGCTTTCGCTCTCGCCCCTCTTGCGAGTTTCGGGTTTCGCATCCGAACTCCTCGGACGGCCGTTGCCGATCTTTAGTTTAGTTTAGTTTTTAGTTTAGTTAGTCTTATGAATACCACTGAATAAAAGACACTAAGGTACACCACGACGCCCCCGACTTCTTAATTTTCGTCTTCCTTTGCGTTTGCGCCGTGGGAATTTTTTGTGCCTTCAATTCTTTTTTTGTGGAAGGATCTCCCCCCTACAACATTTTGGTCCTTCGAGCCGGATAAGGATATCCTTCTGCCATTAAACCAGCAGCTCCTGTGATTTTTCCGCAAAAAAAAAAGTACGAGCATTTTCCGACTCCCTCTCGCTGCCGGTCTTTAGCAGTGGCTGGAACATTGAATTTCGTTCACACTGCAGTAAGATCAATTTTTTTTTCGTGTCAACTCCACGTCCGAGTTTTCCTGACACAACGGCAGTCGAGAAATTTTACATTCCTTCAATTCCAAAAAATTTTCTATCTGTCTCCGCTTTGTGTGCGTCGCCATACTCCTTGCCGTTTTCCTTTTTGTTCCCCGTTGTACATCAACTTGTCAACGGTCAAGGCATATGTGCATCCAGACATACACATACACGCGCGTAACAACTTGTTTACATAGTGCAGTGCAATTCTGCCTCTAAAAAAATATACGACAAAAAGTGAAATTGTGTGGTGGAAAATAAAAAGGCATAACTAACATCAGCCACTCGGTGTGAAGTAATTTCGGGAGTTTCCCTGTTCGCCGTACAATCCGCCGCTGTCGAGATATTTTTTTTGTCTTGTGTCTTTTTTCTCCACATAATTTCATCTGTTCCGTCACTTCAAATACAGTCCACTCTTCGATGCTCTACTGTACCGATATACACTTACACATACACACATCCATAAACACATGCATGCCCATATCTACATACATATATAGAATTATTTTCTGCCTCCACATACAGGAACATACACATATCCATAAACGCATGCATATCTACATAAATATATTTTCTGCCCCCCACATACAGGAACATAAAATAAAATAAATTCAAATCCACACGGGGGCGACCGTGATTGTTTTTTCTCCAAATTGCCGCAATTAAGCGCCCCAACGGCTGTGTTATTATTGTTGTTGATTTTTTTCCCTTCTCTCTCTCTCCCGCGTCCCTTACGCATGCACTGCGCTGCCGACGGCATAACCCAGTGAACATTTCTCCCGAACCAAAGCCAAGGTTTTTAATTCCACCGTTCCGGCTCCGCTCAAAAATAAGTATTTATACTTATAATTATTATTTAATTATAATTACTATTTAATTATAAATATTATTTAACTATTTGCGGCAAAGTAATTAATTTGTTTAATGGATTAATAAATTTATTTTTTATCGAGTTTTTCCGGATTTTTTTTTGCGATCAAAGATATTTTTCAGACCCAAAAAAATAAATAAATAACTAAATACAATAAAATTTTTTGGCAATAATAACTAAGGTAAAAAATTAAAAAAAAAACAACAGAAGTCAACAAAGAGAGTAACCAGATATACAAATAGATCAACAAGATATATAATCAATACAGTTTCATCGATTTTAAAATATTTTCTTCCGATTCTTCTCGTTGTTTATGGCACTGTGCTTTCCATTCCGCACAAATAAACAGTGTGACTGTTCTCCGTGTTTTTTTTTTCTTTTGCGTGCGTTCATTTACCACGACGACCAACTCGTTGGCGACTCAGATCGCGCCGAGAGCTTAACGGTGAATATCCTCACGTTTTGAACGAAACGCCTCTTGCTCAGGTCAGTCGACAAGAGCTGATCCGCAAAGTTGGAGTCCGAAAATGCCCACGGGAGACGACAAGAAACCGAGGTCGATCCCATCTATCCGTTTGGACAGGTCCCAATCCGCGTCTCCGCGGCCGTCTCAATTAACACCAAAGGCTGTCATTGCCATTCCAAGGGCAAAAAGCGACGAGTCCGTCGAGACTATCTCCGGTCCCCCGTCAAGGCTTTCTCGGTCGGTGTCCAAGATGGCTCAAACCGCGATAGACATCGCCCTCAAAAAGTTTATTGCCACAACAGACCGGGTTAGCCAATTTCAAGCGGATATTCATACTCCGAGCGCCGCTGAACCAGAACGACTTTCCCCTGGCATGTGCCAAGTCCATCGGGACCAAATCCGGGCCTTGTGGGAAAAGGTGGAGAAGAGCTATGAAAGTTGCTCCGATTTTCTGTCCGCGTCCACCGACAGTACGGCCACCTCGACAGTGCTTGAATCCAAGTACAGTTACTGCTACTCCGTATATTGGTCCAGCTTCAGGACATAATAGACATTCAGGCTGCTGTCAGTGTTCCAACACCGCCGTCTACGGGCTGTCGTTTGCCACCAGTCGACACCGAAGTTTTCGCTGGTTATTACCTGCGTTGGCCCACCTTCAGAGATCTTTTTACCGCGATATACATACACAACTCGCATTTTACACCGGTAGAGAAGTTGTTACGCCTATTGTCCAAAACAAGTGGCGATGCGCACGCCATTGTTTCCAAAGTTCCGCTGACCAACGAGGGGTTTATCTCCGCGTGGCGAAGCCTCAGCAACCGCTTAGAAAATCGGCGGTTATTAGTCAATAGCCAGTTAAGAATCCTCTTCAACATTCAGGCAGTACCCCATGAGTCCGGAGCCGCTCTGAAGGAGCTGCAAGGCACAATCCAAAGTTGCCTGACAGCCTTAGAGATGTCCTCTATTTAAGTCGAGACTTGGGATTGTCTCCTGGTGTACATGGTTTCTCTAAAGCTTCCCAAAATCACGCTTTCGATGTGGGAGCAATCCATTCACAACAAGGCTTAGATTCCAACATGGAATGAGTTAGACTTGTTCTTGACAGAGCGCCATCGCACTCTAGACATCAGGCCTAGCAGTTCGGGTCAGTTTCCGCCAAGGTAGGCACCTGCGAGCGCCCCAGCGCGTAGGCTTAATTCCTACGAGGCCAGAGTGACTCCAGCCCCAAGAGGGTGCGATCTCTGCTCCAGAGAGAATCATCATGTTCGCTTATGTCCGCGCTTCCTTGAGATGGATGTAAATGGTCGCTCCGACTACATTAAGAAAAAGCAGCTTTGCCTGCACTTTTTTGCACGAGGGCACCTGCAACGGGATTGCACTAGCGCCCATAGCTGCTTCACGTGCCACAGCCGTCATCACACCCTCCTGCACCGCGGTAATCCATTCGCGGCCGCTCCAAGTCCGTCTGCGCCATCCAGGTCTCGACCCGCGTCTACTACAAGAGGCACGAGCCCCACAGAGGATCACTCTGATGTGCAAGTGTGCTTCGCTTCCGACTCAAGAGCCGTCTTACTGGGCACAGCCCTCATTAACATTTGCCATTTATGGTGCAATTTCCAGGCGCGAGCCCTGATCGACTCTGGTTCCGAGGCAACCTTTATTACGGAGAGACTTTTCAACCTCGTCAAACTTCCATTCAAGACTATCCAGGCCCAAGTCTCTGGTCTTAATCAAACCGTTGCCGCTCAGTCCACGAAACTCTGTCATTTTTCTATTCGATCGCATTCCAGACCCGGGTTGCATTTAGAAACTTCAGCTTATCTGCCTTCGTATCCAGTCCCTCGAGATCTTCTTAAGGGAATTCCTGACATCCCCCTTGCGGATCCCAAGTTCTTTGAGAGCTCCCAAATCAATGCCTTAATAGGAGCCGACATTCTTCCGTCCATCCTCCTCGGCAACGCCAGGGCTAACATTTGCGGTTCACTTCTCGGCCAGGAAACCATTTTTGGATGGGTGTTGACAGGCCCCGTATCTCCAGCGGCCCCCCGCAATTTGTCCGCCTTCTTTACTCGAGTTACCATCGGACTCGACGACTCGTTGGATCATCTCCGTACCAAATTCTGGGAGGTGGAGGAAGTGCCCACACAGATAGTTCCCGAGTCTGATTCCTTCTGTGAACACAATTTTGTCCAGACTACAAGAAGGGACAGTCGTGGCAAATACGTTGTGATGCTCCCTTTGCGCGATCCCGAGCATAGTGGTTCCGAGCTCGCATCTTCACGATCCTTTGCTTTGGCTCAATTTCTGCGTAACGAGCAGCGCCTAAAAAGAGATCCTCCCCTGAAGGCCCGGTATGACTCTGTGATCCAAGAATACCTCGACTTAGGTCACATGGCCGAGGTCCCTTTGACGAGCAGTTCCGCCACGTACTACCTTCCACATCACGCCGTTCTTAAGCCCGAGAGCACAACCACTAAAGTGCGGGTGGTTTTCAACGCCTCAAGCCCTTCCGCAAACGGGACCAGTCTGAATGACGTACTTTACGCGGGCCCGGTCTTACAATCCGACCTCACGATTCAAATCCTGAAGTGGCGATACTTTAGGTTCGTTTTCAACGCCGACATCGAGAAGATGTATCGGCAAATTTGGGTAGACCCCCAGCATACTCCCTAGCAGCGTATTCTATTCCGCAACTCCGATGGGGAAATCCGCGACTACGAGTTGAAGACAGTCACCTTCGGGGTCAATTGTGCCCCGTTCCTAGCGATCCGTGTCCTGCAACAGCTCGGCGACGACGAAGAGTCGAGGTATCCGCAGGCGAGTCGGATTATCCGACAGTACATGTACGTCGACAACGTACTCGCGGGGGTAGCCTCCAAAACCGAAGCGCAAGCGGCTATCCGCGAGCTTCAGGGGGCCCTGGATTCAGCAGGATTCCCTCTTAGAAAATGGACATCTAATAGCAAGGCGATTTTCGCCAACATCCAGAGTGACCATCTCCTTCGCGAGGATTTTCCTTGAAATCGACGCAGAGAGCACGGCTAAAACTCTCGGAGTGCGGTAGAAGGCGACGTCAGACGAGTTTTTCTTCATTCCGCCCGAATTGACCTTGGGTTCAACGTTCACAAAGCGTCAAGTCCTATCCCAAATCGCCAAACAATTTGATCCAGCGGGTTGGCTCGCCCCTTCATAGTCCGGGCAAAGATGTTCATGCAGGACATTTGGCTCCAAAATCTAGGATGGGACGATGCCCTCCCTCGAGACTTTTGCCAAAGATGGGTTGACTTCCTAAAAAATTACTCCGCTCTTAATCAGATCCACATTCCCCGATGGGTCGCTTTCCGACCACATTTGAAAATTGAGCATAATGGGTTCTGCGACGCCTCGCAGAAGGCGTACAGCGCAGCCATCTACGTCCGAGTTGAGGCTGGGTCCGCGGTAATGGAGAACTTGCTCAAGGCAAAGACGCGGGTTGCGGGCAGGCGTCCGCCCTGCACTGTTGCACGGACTCTACGATTGTTCTCGCCTGGTTGCATGAGCCAGCGTGCCACTGGACAACGTTCGTGGCAAATCGTGTGACCAAGATCACCCAGCTCACCGAGGTGGAGAACTTATATGTATGTGGTAAAATATATGTATTTAATATATATATCTATATATGTATGTAAGTGGCGAAAAATTTATGCATAAATCTGGCCGGCGGGTATGCATATACATATATATATTAAATACATATATTTTACCACATACATATAAGTTAACACCTAAAATTATATGAAGACCCAGACATAAGTAAGAGTAAGCATTGGTTGCACAACAAATGCCCCTAATAAGTTCACACGAACTAAGCCACGTGCGTTGAGCTTGCACCTTTCGGTCAGCGATCGTGGGAATGCAGAATAGCCAATTTCTAAAGTTGATCAAAAGATCTTCAATATATTGCATTCCCTCAGAGATTCGTATGTGATAGGCGGCGAAATTTTATTATATGTCGTTCGTATTTTGTGCCCTAAAAATGTCAAGCTTATCGCCTGGGTGAAGTTGCTAAGTCTGGACACGACTCACAACCCATGTGATCTCTGGGGACGAGAAGAAATGAAATAGAATAAAATAAATTATTGAAAATTTGGTGAAGAGCCAAATTATATAAAAAAAACTAATATCTAATCTGCGTTTATTAAACAAAAATATAGTTATAAGTGCATTTATTTGATTTCCGAGAAATCACGAGAAAATTAATAACAACAAGAAAGGAAGCAATCTTCGACTACAAAATTAAAATAAAATATATATTTTTTTATCTTCTTATGGGAGCTATATGATATTTTTCAGTCACCGACTATCTCTCTTCGAGTGCGGACGTCTGTTCCTATCCAATTGTCCGTGCCTTGCTTATCGCGAAATCTCATCGCCCTGCTTTTCGCCAATACCGTGTTATTCCTAACGCGCACGTGTGAATAAAATACCCAATTCCTGTAACAAATTTACTCTCTAACCATGGCCTCCGGGCCACCTAATTTTGGGGATAACCGCTTTGCAAGTCTTAGCGCTAGCCCCAAATCCAAAAAAAAGACAATTTCAAAAACTTCCAATCGAATTTCCCGAACTCCCTGAGCCGCAGCTTAAAAACCCAAGGTTCATAGTTGTATCATCCAAGAACTCAGAAAAAAACATATCAGATTTTTCCTGCTTTGCAGTCCACAGAGCTCTTAAAAACATCAGCAAAGACATCCTATCGATCTCAACTCTCCGTGATGGGAATCTTCTAATGCTGGTCAATTCCAAAGAAGTTGGTAATAAATTCACCAAAACTACTTCCTTACCCGGGCTATGCGTTAACTCCCTTAACTTACCATTTACGCACCCTGCTTAATTAACATCCCAGAAGACGAAATTGTTCAAGAGCTAAAGTCTCAGAATGTGCACAGCGTTTATAAATTCACAAAAATGATCGACGGCACTCCCAAACCATTTGGCAAAATTCTTGTGACTTTTGACCTCTACACCCTTCCAAGAAAATTAGACATCTACTGGCATACTGTTAGAGTTACAGAATATATTCCAAACCCTATGCGATGTAAGTCATGTCAGCCATTAGGACACACATTAAAAAAATGCGGTAACCCAGCCGCCTGTGTATCATGCAATCTCGCTCCCCACTTTCCCGTCCCATGCACTCGCATTTTCTGCGCAAACTGCAGCGGCGATCACCCCGCTTCCTCACCCTCCTGCCCGCAATACCAAGCACAAAAAAATCTTCTACAGATCAAAACGACAAAAAAATGCAGCTTCCGAGAAGCTCGCATTATCTTTAAACAACAACAAAGCACGACAACCAACTCCACGCTGACCTACTCGGTCGTCGCAAACCCGAACACAACAGCCGCTTGCGACAAAATCCCCGAATCCCACGGGACCACCAATACCGACTTACCAAGCTGTTCAAAAGCTCAAACATCTCTCTTATCATCTACGCATGCAAACTCTTTGATTCCCAAAGAGAAATTACAAACCACACTCAATAACTCTTCCAAAACTGAATTCTCTAACTCAAACAACGAAAGTACACTTCAAAAACACTTAGCAAAATCTCGCGCTCTCAGATCACATGTACAAAAATTCATAGAACAAACCGAACAAGACGACAATAACTTCTCACTGACCTCAAGATCAAAATCAAACGAAAATATCTCTTCACACACCTCAAACAGGCCTACATACTCTGATGTAACAATGGACGATTCCGACTCTTAGTCCCGATCCTCTCCTTTTTACATCCCTACACTTAAATACATAACATTACAATCAAGCAAGAATAAAATCCTTAAAATCTTATCATGTCAATTGCTATAATACAATGGAATATCAATGGTATTTTTAACAACTACAACGAACTTACACTCCTTATAAAAGACCATTCACCGGATATATTATTTTTGCAGGAAACCCATCTGCCATACAATTTCACCAATTTCATTTCCCCTAAAGGATATACTAGTTATTTCCACAACTTCCCGCAAAACACCGTAGCCAAGCAAGGGATTGGCGTCCTTATTAAACAAAACATTCCTCATATAAACTCCAACATTCTCTGCTCAGTACTGCAGCTTAGTATTGACCAAACCATAAACTTTATTAATGCCTATATCCCCCCCAATCAAAGCTTTACATCCTCTGACGTATCAAATACCCTTGAAAACCTTAATGGGTCATCTATACTTCTCGGTGACCTTAACTCGTGGAGTTCTTTATGGGGCTCCCCGCACACAAGCACAAGAGGTAAAAAAATCGAACGAGCTATTCAAGAAAACAATCTAATAGTCCTTAACGACGGCTCTCCCACACACCTTTCAACCCACAACACCTTCACTCACATAGATGTCTCCTTGATATCTCCCGAGATAGCTCATAGATGTTGCTGGTCTATATCAGATAACCTCCATGGCAGTGATCACTTCCCGATAACCATTCACATTTCTGCACCAACCCACCCCGATAATACTCTCCCGCTACCCAAATTCAAGACTGACCTAGCTAACTGGAAACGCTTCAATGAAAACTGCGAAAAATCAGCTCTTAACTAGACAGCCGGTTGCCTAAATCAGCAAGTCGCTCAAATGACCAAAGCCATTCGAGCAGCTGCGAACTGCAGCATTCCCCAAACAAAACGAGTGATCCATAAAGCTAAAGAGCCATGGTGGAACTCTGAGCTCCAACAGCTCAGGGACCGGAAGCAACTTTTATTCTCCTATTATAAAGCAAATATGTCTGACACAAACCTTTTCAGTTACAAACGAGGACGGAAGCTAACTTCGGCAAGCCGAAGTTTTAATACCCTTGCAGACTTAGCCGAAATTGCTAAAATTGTTTAGTGTAAACTGACGGACAGACGGACAGACGGACATGGTTATATCGACTCCCCTATTGATCCTGATCAAGAATATATATACTTTATAGGGTCGGAAACGTCTCCTTCATTGCGTTACAAACTTCTGACCAAAATTATAATACCCTCTGCAAGGGTATAAAAAGATTAGCTATACGTAATTAATTTCATTTTTAAATAGCGGCTGTAGTATGTACTTGTCTGATTGGCAGCAACTTTTACCCTGAGCAAGGTATACATAAATAAATTAAATAAATTGCATAGTTTCATGCCAATAGCTTTTATACTGCAAAATTGTCATATACAAATAGGGAAAAAAGGGGTATTTTTTCGCAGCCTTTAACAATTTTTCCTACGGAAGCTATACGATATAGACGTCCAATCGGCAAGCGCTTTTACCCTGATCAAGGTATGCGTAAATAAATAAGACTTGGAAAAATGTATGTCAATAGCTTATACACTGCGCGAAATATTCTAAAAAAAATGAAATTTTGACCGATTTCACCGTATTGTTCCTATGGGAGCTATAGGATATAGACGTCCAATCACCACGCGCTTTTACCTTGATGAAGGAATGCATAAAAAAATACGATTTGAAAAAATGTATAGCAATAGCTTTTACACATCGCGAAATATTCCTAAAAACATTAAATTTGGACCGATTTTACCCTATTGTTCCTATGGGAGCTATAGGATATAGACCTCCGATCGTCACGCGCTTTTACCCTGATCAAGGTACACAAAAAAAATAAGATTTGGAAAGATTTATGTCAATAGCTTTTACACTGCGCGAAATATCCTAAAAATCATTAAATTTTAACCGATTTTACCCTATTGTTCCTATGGGAGCTATAGGATATAGACGTCTGATCGCCACGCGCTTTCACCCTGATCAAGGTATGCATAAAAAAATACGATTTGGAAAGATTAATGTCAATAGCTTTTACACTGCGCGAAATATCATAAATTCTTGCAAGATATATCCAATTGTTCCTATGGGAGCTATAGGATATAGACGTCCGATCGGGGCGATTTTCAAACTTGATCTGCGTACACATGTTTTAGGACGATTGTGAAAGTTTCAGATCGCTAGCTTTCAAACTGAGCTCGCAAACGGTATTGAAACAGACGGACAGACGGACATGGCTATATCGACTCCCCTATTGATCCTGATCAAGAATATATATACTTTATGGGGTCGGAAACGTCTCCTTCACTGCTTTACAAACTTCTGACCAAAATTATAATTCCCTCTGCAAGGGTATAAAAAGCAAACGCTCTCTTTAAAAAAAACAGTTCTCTCAGCCAAGCGCAACTGCCTTGAAAAATGCACTTCCCAGATTTCCCCGTTATCCACCCCAAAAAAGTCTGGTCCGATGTAAAACGCTTAGCTGGCATTCCACCATCACCTTTCAAATACATAAAATCGGACTCAGGTACTCTATCTGGATCCTTTAACATCGCCGAAGAGTTTGGCCACGCCTGGTCTAAATACTCTTCCGACAGAAACTTTTCAGCAGAATAGATACTTGAAAAAAATCGGTATCTATCAGAACCTTATCTCCCAGATTCACTATCAATATCCGCAACATGCTTAGATTCCAATTTCACACTTTTGGAAATAGAAACCTCAATAGCAAGCGCAAAAGGAAAAAGTCCTGGGGCCGATAGGGTGTCATACCCTATGCTCAAAAACGTACCATATCTTCTGAAAGCCAAACTCTTGGATATCTTTAATGTAACGCTACAAACCGGAACATACCCACATACATGGAGCTCAGCCATCATTATCCCCATTCCGAAACCTAACAAACCCCCTTCTGATATTAACAGCTACCGTCCTATTTCCCTTTTGTCCTGTCTAGGTAAAACTCCTGAAAAAATAATTGCCCAGAGACTTCTCTGGTTTATTAACCACCACAATCTCATCTCACATAACCAAGTTGCATTTAAAAGAAAACATAGCACTATGGACGCTTTGCTGCGTCTTCAACACTTCGCGTCGAACGCTCTTTCGACCAAAAATCACGTCTCCATCCTGGCTACTGATTTTGAAAGAGCCTTCGATCGCGTGGGGATTGATGACGTACTTTGTAGATTCGGGCGCTGGGGCATTGGTCCAAGGCTTTACAACCTTGTCAAGGCCTTCATGACCAATCGCTCTTTCAGGGTTCGAATAAACAATGTCACCTCGAACTCCCACATTTTGCACAACGGAATTCCTCAGGGTTCTCCGCTTTCTGTAGTTTTATTTATGATAGCATTTGAAGAAATCAACAGCATTTTATCTCGACATAAAGAGATCCATATATCAGTATATGCAGACGACGCTATCATTTTCACAAATTTAAAAAATATCAATACTGTTAAAACAAAATTTTTGGAAATACTGTACGAAATTAACTTGTGGGGAGCAACCTCTGGTGCCTCTCTTGCTATTGATAAATGCCAGCTACTACATATTTGCCGCAAACACCGATGTAACCCTCCCGACTTAGACTTTAACAACCACAAAATAAAAAATGTCAACTTCTTAAAAATTTTGGGTATAACCTTCGACTCGAAACTTCTTTTCCATCAACACTGTAAAATTCTTAGACAACAACTTGAAACTAGATTTAATATTATAAAATTCCTATCATCTAAATACACCTGTATACACACTAAGACTCTTTTAGACATTACGCGCGCTCTAATACTCTCAAAAATAGACTATGGCCTGCCAATCTTCGGTTGGTGTGCCAAATCGCACCTACAAAAAATTCAAGCGCCCTACCACTGGGCAGTGCGCCGCGCCATTAATGCATTCCCCACATCTCCAATACCATGCACATTGGCAGAGTCCGGTCTACCGGGTATTCAATCCCGCATAGAGCAAACTACGATGATGCTCATCCCAAAGCTATACACCTCATCGAACCGCCTACTCACCAAAGACTTCGCAACTATTTTCAAGCAAAAACGGAATTACAAATGTATATCCACACTTAGACGTTGCGCCAGCTACATCAAACAGCTCGACCTACCCCTACCTAAACCCAGGAAGTCTTTTAAATCGCCAGCATTTTGGAGCTCCAAAAATCCCAACTTAAACACTCAAATCTACAACGGTGCTAAACAAGATACATGTCCTCAAGAATTCCAAAAACGGTTTTTAAGTGTACAATCAGATCTGGGGCACAAAACCAGGATTTTTACCGATGGCTCTAGAGTCTCCGGCTCGACCACCTTTGCTGTGGTTGACTGCAACCAAAAAATTATTGCAGGAGGAATGCTTCCGTCCTACAACTCCATTTTCACCGCCGAAGCTTTTGCCGTATTAAAAGCATGCCAATTCGCCTCTAAAAACGCTGGACAATTTGTTATCTTTACCCCGTTTAATGCCAAGGACATACAAAACCAAATTAGGCTACACCTTGAAGAAAAGAAAATCTCCGAATGGGCACTCTTTGTGCACAGATATCAAACAATAAACCCAACTTGTAACAAGTTCAACCCTCCGCCCAATACCGGAAGAAGGTCATGCGGGACATTCATCCGCCTACGCATCGGACACACTCAATCCACTCACCAACACATACTGATGGGAACATCGCGTACAACTTGCCAACTGTGCGGTAATGATCTTACCGTGGATCACCTCCCTGGACACCTGCAGCCGATTACAGAGCATCAGATTTTCCATATTTGGCACACAGCGAGTATCAGAGCTTTTTAAAACCCCCTCTCAAGAGAATATATTAAATATTAACAAATTTGTCAAACAAGCTAAATTAATCATATAAGGTAAAAATACACACGTTTCGAGTCGAAGGCCCCGTAGCTAGTACTCATAAAAATTCATTAGATTTAGTATTGTATACTTAATTTAATTTTGTTAAAATAAAATAAAAAAAAGAAAATATTTTTTTTTTTTTTATCATATTATGGGAGCTATATGATAAAAATGTTCAATTTTAATTTAAATAAAACCCTAATTCTATAGTATTTGAATACTACCAAAACCCAAAGAACAAAAAAATTAAAAACAACAAAGTTATACTTCTTGTAATTTTTTCCGATTGCTCCTCGGAGCTATATGATACAAACTTATGTACTAGGGTCGGAAATGTCAATGTAAATGTATAATAATAGGGTGTAACGAGGACGGAAGCTAACTTCGGCAGGCCGATTATATAACTCTTGCAGACATATATAACAAAAATGCATATTTTCACAGCTTTAAACAATTAATTGTATGGTATACACAGACGCCCGATAGGCAAGATCGGCCCTGATCAAGGCATGCGCAAATAAATAAGACTTGGAAAAATGTATGTTAATAGCTTATACACTGCGCGAAATATCCTGAAAATCATCAAATTTGGATCGATTTCACCTTATTATTCCTATAGAAGCTAGGATATAGACGTCCGATCGGACCGGCTTTTTACCCTGATCAACGTATGCATAAAAAATTCGATACGGAAAGATTCATGTTAATAGCTTTTATACTGCGCTAAATATCCTGAAAATCATAAAAATTTTAACCGATTTGACCCTAGTGTTCCTATAAAAGCTATGGGATATAGACGACCGATCGGCACGCGCATTTACCCTGATCAGGGTATGCATAAAAAATTAGGGTTGTCTAAATTTTTAAAAATATCGTATCGATGATATTTTTTTATCAAAAAAGAAAAATGTTAATATTTAAAATATCACATAAAAATGTCGATATATTAGATATATTTGATATATATTGTGTTAAATGAAAAAATTGATCGCCCACAATGGAAAGACAATGAGTTTTTTTTTAAAAACAATAGTATTTTTATCTATATATATAAAAATGGTGCAAAAATGTATGCTATCGCAAAACAAGAGAACAGCTGGGCCGATTTGGCTCAAATTTTTTTTCAGTTGTTTGTAATCGCAAAGAAGAGAACAGCTAGGCCGATTTGGCTCAAATTTTTTTTCAGTTGTTTGTAATTGTCAGTAGAATGTTAATACATAAGAAAATTTGTGAAAACCTACCTGAAAAGTCGCTATCGGCTCAAGAGATGTATTCATTGTTGTACATAAAACTGTTAAAACAGCAGTCCTTGGAAATAATGCCTTCATTGTTGTACATAAAACTGTCAAAAATCGAGTTAAAGAAACATTTAAAGTTAATTGAATGCCTGCTTTTAGATCAAAACTTGAACGGTTTTCACGCAATGCGATACATTCTCAGAATGTCCGTAATAATCGAACGCAAAAGGTACTTGCAGAAATAAATGCATCGGCACGTGCCCGAATTGCACAGAATGACCCCTCCGCTGCTGAATTCTCGAGACAACTGCTGGCGCTTGGCAATGGCGAAATTCCTGTTGATGTTTCGACTGGACTAATATTGTTCCCAGCAAATTTTTGCGAGTTCACATCGTGGAAGGAGGAACTCATCACAAAAGTGTTTCCCGACATTGCACAAAATTAGAAAAATCTCGATTGGATTAGTGAACGGGCATCGAAGAATAAGGACGTAGATAGTTTGAATTACGTTATTCAAAGTCAAATCCCTGGAGAACTGCATTCATACAGATCCGTTGACAGCGTGACCGACGAGGATGAATCGACCAACTATCTGACAGAATTTTTGAACTCACTGGATGTGCCAGGAACTCCGCCGCATAATTTACAACTGAAAGTGGGATCAATTATTACAATGCTGCGGAATATAAATCATCCTAGATTAAAAAAACTGATGATCAACGTGATTCATGCGCGATTATTAAGGGCAAATTTAATGGAGAGGAAGTTCTTATCCCACGAATTCCGATTATTCCAACAGAAATTCCATTCCAATTCAAGAGGATTCAGTTCCCAGTTCGATTGGAATTTGCGATGACAATCAATAAATCGCAAGGCCAATCGTTGGATGTCTGCGGGATTAATCTTGAATATCAATGTTTTTCACATGGGCAGTTATACGTAGCCTGTTCGCTTGTGGGAAAGCCGTCATCATTATTTATTTTTGCACCGGATAACAAAACAAAAAATATTGTTTATCACATCGCTCTCCATTGATTTCGAGTCAAATAAATTTTTATGAAATTTGAATTAGCTGTGTTTTTTATTACTCTGGGGTTATATGAAGTCGTGAAATTTTCGCGAGACATAGTTCGCCGGGTGCTCTAGTTATATAGATATTATGACCAGTATGCAGTGTTTAGGGATTTTAAGAACACGAATACGATTTGGAAAGATTCATGTCAATAGCTTATATACTGCGTCAAATATCCTAAAAATAATTCATTTTTAACCGCTTTAACACTGATCAAGGTATGCATAATAAACTACGATACGAAAAGATTCACGTTAATAGCTTTTATACTACACGAAATAGCCTGAAAATCATTACATTTTAACCGATTTCACCCTATTGTTCCTATGGAAGCTATAGGATATAGACGTCCGATCGGCACGCGCTTTTACCCTGATCAAGGTATGCATAAAAAATACGATTTGGAAAGATTCATGTCAAGAGTTTATATACTGCGTCAAATATCCTGAAAATCATTAATTTTTAACCGATTTCACCCATTTGTTCCTATGTAAGCTATAGGATATAGACGTCCGATCGGCACGCGCTTTTACCCTGATCAAGGTATGCATAAAAAATACGATTTGGAAAGATTCATGTCAACAGTTTATATACTGCGTCAAATATCCTGATCATCATTAATTTTTAATCGATTTCTCCCAATTGTTCCTATGGAAGGTATAGGATATAGACGTCCGATCGGCACCCGCTTTTACCCTGATCAAGGTATGCCAAAAAATGCAATTTTGAAAGAATCATGTCAAGATTGTATATATTTCGTCAAATATCCAAAAAATCATTACATTTTAACCGATTTCACCCTATTGTTCCTATGGAAGCTATAGGATATAGACGTCCGATAGGCACGAGCTTTTACCCTGATCAAGGTATGCATAAAAAATACGATTTGGAAAGATTCATGTCAAGAGTTTATATACTGCGTCAAATATCCTGAAAATCATTAATTTGTAACCGATTTCACCCAATTGTTCCTATGTAAGCTATAGGATATAGACGTGCGATCGGCACGCGCTTTTACCCTGATCAAGGTATGCCTAAAAATACGATTTGGGAAGATTCATGACAAAAGTTTATATACTGCGTCAAATATCCTGAAAATCATTAATTTTTAACCGATTTCACCCATTTGTTCCTATGTAAGCTATAGGATATAGACGTCCGATCGGCACGCGCTTTTACCCTGATCAAGGTATGCATAAAAAATACGATTTGGAAAGATTCATGTCAACAGTTTATATACTGCGTCAAATATCCTGATCATCAATTATTTTTAATCGATTTCTCCCAATTGTTCCTATGGAAGGTATAGGATATAGACGTCCGATCGGCACCCGCTTTTACCCTGATCAAGGTATGCCAAAAAATGCAATTTTGAAAGAATCATGTCAAGATTGTATATATTTCGTCGAATATCCAAAAAATCATTACCTTTTAACCGATTTCACCCTATTGTTCCTATGGAAGCTGCGGAATATAGACGTCCGATCGGCACGCGCTTTTACCCTGATAAAGGTATGCATAAAAAATACGATTTGGAAAGATTCATGTCAAGAGTTTATATACTGCGTCAAATATCGTGAAAATCATTACATTTTAACCGATTTCACCCTATTGTTCCTGTGCAACCTATTTGATATAGACGTCCGATCGGCACGCGCTTTCACCCTGATCAAGGTATGCATAAAAAATACGATTTGGAAAGATTCATGTCAAAATATAAGTGCGTCTTCACAGAGAACGGTCGTGTTTTTGTTTGAAACCACCGGGGTTTACTTAAATCTCTTTAACGTTTCTACACCTTAAAGTGTTTTCTAACAACTTTCCGTTCGCTTCGAGAGTGCATTGTGATTAACTTGAGTTTAATAAAAATTTTTATCATAATTTAATTCGGTGCTGGTTTGTTGTTATTGTTTTCCATTGCCCCTCTTTTCAATCTTTCTCTTCGTCGTTGAGCGCTGTTGGAACGGCACGCACTCCAACACACTCTCTCTGAGGTGTTTTATACCGGAGTTAATCGGTTAATATTCCCGCTCTCTCTCTCTTTTCGTTTTCTATTTCGTTTCGTGGTGCCTAACATCAAAGTTATTCGGTGTTTCGCTCCCGCTCTGTCGCTCTGATCGATCATTAAAAAGTTCTTGAGCGCTTTCGATTTTTTTTGTCCGCTATAGTGCACAGTGGTCCGTGGTCAGCGAAAATGTTCATTAAAAAATTGTAAGAAAGTTATCTCGGCTGGACAGCAAAGTATTCCCTGCCATACATGTGATAAAATTTATCACGCAAAGTGTCTTGGCTATTCTGGCCTGGTTCGTGATGCCATCGATAAGAGGAGTGGCCTACGCTACTACTGCGATGAATGCATTCTATATGAGAACCAGGCAATAACTATTAGGCGGCTCACGAAAAGCAGTGTTACGGAATTAATCCGGAACTGCCGTAAAAATACGGACCTGCTCGTGGCGCTTGAATCGCAGCTCACTAGTCGCATGCTAGCTGAGCCCGATTCCCCAAAGCGCAAAAAAGTCGCGGTCGGTGGGCATTCTATGGCAGGTGCCGTGCAACCTGATTCCAGCTCAGCTGCCAATCTTAGGAGCCGCTCAAATGGTACTAAGATCGGGGGCAAAAAGTGATTCGGTATCCGAAGTCGCCGGAATCGATGTGGCTCCGCTATGTACTTCCGCTCTGTCCGATCAAAATACAGTAGTGGCCCCAACACCTCATGTAGACTTAACGTCCGGATTACCGGCCGATACTGGTAGTACAGGTACAAATTCTGTAGTACCAAAAAGGGTTGCATGTGTTGTACCAAAAACGATTACTTGTGTCCGGGTGCCCCAGCTTAAACATGTATTTGTTTCACGGCTCGCCCCAGACCTCTCATCACTGGATATTACGGCTTATATCCGTAACAAAGTCCAAGTTGATGATTTGAAGGTCGAACAATTTAAATTTTCTTATGCTAGGAAAGTATCATCATTTAAGATTGGTATTCCTTGTGCTCTTTTTGCATCTGTGTGTTCCACCAGTTTCTGGCCCGAGGGCATATTTGTAAAAGAGTACGAAGCTAAGAGAAATAGGAATAGTTCAGGGGAAATAGAAAATACCAGTAAAGAACCATCCTCAGCCCCCTCCACATCCTCTTCTGTCCCAAAAAACTAGCCTCCTCTTTTCTTCATTGCTATCAGAATACAAGAGGCTTACTTAGTAAGCTGATTAAATTGTATTCGGATAGTTTTTCTTTCCCATATAATATTATGGTATGTACAGAGACCTGGTTAAGGACGGATATTTTTAGCTCCGAAATTCTCCCGGGTAAGTACACTATTTATAGGCTTGATCGTCAGTCCAGACGGGGAGGTTGAGTCCTGATTGCTGTCGACTCCACCTTTTCCTCTGAACTACTAACTTTCGACGAATTTTATGACATCGAATTCCTAGGTATAAAATTATCGTTTCCCGGTAGTTTTGTATACATTACTTGTTCATATATCCCACCATCATCTGAGTTCCCTATTTAAGCACCTTTCCTGTATTCAGTCAATTTTCAAAAAACTGTCAAATCAAGACCAGTTAATAGTATTGGGTGATTTTAATATACCTAGTGCGACATGGTCCCCTGACGAAAACTCTAACATGTTGCTTCCTTTAGCGCAGCATGACTTTATTGACGGCTTGCTTGACATTGCGCTATCCCAAGTGAACCATGTTAAGAACTCATTAGGGCGTTTACTGGACTTGTGTTTTGTTTCAAATTAAGAAGGCGTTTGCCTATCAAGAATCGGGACCACTTACACAACCGGAAGATCCTTATCATCCAACTCTAGAACTGACTGTAGACGTAAGAACAGAGCTGAATAAAAAATCCGAAAAGTCGGTTAAACGAATCCGCTGCTTTCGTAAGGCAAACCTTCATCTTTTAAATACTTCTATATCCGGCTATGACTGGTCCGAATTTTATTCATGCACTGACGTGGCTAAGGCCGTTAATATCTTTTATAATGCATTGAATTCCTTCTTTTATCTGTGTGTTCCGTTATACTATCCGTCAATTTCAAATAAACCTCCGTGGTTTAATAAAGAGTTGTCACACCTAAAAATATAAAGTCCAGACTTTTCAATAAATTTAAAATGTGCGGTTCACAATCTGCCTTCTCTCGGTACCTAAGGGCTCGGTCAAATTTTATCGTGCTTAACGCCCGGTGTTATAAAAGCTATTTGACTCGTTGTAGGGTCCAATTTTCACAAGATCCAAAACAGTTTTATAATTTTGTTAACACTAAGCGTAAATCAGCCTGTTACCCTTCATCGCTATCATTTGAAAACTCTACGGCAAACTCTGATCAGGAAATGGCCGATCTATTTGCCCAGTTCTTCCAGACAACATATTCTGTTTCATCCCGTCCAAATCCGTCTTATTCAAATGCCATACCCAAGTCGAACTTGATTTTTTTTCCGAGATTAAGCGAAAGCTCCCTTCTTTTGGATCTCCATAAAGTTAAGCCAGTCTATTCACCGGGTCCGGACGGAGTTCCAGGCTGCGTGCTTAAATACTGTGCTGAAACTCTGTGTAGACCTCTGTACAAATTATTTACTTTGTCTTTAAAAACATCTCATTTCCCACTTATTTATATTTATTCATAAGAAAGGAAATAAATGCAATACAAGTAATTACAGAGGCATATCCAAATTATCCGCCATCCCAAAGCTTTTCGAAAATACTATTACACCCCATTTGCAACATCTTTGTAGATCTATTATAACTCCATGTCATCATGGATTTATAAGGCGAAGATCTACGACGACAAACCTCTTGGAGCTAACGTCTTTTGTAATAAATGGCTTTAGAAAGATCATGCAGACTGACGTAGTTTACACTGATTTTAGTAAAGCGTTTGATTCAGTAAATCACTCGCTTCTTGTATTAAAGCTAGACTTATTAGGGTTTCCATGTGATCTTCTAACATGGATCTCATGTTATCTGAGTGGTAGGACTCAACGAGTCCTCTTTAAAAACTCGATCTCGGATTTGATCCGAGTTACTTCAGGGGTCCCACAAGGAAGCCACCTTGGCCCACTTCTTTTTACTTTATTTATAAACTATCTCCCTCTAGTCTTGACAAAGTCGCGTCCTTATGTACGCAGATGACGTTAAGTTATGCCTGCAATATAACGAAATTTCTAGCAGTTCCGACCTACAATCTGACCTAAATGCTTTTCAAACATGGTGTTGTGAAAATCTTTTGGATTTAAATAGCGCTAAGTGCAAAGTAATGACATTTTTTCGGGTGAACCCACAATACGCAACGTATACGCTGGGTGGTTGCGCGTTGTCTAGAATTACGCCAGTTGATGACCTTGGCGTCCTCCTTGACCCAAAACTTAAGTTTTGTGACCATATTACTTCTATGGTAAATAAAGCCAGGGGAGTACTTGGATTTATAAAAAGGTGGTCAAAGGAATTCGATGATCCCTATGTTACAAAGACTCTGTTCATTTCACTAGTCCGTCCAATCCTTGAGTACTGTTCAGCAGTTTGGAGTCCTCAGTATGGTGTACATATAGACCGGATAGAGTCTGTGCAAAAGAACTTTTTATTATTTGCTCTACGGGGCCTTAACTGGAATGCAAGCCTTATTTTACCATCCTACTCTGGTAGACTTCTCCTAATTAATCTACCATCCTTAGTAAGCCGTAGAACGATGCTTGGCACAACTTTTATCTATAAACTTATTCACGGGGATGTGGAGAGTCCCGAGTTACTGTTTTGCATAAGCTTCTCCGTGCCTAATAGATACCAGGAAGTATGTTCCTCTTACATTAAATATTTGTAGATCTAACTTTGATATGCATAAACCGTTTAGAGTACTGTGTAACGACTATAATAGACTATATCACATTATTTCTACTACCGACTCTTTGCCAAGCTTAAAAGCATTAATTTTATCTTACTGAGCACAAAATTAGTATTAGTATTTAGTCTCGTACGTATTTCTAATCATAGTCTGTCCGCTTCTACACTGTGCTTTTTAACTTCTCGCGATCTCGTTTTTACGCCTATAAGGCTCCACGCGTAACAAGCACTGCTTGGTGTCGTAAGGGCCACTTGTTTGCGCTGATCTTAGTGCATCAACGTCCGAATTAAAAAAAAAAAAAAGCTTATATACTGCGTCAAATATCATATCAGATTCATGTCTAGAGTTTATATACTGCATCAAATATCCTGAACATCATTACATTTTAACCGATTTCACCCAATTGTTCCTATGTAAGCTATAGGATCTTCTTATGGGAGCTATATGATATAAATGACCGATTTTAATTTGAATAGAACCGTAATTCTATAGTATTTAAATATTACCAAAACCCAAAGAACAAAAAAATCAGAAACAACAATGTTATACTTCTTTAGCCGATTTTTAGTCGATTTCACCCAATTGTTCCTATATAAGGTATAGGATATAGACGTCCGATCGGCACGCGCTTTTACCCTGGTAAAGGTATGCCAAAAAATGCAATTTGGAAAGAATCATGTCAAGATTGTATATATTGCGTCAAATATCCTATAAATCATAAATTTTTAAACGATATCACACAATTGTTCCTATGTAAGCCATAGGATATAGACGTCCGGTCGGCACGCGCTTTTACCCTGATCAAGGTATGCATCAAAATACAATTTGGAAAGATTCAAGTCAATAGCTTATCTACTGCGTCAAATATCCAAAAAATCATTACATTTTAACCGATTTCACCCTATTGTTCCTATGAAAGCTATAGGATATAGACGTCCGATAGGCACAAGCTTTTACCCTGATCAAGGTATGCATAAAAAATACGATTTGGAAAGATTCATGTCAAGAGTTTATATACTGCGTCAAATATCCTGAAAATCATTAATTTTTAACCGATTTCACAGAATCGTTCCTATGTAAGCTATAGAATATAGACGTCCGATCGGCACGCGCTTTTACCCTGATCAATGTATGCATAAAAAAAAAAATACGATTTGGGAAGATTCATGACAAAAGCTTATATACTGCGTCAAATATCCCGAAAATCATTAATTTTAACCGATTTCACCCTATTGTTCCTATGTAAGCTGTGGGATATAGACGTCCAATCGGCACGCGCTTTTACCCTTCAAGGTATGCATAAAAAAAACGATTTGGAATGATTCATGTTAATACCTTATACTACGTCAAATATCCTGAAAATAATTAATTTTTAAGCGATTTCACCCTATTGTTCCTAGGGAAGCTATAGGACATCGACGTCCGATCGGCACGCGTTTTTACCCTGATCAAGGTATGCATAAAAAATACGATTTTGAAAGATTCATGTCAAGAGTTTATATACTGCGTCAAATATCGTGATTTGTGTAGGTCAGTGGCCCACTGCATCGGCGCTGTTCACTGAGCTCTCCGAGCTTTCGCTCTCGCCCCTCTTGCGAGTTTCGGGTTTCGCATCCGAACTCCTCGGACGGCCGTTGCCGATCTTTAGTTTAGTTTAGTTTTTAGTTTAGTTAGTCTTATGAATACCACTGAATAAAAGACACTAAGGTACACCACGACGCCCCCGACTTCTTAATTTTCGTCTTCCTTTGCGTTTGCGCCGTGGGAATTTTTTGTGCCTTCAATTCTTTTTTGTGGAAGGATCTTCCCCCTACAACATTTTGGTCCTTCGAGCCGGATAAGGATATCCTTCTGCCATTAAACCAGCAGCTCCTGTGATTTTTCCGCAAAAAAAAGTACGAGCATTTTCCGACTCCCTCTCGCTGCCGGTCTTTAGCAGTGGTTGGAACATTGAATTTCGTTCACACTGCAGTAAGATCAATTTTTTTTCGTGTCAACTCCACGTCCGAGTTTTCCTGACACAACGGCAGTCGAGAAATTTTACATTCCTTCAATTCCAAAAAATTGTTCTATCTGTCTCCGCTTTGTGTGCGTCGCCATACTCCTTGCCGTTTTCCTTTTTGTTCCCCGTTGTACATCAACTTGTCAACGGTCAAGGCATATGTGCATCCAGACATACACATACACGCGCGTGACAACTTGTTTACATAGTGCAGTGCAATTCTGCCTCCAAAAAAATATACGACAAAAAGTGAAATTGTGTGGTGGAAAATAAAAAGGCATAACTAACATCAGCCACTCGGTGTGAAGTAATTTCGGGAGTTTCCCTGTTCGCCGTACAATCCGCCGCTGTCGAGATATTTTTTTTGTCTTGTGTCTTTTTTCTCCACATAATTTCATCTGTTCCGTCACTTCAAATACAGTCCACTCTTAGACGCTCTACTGTACCGATATACACTTACACATACACACATCCATAAACACATGCATGCCCATATCTACATACATATATAGAATTATTTTCTGCCTCCACATACAGGAACATACACATATCCATAAACGCATGCATATCTACATAAATATATTTTCTGCCCCCACATACAGGAACATAAAATAAAATAAATTCAAATCCACACGGGGGCGACCGTGATTGTTTTTTCTCCAAATTGCCGCAATTAAGCGCCCCAACGGCTGTGTTATTATTGTTGTTGATTTTTTTCCCTTCTCTCTCTCTCCCGCGTCCCTCACGCATGCACTGCGCTGCCGACGGCATAACCCAGTGAACATTTCTCCCGAACCAAAGCCAAGGTTTTTAATTCCACCGTTCCGGCTCCGCTCAAAAATAAGTATTTATACTTATAATTATTATTTAATTATAATTACTATTTAATTATAAATATTATTTAACTATTTGCGGCAAAGTAATTAATTTATTTAATGGATTAATAAATTTATTTTTTATTGAGTTTTTCCGGATTTTTTTTTGCGATCAAAGATATTTTTCAGACCCAAAAAAATAAATAAATAACTAAATACAATAAAATTTTTTGGCAATAATAACTAAGGTAAAAAATTAAAAAAAAAAAAACAACAGAAGTCAACAAAGAGAGTAACCAGATATACAAATAGATCAACAAGATATATAATCAATACAGTTTCATCGATTTTAAAATATTTTCTTCCGATTCTTCTCGTTGTTTATGGCACTGTGCTTTCCATTCCGCACAAATAAACAGTGTGACTGTTTTCCGTGTTTTTTTTTTTCTTTTGCGTGCGTTCATTTACCACGACGACCAACTCGTTGGCGACTCAGATCGCGCCGACAGCTTAACGGTGAATATCCTCACGTTCTGAACGAAACGCCTCTTGCTCAGGTCAGTCGACAAGAGCTGTTCCGCAAAATTGGAGTCCGAGAATGCCCACGGGAGACGACAAGAAACCGAGGTCGATCCCATCTATCCGTTTGGACAGGTCCCAATCCGCGTCTCCGCGGCCGTCTCAATTAACACCAAAGGCTGTCATTGCCATTCCAAGGGCAAAAAGCGACGAGTCCGTCGAGACTATCTCCGGTCCCCCGTCAAGGCTTTCTCGGTCGGTGTCCAAGATGGCTCAAACCGCGATAGACATCGCCCTCAAAAAGTTTATTGCCACAACAGACCGGGTTAGCCAATTTCAAGCGTATATTCATACTCCGAGCGCCGCTGAACCAGAACGACTTTCCCCTGGCATGTGCCAAGTCCATCGGGACCAAATCCGGGCCTTGTGGGAAAAGGTGGAGAAGAGCTATGAAAGTTGCTCCGATTTTCTGTCCGCGTCCACCGACAGTACGGCCACCTCGACAGTGCTTGAATCCAAGTACAGTTACTGCTACTCCGTATATTGGTCCAGCTTCAGGACATAATAGACATTCAGGCTGCTGTCAGTGTTCCAACACCGCCGTCTACGGGCTGTCGTTTGCCACCAGTCGACACCGAAGTTTTCGCTGGTTATTACCTGCGTTGGACCACCTTCAGAGATCTTTTTACCGCGATATACATACACAACTCGCATTTTACACCGGTAGAGAAGTTGTTACGCCTATTGTCCAAAACAAGTGGCGATGCGCACGCCATTGTTTCCAAAGTTCCGCTGACCAACGAGGGGTTTATCTCCGCGTGGCGAAGCCTCACCAACCGCTTAGAAAATCGGCGGTTATTAGTCAATAGCCAGTTAAGAATCCTCTTCAACATTCAGGCAGTACCCCATGAGTCCGGAGCCGCTCTGAAGGAGCTGCAAGGCACAATCCAAAGTTGCCTGACAGCCTTAGAGATGTCCTCTATTTAAGTCGAGACTTGGGATTGTCTCCTGGTGTACATGGTTTCTCTAAAGCTTCCCAAAATCTTTCGATGTGGGAGCAATCCATTCACAACAAGGCTTAGATTCCAACATGGAATGAGTTAGACTTGTTCTTGACAGAGCGCCATCGCACTCTAGACATCAGGCCTAGCAGTTCGGGTCAGTTTCCGCCAAGGTAGGCACCTGCGAGCGCCCCAGCGCGTAGGCTTAATTGCTACGAGGCCAGAGTGACTCCAGCCCCAAGAGGGTGCGATCTCTGCTCCAGAGAGAATCATCATGTTCGCTTATGTCCGCGCTTCCTTGAGATGGATGTAAATGGTCGCTCCGACTACATTAAGAAAAAGCAGCTTTGCCTGAACTTTTTTGCACGAGGGCACCTGCAACGGGATTGCACTAGCTGCTTCACGTGCCACAGCCGTCATCACACCCTCCTGCACCGCGGTAATCCATTCGCGGCCGCTCCAAGTCCGTCTGCGCCATCCAGGTCTCGACCCGCGCCTACTACAAGAGGCACGAGCCCCACAGAGGATCACTCTGATGTGCAAGTGTGCTTCGCTTCCGACTCAAGAGCCGTCTTACTGGGCACAGCCCTCATTAACATTTGCCATTTATGGTGCAATTTCCAGGCGCGAGCCCTGATCGACTCTGGTTCCGAGGCAACCTTTATTACGGAGAGACTTTTCAACCTCGTCAAACTTCCATTCAAGACTATCCAGGCCCAAGTCTCTGGTCTTAATCAAACCGTTGCCGCTCAGTCCACGAAACTCTGTCATTTTTCTATTCGATCGCCTTCCAGACCCGGGTTGCATTTAGAAACTTCAGCTTACGTTCTTTCGCAGCTGGCCGGGAATCTGCCTTCGTATCCAGTCTCTCGAGATCTTCTTAAGGGAATTCCTGACATCCCCCTTGCGGATCCCAAGTTCTTTGAGAGCTCCCAAATCAATGTCTTAATAGGAGCCGACATTCTTCCGTCCATCCTCCTCGGCAACGCCAGGGCTAACATTTGCGGTTCACTTCTCGGCCAGGAAACCATTTTTGGATGGGTGTTGACAGGCCCCGTATCTCCAGCGGCCCCCCGCAATTTGTCCGCCTTCTTTACTCAAGTTACCATCGGACTCGACGACTCGTTGGATCATCTCCGTACCAAATTCTGGGAGGTGGAGGAAGTGCCCACACAGATAGTTCCCGAGTCTGATTCCTTCTGTGAACACAATTTTGTCCAGACTACAAGAAGGGACAGTCGTGGCAAATACGTTGTGATGCTCCCTTTGCGCGATCCCGAGCATAGTGGTTCCGAGCTCGCATCTTCACGATCCTTTGCTTTGGCTCAATTTCTGCGTAACGAGCAGCGCCTAAAAAGAGATCCTCCCCTGAAGGACCGGTATGACTCTGTGATCCAAGAATACCTCGACTTAGGTCACATGGCCGAGGTCCCTTTGACGAGCAGTTCCGCCACGTACTACCTTCCACATCACGCCGTTCTTAAGCCCGAGAGCACAACCACTAAAGTGCGGGTGGTTTTCAACGCCTCAAGCCCTTCCGCAAACGGGACCAGTCTGAATGACGTACTTTACGCGGGCCCGGTCTTACAATCCGACCTCACGATTCAAATCCTGAAGTGGCGATACTTTAGGTTCGTTTTCAACGCCGACATCGAGAAGATGTATCGGCAAATTTGGGTAGACCCCCAGCATACTCCCTAGCAGCGTATTCTATTCCGCAACTCCGATGGGGAAATCCGCGACTACGAGTTGAAGACAGTCACCTTCGGGGTCAATTGTGCCCCGTTCCTAGCGATCCGTGTCCTGCAACAGCTCGGCGACGACGAAGAGTCGAGGTATCCGCAGGCGAGTCGGATTATCCGACAGTACATGTACGTCGTACTCGCGGGGGTAGCCTCCAAAACCGAAGCGCAAGCGGCTATCCGCGAGCTTCAGGGGGCCCTGGATTCAGCAGGATTCCCTCTTAGAAAATGGACATCTAATAGCAAGGCGATTTTCGCCAACATCCAGAGTGACCATCTCCTTCGCGAGGACTTTCCTTGAAATCGACGCAGAGAGCACGGCTAAAACTCTCGGAGTGCGGTAGAAGGCGACGTCAGACGAGTTTTTCTTCATTCCGCCCGAATTGACCTTGGGTTCAACGTTCACAAAGCGTCAAGTCCTATCCCAAATCGCCAAACTATTTTATCCAGCGGGTTGGCTCGCCCCTTCATAGTCCGGGCAAAGATGTTCATGCAGGACATTTGGCTCCAAAATCTAGGATGGGACGATGCCCTCCCTCGAGACTTTTGCCAAAGATGGGTTGACTTCCTAAAATATTACTCCGCTCTTAATCAGATCCACATTCCCCGATGGGTCGCTTTCCGACCACATTTGAAAATTGAGCATAATGGGTTCTGCGACGCCTCGCAGAAGGCGTACAGCGCAGCCATCTACGTCCGAGTTGAGGCTGGGTCTGCGGTAATGGAGAACTTGCTCAAGGCAAAGACGCGGGTTGCGGGCAGGCGTCCGCCCTGCGCTGTTGCACGGACTCTACTATTGTTCTCGCCTGGTTGCATAAGCCAGCGTGCCACTGGACAACGTTCGTGGCAAATCGTGTGACCAAGATCACCCAGCTCACCGAGGTGGAGAAATGGGCACACGTCCGCTCCGAGCATAACCCGGCAGATCTCGCGAGCAGGGGTGGCGCTTCAAGACCTTGCGGACAGCCAGCTGTGGTGGCATGGTCCTGCCTGGCTGCAGTGGCCTCGCTGCGAGTGGCCCACTCAAGGCTATGAACCCCCTGTGACTAAACTCGAGAAGAGAGCAGTCAAGGTCCATGTTGCGAAGGCCTCCCCTGAAGACGTTCTGGAGCGTTTTTCCACACTCGACAAGGCGTTGCGAGTCCTCGCTTACACATCCAGCGTTCGCGAAAGCTCATGTCCCCGTTTGAGGATCCTTTGACAGCTCCGGAAATTGCGTCGGCCAAGCGGCTCCTGATTTCCGTCACGCAACGAAGGCACTTTGCCCTTGAACTCCGAACTTCTCCAGTATGATGAACGGCATCCTGTCATCCTTCCATACGACTGCCAACTGTCTCGACTCCTCGTCCATTTTACGCATCGCATAACGCTGCACGGTGGCAATCAGCTGATGATCCGTCTGATCCGTTCCAAGTTCTGGATCCCGAGGGTGAGGAATTTGGTCAAGTCCGGCGCGAAATATCCTGAAAATCATCAAATTTGGATCGATTTCACCCTATTATTCCTATGTAAGCCATAGGATATTGACTTCCGATCGGCACGCGCTTTTACCCTGATCAAGGTATGCATAAAAAATACGATTTGGAAAGATTCATGTCAATAGCTTATATAGCGCGTCAAATATCCTGACAAAAATTAATTTTTAACCGATTTCACCCTATTGTTCCTAGGAAAGCTATAGGATATCGACGTCCGATCGCCACGCGCTTTTACCCTGATCAAGGTATGCATAAAAAATACGATTTTGAAAGATTCATGTCAAGAGTTTATATACTGCGTCAAATATCTGGAACATCATTAATTTTTAACCGATTTCTCCCAATTGTTCTTATGGAGGGTATAGGTATAGATGTCCGATAGGCACGCGCTTTAACACTGATCAGGGTATGTATAAAAAACACGATTTGGAAAGATTCATGTCAAAAGTTTATATACTGCGTCAAATATCCTCAAAATCACACATTTTTCGCCGATTTCACCCAATTGTTCCTATGTAAGCTATATAGACGTAGACGATATAGACGTCCAGTCGGCACGCGCTTTTACCCTGATCAGCGTATGCGTAAAAAAAACGATTTTTAAAGTTTTATGTCAAGAGTTTATATACTGCGTCAAATATCCTGAACATCATTAATTTTTAACCGATTTCTCCCAATTGTTCCTATGGAAGGTATAAGATCTTCTTATGGGAGCTATATAATATAAATGTTCGATTTTAATTTGAATAGAACCGTAATTCTATAGTATTTAAATATTACCAAAACCCAAAGACCAAAAAAATTAAAAACAACAAAGTTATACTTCTTGTAATTTTTTCCGATTGCTCCTCGGAGCTATATGATATAAACTTATGTACTACCTGCATTAGAAATAAAACTTTTGTGAAAGTTTTAAGCAGATAGCTTTAAAACTGAGTGAATAGTTTGCAAGGCTAAATCGACTCTTCAGGCGATGCTGATAAAGAATATATATAATTAAATGTTTGCACTATAAGTTTTACATAAAAAAACTTTGATTAATTTTTATTTATCAACTAGTACAATGGTTATTTGGAAGAACACCGTCCTAACTGTTTCAAGACTTAAACTGAACTCGTTCTCTAACTCCTAGTTCTTGTATGATCAAACCTCGGTTCTGAGCTTTGGAGCTTTCTAATGAGTGGCTTTAATGTTTATTGAGTGACTTTCATAATTGTACTTTGGACCGTTCTTTGTTCTCATCTAGTTTTGACTTTGGTCCCGAAATCTGAGTATCCTGAGTCGTGAGAAAGGCTGATAGTCATATCAGTGGCACATTTGAATTGTTTAGTCTATTAGTCTGGAGTTTTTAATAACATGGAAATTTTCCATGGTTTGTTGACAATTAGGTTTCGATTTCTCTGAGGGTGTTTTAAAGAAATGTGTACGTGTGTAAGTATGTGTGGTTGTGTAGACATGTACATAAGGGTTTGTGGTGTTATGGATATGTCACTCCCCCAACCTTTGAATTTTGCCTGTCCTCAGGACGATAAATTTGGATCTAATGAAATATTTTCTCCTATGTTTATAGTAAGTTAATCATTTACCTTTTCTAGATTTATCGGAGTTTCTTCCTTTGGTTTTACATATTTTATAATTAATTTTCTTGGTATGTTTTTGAACTTATAGAATAGATACAATAAAATGCTTATAATTGTAATTACAAATGTGGTTGCAGTTATTATTTGGAATACATTATTATATTTTGTGTTTGTTTCTATCATTTCTTTTGTTTGAATAGTTCTAGTTTAGTTACATTGTTGTTTACATAAGTGCTCTGTGTATATTCTAGCATAGTATTTGAAAGTATGAATTCATCTAGTTGTACTGAACCATTAAGAATTTTAATAAAATTATTACCAAAGATAGAAATTTCTTTATTAATACAATTTTGATTTAAAAGTGTTTTAGGGATATTCCATGTCAATAATATATTTGGTTCAACGTAATTAATTTGGAAATTTTTATGTGTTTTAGTATATTTGCAACTTGTGGATTCTTGTTTTATTATGCCATTTATACTTTCGTCAAATACTACTTTTCCTGTTTCTTTATTGAATACTTTTTCTTCATGAAGGTAATATTTTTCAAATATGTTTTCTATCAGAATGGTATTATTATCATCTGGATTCGGAATTATTTCAAAAATTGGTGCTTTAATGATATCTGTAGGAATGTGGGAAATTATTAAAATTTCATTTGTGTCTGTTTTAAGCCAAGTGGAAGTTTTAATTTTTCTAATTTTGTTTCAATTTATAAGAACTTATTTTAGTTAAATCATCATGTTTCAATAATTTCGGATTAAATATACCAAGTCGTGTTAACTGCATTCCTAGCTCAATATCTTCTATATATTCTGTAAAGTGTTGTAAATTAAATATTACGACATTAGCTTGTTCTTCTCTTTCATCATCTTCTTTTAACATATTAATTACTTCGATACCATTATTTATTACATCAATAAACATATTTCAATCTGTATTTTGTATACTATTCTCTGATAAGTTATCTATTTTTTGTTCTAACTCTTCCCTATCATCTTGATCTAATGTTCCAAACAAATATTTATAAGTTTTGCCAATAATGTTAAATAATCCTCGTTTATTACGTTTGGCCAATTTAATGCCATTTATTTATCTTTTGAGTTTCTCGGCTAAAAAACGAATTTGTATAATGTTATTAAATTCGTTGGCTTCTTTTATAAGACTTTCAAATATTGGTTCTGTTTTTGTTACGTTTATGCTTAAATAATGATATTCGAATTCTGTTGGAATATCGATAGATCCGGTTTGAATACGAGGTATCCGTTTTGAGCCTTTATTGGGTTTATTTCGATGCTTTGTCCCACTGTCATTTTAATTATGGTTATAAGTATATTTGAGAGAAAAAGATGTATTTAAACCAATTGTTGATTCCGTTCAATTTCCCTGATATTGTCATATTTGCTTTTATTATTTTTCTTCTTCTTCTTAAATTTAGATTTTTAATTTTTAATTATTTTCCTGCCTCTATTTCTTTCCTTAAAATGTTTTTCATCTATCTGCCTCAAATTCCCTGTTTTCTTAAATGGGTTTGCAGTTTTTGATCTTATTAGTGGTTATTGCTTAAATCTTGTGTCTATTTCAAAATCATGTCGTTTCTCATTTAGTCTGTCGATCTTCTTCGCTTTTCTTTCTTGTGTGTTATACTCGGGACTTCCTGCATACAAAAATATGTCGGCTGGTATTCTATTTGTTGTATTATGTTTAGTTTTATGGTTATAAGTATAAAGAATTAATTCAAATTTAGTATACCTATTTTCGATGTCTGTGTCTCTTCCTATTATTCTTAATTTTTCGTTAACTGTTTTGTGAAACCTTTCGATATCTGATATACCGTTTTTACTTATAGTAACTTGAATTTGGACGCCTTCTGAATTTAACCAATTATGTAGAGCTACATACATAAATGCCGAATCTTTATCTGCTTTAATTTCTTGTGGTTTTCCCATTTCATTGAATACTTTTATTATGGCCCTTTTAGCTTCTAGCCAATCTTAACTTGTAACTTCAACAAGAGTGGCGACCTTTGAGTATATATCAATGCATGACAAGAATTGTTGGTTTCCTACCATATAAAAATCTATGATACATTTTTTTTCTTATATTTTGTACTTCTGGGGTAGTTTCGAAAGATAATTTCGTGTTCCTATGTTCCGTTTTTGCGATGTTACAGATTTCACATTCGTTAATAGTTTTCTCGATTCCTGGATGTAGCAATTTTTTGTGTTTCTTTAATATTTTTTCTTTGAAGTTTGCATACGTGAGGATGTCTTCTAGTCTTTTGGTACATCTCACTACTTTTGTTAATTGATTCGGACTTTTTATTTTTATATAAGCTTGTTGGAATATAAGAAAATCTGAGTCATCATGAAAATATACTGCGCTCTTTTTGTACACAAATATTCTTTGATGGTATCTTTCGCAAAAGTATTTGTCATATTTGTATAAGTAATTTTGATTTTTAATTTATGAAAATAGTGTTGTACGTCTCTGATTTCCTCATGTCCTTTGATAAATTCTATTTGTCGGGAATAATAATTGATTGGTCGTTCAGTTATTGAAATGTAATTCTGATTGTCTTCATTTGCGCTATGCACCGTTGCATCTATTCTATTGGCATCTTCTCCTAATGGATTTTCTTCAGGGATGTCTTCGAACATGTTTTCTTTTATTTTAACCCGTTATAGTGCGTCGGCAACATAGTTTTCTTTTTCTGGCTAATATTTTATTTGATAGTCAAATTCATTTAATTTAATTTTCCATCTTTGTAGTTTCATATTTGGTTCTTTGATATTATTTAGCCAAACTAAGGGCTTATGATCACTTAAGATCTCAAAAGATCTGCCGTAAAGATAAGATCTGAAATATTTCGTAGCCCATACAATTGCTAAAAGTTATTTTTCTATTGTTGAATAGTTAATTTCATGTTAATTTAATGTCCGGCTAGCATAGCATATTGGTTTTGTGATAGGATGGCTCCTATAGCTATGTTGCTAGCATCTGTGGTTAAAGAGAATGTTTTATCAAAATCAGGATAAACTAATATGGGGTCGGAAGTAATTAAGACTTTCATTTTTTCAAATGCATCAATGTATGATCTTTATTTAATGTTTATCGTGGCACCTTTTTTCAATTTCATGGTCATAGGTTTAACTACATTTGCAAAGTTTGGTATAAATTTCCTATAAAATCCACATAAAACTAAAAATTATTTTATTTCCTTTGAAGTTTTTGGTATAGGAAAATTTATAATGGCACTGATCTTTTTTGGGTTTGGTTTTATACCTGTTGTGGAATGAATTGCATTTATGAATTCGCATTTATCTAATTGTAATTTTAAATTTCCGTCGCGTAGCTTTCCAAATACTTTTCTCAATGATAAAATATGTTCTTCCTATGAAGTGGAAAAAAATATTATATCATCTAAGTAAACTAAACAATCTCTATAAATTAATTTTTCTAGTAGATTGTTCATACATCTTTGGAAAGTCGCAGGGGCGTTTTTTAAGTCCGAATGGCATACGTGTGTATTCGTAATGACCATTCTTTGTAGAAAATGCTGTTTTGGCAATTGATTTAGGGTCCATTTGAATTTGATGGAATCCTTTAGCTAAATCAATTGTCGTGAAATATAGACATCTTCCCAATTTGTCTAATATTTCATCCATTCTGGGTATTGGAAATTTGTCATTGATGTTTATTTCATTCAAACTTCTGTAGTCTATTACTACCCTGAACTTTGGTTTTCCCGAAGCATCAGCTTTTTTGGGAACCATCCAGATAGGTGAACAGTAAGGAGATTTCGATTTACGAAATATTCCCTGTTCTATCATTTCGTTAATTTGTTTGTTGACTTCCTCATCAATTGATTGAGGGTACTTATAAGGTTTTTTATAAATAGGGTCCTCATGTTTGGTTTGGATAGAATGCTTGATAGTACTTGTGAAAGTCAAATTTTCGCCTTCTTTGTACTGAATATATTTGTATTCAAATAAAACCTTTTTCAAGCATTCTTTTCCTCTTCGTTTAAATGTTATAGTCTGAATTCGTTGCATTCACGAATTTCATTTTCAACAGCGAAGTTAAAAGATTGATCCTCAGATGAGGGTGGATTGAGGCATTTTATTGCGGTCTCTTTCTCTTCAATCTTTTTCTTTGGTGATTTGGGATTAAGGCTTTTTACGGCGGTCTTATCCTTTTCACTTTTTTTCTTTGGTGATTTGCGATTAAGGCGTTTTACAGCGGTCTTATCCTTTTTACCTTTCTTCTCTGATGATATAGGATTAAGACATTTTACTGCGGTCTGACCCTTTTTATCATCATCACCAAACATAATTATAAGTTTATCTTCACCTGAAGTTACCGTTCCATCTTCAAAGTTAATTTTAGCTTTGCAATTTTTAAGATAATCTCTTCCCATTAGAACATCATAATTGTCTGAAAATGTATGTAAATAAAATTTTTGTTCTATTGGGCAAATTTTACTTGGTTTTATCATTACGCTTTAATTTAATTTCATCGATCCATTTGTAGTATAAACTTTAAAATTTTTATCATTGACTTCGAAGTTCCCAAAATTTTCTTTCATTATATTAATAGATGAACCCGTGTCAACCATGGCTTTAAGAAGTTTACCTTTATTGATTACTATTTTTTGCTGAAAATTTACGTCCATCCTATTCTGTGTGCTCTCACTTTCTCTTTGTCTTTTTACAGGAGCATTTGGGGAATTATTTGATGTTGACGCTTGGTAATTTAATGGATTTTGGGATCTGCCATGAGCTAGAGAATTTCTAAATTCTTGATAATAGCGATTTTGATTCGCTGGGGATTTGGATTTGGATTTGAATACGAATTTGAATGACTGTTAAAATTATTACTGTGTCTTGGGTAATAATTTGAATTATTCTTTTGATGATAATAATTTTAGTGGGTATTTCCCGATTTCCTGCGATTATCGTAACGCACCGATCTATAGTTCTCAAAGGGATCCGCATCCCAGTGTCCTAATACCTTTGCTGTTTCTTTTAAATTGTTAATTGTGGAGATATCTCTTTTTGATAAAGCATTATACAATCTATCAGGAAGGTTTTTTGCCACCTATTTAATTTTTCGTGGTATTGACCGAATTGGATTTTTATACCATTGCAGAGGGTATTATAATTTCAGTCAAAAGTTTGCAACGCAGAGAAGGAGACATTTCCGACCCTACAAAGTATATATATTCTTGATCAGCATCACCAGGAGAGTCGATCTAGCCATGTCCGTCTGTCCGTCCGTCTGTCCGTCCGTTTCTACGCAAACTAGTCCCTCAGTTTTAAAGCTATCTGCTTGAAACTTTCCCAAAACTTGTCTTTCTATTGCAGGTAGTATATAAGTCGGAACGAACTGGATCGGGCGACTATATCCTATAGCTGCCATATAACTGATTGATCGGAAATTCCATAACTTTGGTGTTTGTTAAGTTAGGAAGTTGGGATTTTCTATGTGTTTTATATTTGGCCAATTAATATGACATACCAAATTTCATAAGGATCGGCCGACTATATTCTATAGCTGCCATATAACTGAACGATTGGAATTGCCATAACTTTGGTATTTTAAAGTTATTAAGTTGAGATTTTTATGAGTGTTAAAAATGCCTCATATGAATAATTTTGGAGAATATAATTTATAGAATATTCTGCAAGGGTATTTCAACTTCGGCTCCGCCCGAAGTTAGCTTTCCTTTCTTGTTTTTTTATGATTTATGTGTCTCTCAATATTTCACTCTAAATTATTTAATTATAGCCTTGCAGAGGCTATTATAATCAGGATCACCTCCTGAGTTGATATAAGCATGTCCGTCTGTCTGTCCGTTTGTCCGTCTGTCTGTTTTTACGCGAACTAGTCTCTCAGTTTTAAAGATATCGAATTGAAACTGCACGCAGTATATAAGTCGGAACGGCCGGGATCGGCCGACTATATTCTATAGCTGCCATATAACTGAACGATAGGAAATGCCATAACTCTGGTGTTTGTAATATTAGGAAGTTGGGAATTCGACCTACCAAATTCGAATTCGACCTACCAAATTTCATAAGGATCGGCCGACTATATCCTATAGCTCCCATATTACGATAGGACATACCATAACTTTGGTGTTTGTAAAGTTAGGAAGTTGGGATTTTCTATGGATTTTATATTTGGCCAATCAATCCGACCTACCAAATTTTATAGGGATCGGCCGACTATATCCTATAGCTGCCATATAACTGAACGATTGAAAATGCCATTACTTTGGGGTTTTTTATACCCTTGCAGAGGGTATTATAATTTTGGTCAGAAGTTTGTAACGCAGTGAAGGAGACGTTTCCGAACCCATAAAGTACATATATTCTTGATCAGGATCAATAGGGGAGTCGATATAGCCATGTCCGTCTGTCCGTCTGTTTCAATACCGTTTGCGAGCTCAGTTTAAAAGCTAGCGATCTGAAACTTTCACAATCGTCCTAAAACATGTGTACGCAGATCAAGTTTGAAAATCGCCCCGATCGGACGTCTATATCCTATAGCTCCCATAGGAACAATTGGATATATCTTGCAAGAATTTATGATATTGACATAAATCTTTCCAAATCTTATTTTTTTATGCGTACCTTGATCAGGGTAAAAGCGCGAGACGATCGGACGTCTATATCCTATAGCTCTAGGGTAAAATCGGTCCAAATTTGATGTTTTTCAGAATATTTTAGACATTTCTTATTCTTTTCGCTACTTTTTCAATTTTAGCAATTTCGGCTAAGTCTGCAAGGGTATTAAAACTTCGGCTTGCCGAAGTTAGCTTCCGTCCTCGTTAAGTTATGAAGTTGGGATTTTTATGAGTGTTAAGAATGCATCATATGAATAATTTTGGAGAATATAATTTACAGAATAATCTGCAAGGGTATTTCAACTTCGGTTCCGCCCGAAGTTAGCTTTCCTTTCTTGTTTTTTAGTGGTATTGACCGAATTGGATTTTTCACTGGTTTACGCACGACGATTCGCACATAAGTTCTTTGGCGGATTTCACTTGTGTGTTTGACGATTTGATTTCTTACTGGTCAGGATATACTAGTTGTATAGTACAATCCCTAAGACCAGTTTTAAAACCGACGTTTAACTTTCACTTGAAATCCTACCGGCTGCGCCAATTAAATGTTTGCACTATAAGTTTTACATAAAAAAAACTTTATTTAATTTTTATATATCAACTAGTACAATGGTTACTTGAAAGAACACCGTCCTAACTCTTTTAAGACTCAAACTAAACTCGTTCTCTAACTCCTACTTCTTCTACGGAGTTTTTAATAACATGGAAATTTTCCATGGTTTGTTGACAATTAGGTTTCGATTTCTCTGAGGGTGTTTTAAAGAAATGTGTACGTGTGTATGTATGTGTGGGTGTGTAGACATGTACATAGAGGTTTGTGGTGCTATGGATATGTCACTATATACTTTATAGGGTCGGAAATGACAATGTTAATGTATAATAATAGGATATAACTAGGACGGAAGCTAACTTCGGCAGCCCGAATATATAACCCTTGCAGAGGTATATAAAAAATTGGATATTTTCACAGCTTTAAACAATTATTTGTATGGTATACACAGACGACCGATCGACAAGATCGGCCCTTATCAAGGCATGCGCAAATAAATAAGACTTGGAAAAATGTATGTCAATACCTTATACACTGCGCGAAATATCCTAAATAAATTAAATAAATTGCATAGTTTCATGCCAATAGCTTTTATACTGCAAAATTGTCATATACAAATAGGGAAAAAAGGGATATTTTCGCAGCCTTTAACAATTTTTCCTACGGAAGCTATACGATATAGACGTTCAATCGGCAAGCGCTTTTACCCTGATCAAGGTATGCGTAAATAAATAAGACTTGGAAAAATGTATGTCAATAGCTTATACACTGCGCGAAATATTCTAAAAAACATGCAATTTTGACCGATTTCACCGTATTGTTCCTATGGGAGCTATAGGATATAGACGTCCAATCACCACGCGCTTTTACCTTGATGAAGGAATGCATAAAAAAATACGATTTGAAAAAATGTATAGCAATAGCTTTTACACATCGCGAAATATTCCTAAAAACATTAAATTTGGACCGATTTTACCCTATTGTTCCTATGGGAGCTATAGGATATAGACCTCCGATCGTCACGCGCTTTTACCCTGATCAAGGTACACAAAAAAAAATAAGATTTGGAAAGATTTATGTCAATAGCTTTTACACTGCGCGAAATATCCTAAAAATCATTAAATTTTAACCGATTTTACCCTATTGTTCCTATGGGAGCTATAGGATATAGACGTCTGATCGCCACGCGCTTTCACCCTGATCAAGGTATGCATAAAAAATACGATTTGGAAAGATTAATGTCAATAGCTTTTACACTGCGCGAAATATCATAAATTCTTGCAAGATATATCCAATTGTTCCTATGGGAGCTATAGGATATAGACGTCCGATCGGGGCGATTTTCAAACTTGATCTGCGTACACATGTTTTAGGACGATTGTGAAAGTTTCAGATCGCTAGCTTTCAAACTGAGCTCGCAAACGGTATTGAAACAGACGGACAGACGGACATGGCTATATCGACTCCCCTATTGATCCTGATCAAGAATATATATACTTTATGGGGTCGGAAACGTCTCCTTCACTGCGTTACAAACTTCTGACCAAAATTATAATTCCCTCTGCAAGGGTATAAAAAGCAAACGCTCTCTTTAAAAAAAACAGTTCTCTCAGCCAAGCGCAACTGCCTTGAAAAATTCACTTCCCAGATTTCCCCGTTATCCACCCCAAAAAAGTCTGGTCCGATGTAAAACGCTTAGCTGGCATTCCACCCACACCTTTCAAATACATAAAATCGGACTCAGGTACTCTATCTGGATCCTTTAACATCGCCGAAGAGTTTGGCCACGGCTGGTCTAAATACTCTTCCGACAGAAACTTTTCAGCAGAATACATACTTGAAAAAATCGGTATCTATCAGAACCTTATCTCCCAGATTCACTATCAATATCCGCAACATGCTTAGATTCCAATTTCACACTTTTGGAAATAGAAACCTCAATAGCAAGCGCAAAGGAAAAAGTCCTGGGGCCGATAGGGTGTCATACCCTATGCTCAAAAAACGTACCATATCTTCTGAAAGCCAAACTCTTGGATATCTTTAATGTAACGCTACAAACCGGAACATACCCACATACATGGAGCTCAGCCATCATTATCCCCATTCCGAAACCTAACAAACCCCCTTCTGATATTAACAGCTACCGTCCTATTTCCCTTTTGTCCTGTCTAGGTAAAACTCCTGAAAAAATAATTGCCCAGAGACTTCTCTGGTTTATTAACCACCACAATCTCATCTCACATAACCAAGTTGCATTTAAAAGAAAACATAGCACTATGGACGCTTTGCTGCGTCTTCAACACTTCGCGTCGAACGCTCTTTCGACCAAAAATCACGTCTCCATCCTGGCTACTGATTTTGAAAGAGCCTTCGATCGCGTGGGGATTCATGCCGTACTTTGTAGATTCGGGCGCTGGGGCATTGGCCCAAGGCTTTACAACCTTGTCAAGGCCTTCATGACCAATCGCTCTTTCAGGGTTCGAATAAACAATGTCACCTCGAACTCCCACATTTTGCACAACGGAATTCCTCAGGGTTCTCCGCTTTCTGTAGTTTTATTTATGATAGCATTTGAAGAAATCAACAGCATTTTATCTCGACATAAAGAGATCCATATATCAGTATATGCAGACGACGCTATCATTTTCACAAATTTAAAAAATATCAATACTGTTAAAACAAAATTTTTGGAAATACTGTACGAAATTAACTTGTGGGGAGCAACCTCTGGTGCCTCTCTTGCTATTGATAAATGCCAGCTACTACATATTTGCCGCAAACACCGATGTAACCCTCCCGACTTAGACATTAACAACCACAAAATAAAAAATGTCAACTTCTTAAAAATTTTGGGTATAACCTTCGACTCGAAACTTCTTTTCCATCAACACTGTAAAATTCTTAGACAACAACTTGAAACTAGATTTAATATTATAAAATTCCTATCATCTAAATACACCTGTATACACACTAAGACTCTTTTAGACATTACGCGCGCTCTAATACTCTCAAAAATAGACTATGGCCTGCCAATCTTCGGTTGGTGTGCCAAATCGCACCTACAAAAATTCAAGCGCCCTACCACTGGGCAGTGCGCCGCGCCATTAATGCATTCCCCACATCTCCAATACCATGCACATTGGCAGAGTCCGGTCTACCGGGTATTCGATCCCGCATAGAGCAAACTACGATGATGCTCATCCCAAAGCTATACACCTCATCGAACCGCCTACTCACCAAAGACTTCGCAACTATTTTCAAGCAAAAACGGAATTACAAATGTATATCCACACTTAGACGTTGCGCCAGCTACATCAAACAGCTCGACCTACCCCTACCTAAACCCAGGAAGTCTTTTAAATCGCCAGCATTTTGGAGCTCCAAAAATCCCAACTTAAACACTCAAATCTACAACGGTGCTAAACAAGATACATGTCCTCAAGAATTCCAAAAACGGTTTTTAAGTGTACAATCAGATCTGGGGCACAAAACCAGGATTTTTACCGATGGCTCTAGAGTCTCCGGCTCGACCACCTTTGCTGTGGTTGACTGCAACCAAAAAATTATTGCAGGAGGAATGCTTCCGTCCTACAACTCCATTTTCACCGCCGAAGCTTTTGCCGTATTAAAAGCATGCCATTTCGCCTCTAAAAACGCTGGACAATTTGTTATCTTTACCCCGTTTAATGCCAAGGACATACAAAACCAAATTAGGCTACACCTTGAAGAAAAGAAAATCTCCGAATGGGCACTCTTTGTGCACAGATATCAAACAATAAACCCAACTTGTAACAAGTTCAACCCTCCGCCCAATACCGGCAGAAGGTCATGCGGGACATTCATCCGCCTACGCATCGGACACACTCAATCCACTCACCAACACATACTGATGGGAACATCGCGTACAACTTGCCAACTGTGCGGTAATGATCTTACCGTGGATCACCTCCTGGACACCTGCAGCCGATTACAGAGCATCAGATTTTCCATATTTGGCACACAGCGAGTATCAGAGCTTTTAAAAACCCCCTCTCAAGAGAATATATTAAATATTAACAAATTTGTCAAACAAGCTAAATTAATCATATAAGGTAAAAATACACACGTTTCGAGTCGAAGGCCCCGTAGCTAGTACTCATAAAAATTCATTAGATTTAGTATTGTATACTTAATTTAATTTTGTTAAAATAAAATAAAAAAAAGAAAATATTTTTTTTTTTTTTATCATATTATGGGAGCTATATGATAAAAATGTTCAATTTTAATTTAAATAAAACCCTAATTCTATAGTATTTGAATACTACCAAAACCCAAAGAACAAAAAAATTAAAAACAACAAAGTTATACTTCTTGTAATTTTTTCCGATTGCTCCTCGGAGCTATATGATACAAACTTATGTACTAGGGTCGGAAATGTCAATGTAAATGTATAATAATAGGGTGTAACGAGGACGGAAGCTAACTTCGGCAGGCCGATTATATAACTCTTGCAGACATATATAACAAAAATGCATATTTTCACAGCTTTAAACAATTAATTGTATGGTATACACAGACGCCCGATAGGCAAGATCGGCCCTGATCAAGGCATGCGCAAATAAATAAGACTTGTAAAATCATCAAATTTGGATCGATTTCACCTTATTATTCCTATAGAAGCTAGGATATAGACGTCCGATCGGACCGGCTTTTTACCCTGATCAACGTATGCATAAAAAATTCGATACGGAAAGATTCATGTTAATAGCTTTTATACTGCGCTAAATATCCTGAAAATCATAACAATTTTAACCGATTTGACCCTAGTGTTCCTATAAAAGCTATGGGATATAGACGACCGATCGGCACGCGCATTTACCCTGATCAGGGTATGCATAAAAAATTAGGGTTGTCTAAATTTTTAAAAATATCGTATCGATGATATTTTTTTATCAAAAAAAGAAAAATGATAATATTTAAAATATCACATAAAAATGTCGATATATTAGATATATTTGATATATATTGTGTTAAATGAAAAAATTGATCGCCCACAATGGAAAGACAATGAGTTTTTTTTTTTAAAAACAATAGTATTTTTATCTATATATATAAAAATGGTGCAAATATGTATGCTATCGCAAAACAAGAGAACAGCTGGGCCGATTTGGCTCAAATTTTTTTCAGTTGTTTGTAATCGCAAACAAGAGAACAGCTAGGCCGATTTGGCTCAAATTTTTTTCAGTTGTTTGTAATTGTCAGTAGAAGGTTAATACATAAGAAAATTTGGGAAAACCTACCTGAAAAGTCGCTATCGGCTCAAGAGATGTATTCATTGTTGTACATAAAACTGTTAAAACAGCAGTCCTTGGAAATAATGCCTTCATTGTTGTACATAAAACTGTCAAAAATCGAGTTAAAGAAACATTTAAAGTTAATTGAATGCCTGCTTTTAGATCAAGACTTGAACGGTTTTCACGCAATGCGATACATTCTCAGAATGTCCGTAATAATCGAACGCAAAAGGTACTTGCAGAAATAAATGCATCGGCACGTGCCCGAATTGCACAGAATGACCCCTCCGCTGCTGAATTCTCGAGACAACTGCTGGCGCTTGGCAATGGCGAAATTCCTGTTGATGTTTCGACTGGACTAATATTGTTCCCAGCAAATTTTTGCGAGTTCACATCGTGGAAGGAGGAACTCATCACAAAAGTGTTTCCCGACATTGCACAAAATTAGAAAAATCTCGATTGGATTAGTGAACGGGCATCGAAGAATAAGGAAGTAGATAGTTTGAATTACGTTATTCAAAGTCAAATCCCTGGAGAACTGCATTCATACAGATCCGTTGACAGCGTGACCGACGAGGATGAATCGACCAACTATCTGACAGAATTTTTGAACTCACTGGATGTGCCAGGAACTCCGCCGCATAATTTACAACTGAAAGTGGGATCAATTATTACAATGCTGCGGAATATAAATCATCCTAGATTAAAAAAACTGATGATCAACGTGATTCATGCGCGATTATTAAGGGCAAATTTAATGGAGAGGAAGTTCTTATCCCACGAATTCCGATTATTCCAACAGAAATTCCATTCCAATTCAAGAGGATTCAGTTCCCAGTTCGATTGGAATTTGCGATGACAATCAATAAATCGCAAGGCCAATCGTTGGATGTCTGCGGGATTAATCTTGAATATCAATGTTTTTCACATGGGCAGTTATACGTAGCCTGTTCGCTTGTGGGAAAGCCGTCATCATTATTTACAAATGTATATCCACACCGGATAACAAAACAAAAAATATTGTTTATCACATCGCTCTCCATTGATTTCGAGTCAAATACATTTTTATGAAATTTGAATTAGCTGTGTTTTTTATTACTCTGGGGTTATATGAAGTCGTGAAATTTTCGCGAGACATAGTTCGCCGGGTGCTCTAGTTATATAGATATTATGACCAGTATGCAGTGTTTAGGGATTTTAAGAACACGAATACGATTTGGAAAGATTCATGTCAATAGCTTATATACTGCGTCAAATATCCTAAAAATAATTCATTTTTAACCGCTTTAACACTGATCAAGGTATGCATAATAAACTACGATACGAAAAGATTCACGTTAATAGCTTTTATACTACACGAAATAGCCTGAAAATCATTACATTTTAACCGATTTCACCCTATTGTTCCTATGGAAGCTATAGGATATAGACGTCCGATCGGCACGCGCTTTTACCCTGATCAAGGTATGCATAAAAATACGATTTGGAAAGATTCATGTCAAGAGTTTATATACTGCGTCAAATATCCTGAAAATCATTAATTTTTAACCGATTTCACCCATTTGTTCCTATGTAAGCTATAGGATATAGACGTCCGATCGGCACGCGCTTTTACCCTGATAAAGGTATGCATAAAAAATACGATTTGGAAAGATTCATGTCAAAATATAAGTGCGTCTTCACAGAGAACGGTCGTGTTTTTGTTTGAAACCACCGGGGTTTACTTAAATCTCTTTAACGTTTCTACACCTTTAAGTGTTTTCTAACAACTTTCCGTTCGCTTCGAGAGTGCATCGTGATTAACTTGAGTTTAATAAAAATTTTTATCATAATTTAATTCGGTGCTGGTTTGTTGTTATTGTTTTCCATTGCCCCTCTTTTCAATCTTTCTCTTCGTCGTTGAGCGCTGTTGGAACGGCACGCACTCCAACACACTCTCTCTGAGGTGTTTTATACCGGAGTTAATCGGTTAATATTCCCGCTCTCTCTCTCTTTTCGTTTTCTATTTCGTTTCGTGGTGCCTAACATCAAAGTTATTCGGTGTATCGCTCCCGCTCTGTCGCTCTGATCGATCTATCATTAAAAAGTTCTTGAGCGCTTTCGATTTTTTTTGTCCGCTATAGTGCACAGTGGTCCGTGGTCAGCGAAAATGTTCATTAAAAAATTGTAAGAAAGTTATCTCGGCTGGACAGCAAAGTATTCCCTGCCATACATGTGATAAAATTTATCACGCAAAGTGTCTTGGCTATTCTGGCCTGGTTCGTGATGCCATCGATAAGAGGAGTGGCCTACGCTACTACTGCGATGAATGCATTCTATATGAGAACCAGGCAATAACTATTAGGCGGCTCACGAAAAGCAGTGTTACGGAATTAATCCGGAACTGCCGTAAAAATACGGACCTGCTCGTGGCGCTTGAATCGCAGCTCACTAGTCGCATGCTAGCTGAGCCCGATTCCCCAAAGCGCAAAAAAGTCGATGTCGGTGGGCATTCTATGGCAGGTGCCGTGCAACCTACTGCCCGCGATTCGATTCCAGCTCAGCTGCCAATCTTAGGAGCCGCTCAAATGGTACTAAGATCGGGGGCAAAAAGTGATTCGGTATCCGAAGTCGCCGGAATCGATGTGGCTCCGCTATGTACTTCCGCTCTGTCCGATCAAAATACAGTAGTGGCCCCAACACCTCATGTAGACTTAACGTTTACTGGACTTGTGTTTTGTTTCAAATTAAGAAGGCGTTTGCCTATCAAGAATCGGGACCACTTACACAACCGGAAGATCCTTATCATCCAACTCTAGAACTGACTGTAGACGTAAGAACAGAGCTGAATAAAAAATCCGAAAAGTCGGTTAAACGAATCCGCTGCTTTCGTAAGGCAAACCTTCATCTTTTAAATACTTTTATATCCGGCTATGACTGGTCCGAATTTTATTCATGCACTGACGTGGCTAAGGCCGTTAATATCTTTTATAATGCATTGAATTCCTTCTTTTATCTGTGTGTTCCGTTATACTATCCGTCAATTTCAAATAAACCTCCGTGGTTTAATAAAGAGTTGTCACACCTAAAAAATATAAAGTCCAGACTTTTCAATAAATTTAAAATGTGCGGTTCACAATCTGCCTTCTCTCGGTACCTAAGGGCTCGGTCAAATTTTATCGTGCTTAACGCCCGGTGTTATAAAAGCTATTTGACTCGTTGTAGGGTCCAATTTTCACAAGATCCAAAACAGTTTTATAATTTTGTTAACACTAAGCGTAAATCAGCCTGTTACCCTTCATCGCTATCATTTGAAAACTCTACGGCAAACTCTGATCAGGAAATGGCCGATCTATTTGCCCAGTTCTTCCAGAGAACATATTCTGTTTCATCCCGTCCAAATCCGTCTTATTCAAATGCCATACCCAAGTCGAACTTGATTTTTTTTCCGAGATTAAGCGAAAGCTCCCTTCTTTTGGATCTCCATAAAGTTAAGCCAGTCTATTCACCGGGTCCGGACGGAGTTCCAGGCTGCGTGCTTAAATACTGTGCTGAAACTCTGTGTAGACCTCTGTACAAATTATTTACTTTGTCTTTAAAAACATCTCATTTCCCACTTATTTATATTTATTCATAAGAAAGGAAATAAATGCAATACAAGTAATTACAGAGGCATATCCAAATTATCCGCCATCCCAAAGCTTTTCGAAAATACTATTACACCCCATTTGCAACATCTTTGTAGATCGATTATAACTCCATGTCAACATGGATTTATAAGGCGAAGATCTACGACGACAAACCTCTTGGAGCTAACGTCTTTTGTAATAAATGGCTTTAGAAAGATCATGCAGACTGACGTAGTTTACACTGATTTTAGTAAAGCGTTTGATTCAGTAAATCACTCGCTTCTTGTATTAAAGCTAGACTTATTAGGGTTTCCATGTGATCTTCTAACATGGATCTCATGTTATCTGAGTGGTAGGACTCAACGAGTCCTCTTTAAAAACTCGATCTCGGATTTGATCCGAGTTACTTCAGGGGTCCCACAAGGAAGCCACCTTGGCCCACTTCTTTTTACTTTATTTATAAACTATCTCCCTCTAGTCTTGACAAAGTCGCGTCCTTATGTACGCAGATGACGTTAAGTTATGCCTGCAATATAACGAAATTTCTAGCAGTTCCGACCTACAATCTGACCTAAATGCTTTTCAAACATGGTGTTGTGAAAATCTTTTGGATTTAAATAGCGCTAAGTGCAAAGTAATGACATTTTTTCGGGTGAACCCACAATACGCAACGTATACGCTGGGTGGTTGCGCGTTGTCTAGAATTACGCCAGTTGATGACCTTGGCGTCCTCCTTGACCCAAAACTTAAGTTTTGTGACCATATTACTTCTATGGTAAATAAAGCCAGGGGAGTACTTGGATTTATAAAAAGGTGGTCAAAGGAATTCGATGATCCCTATGTTACAAAGACTCTGTTCATTTCACTAGTCCGTCCAATCCTTGAGTACTGTTCAGCAGTTTGGAGTCCTCAGTATGGTGTACATATAGACCGGATAGAGTCTGTGCAAAAGAACTTTTTATTATTTGCTCTACGGGGCCTTAACTGGAATGCAAGCCTTATTTTACCATCCTACTCTGGTAGACTTCTCCTAATTAATCTACCATCCTTAGTAAGCCGTAGAACGATGCTTGGCACAACTTTTATCTATAAACTTATTCACGGGGATGTGGAGAGTCCCGAGTTACTGTTTTGCATAAGCTTCTCCGTGCCTAATAGAATTACCAGGAAGTATGTTCCTCTTACATTAAATATTTGTAGATCTAACTTTGATATGCATAAACCGTTTAGAGTACTGTGTAACGACTATAATAGACTATATCACATTATTTCTACTACCGACTCTTTGCCAAGCTTAAAAGCATTAATTTTATCTTACTGAGCACAAAATTAGTATTAGTATTTAGTCTCGTACGTATTTCTAATCATAGTCTGTCCGCTTCTACACTGTGCTTTTTAACTTCTCGCGATCTCGTTTTTACTCCTATAAGGCTCCACGCGTAACAAGCACTGCTTGGTGTCGTAAGGGCCACTTGTTTGCGCTGATCTTAGTGCATCAACGTCCGAATTAAAAAAAAAAAAAAGCTTATATACTGCGTCAAATATCATATCAGATTCATGTCTAGAGTTTATATACTGCATCAAATATCCTGAACATCATTACATTTTAACCGATTTCACCCAATTGTTCCTATGTAAGCTATAGGATCTTCTTATGGGAGCTATATGATATAAATGACCGATTTTAATTTGAATAGAACCGTAATTCTATAGTATTTAAATATTACCAAAACCCAAAGAACAAAAAAATCAAAAACAACAATGTTATACTTCTTTAGCCGATTTTTAGTCGATTTCACCCAATTGTTCCTATATAAGGTATAGGATATAGACGTCCGATCGGCACGCGCTTTTACCCTGGTAAAGGTATGCCAAAAAATGCAATTTGGAAAGAATCATGTCAAGATTGTATATATTGCGTCAAATATCCTATAAATCATAAATTTTTAAACGATATCACACAATTGTTCCTATGTAAGCCATAGGATATAGACGTCCGGTCGGCACGCGCTTTTACCCTGATCAAGGTATGCATCAAAATACAATTTGGAAAGATTCAAGTCAATAGCTTATCTACTGCGTCAAATATCCTGAAAATCATTACATTTTAACCGATTTCACCCTATTGTTCCTATGAAAGCTATAGGATATAGACGTCCGATAGGCACAAGCTTTTACCCTGATCAAGGTATGCATAAAAAATACGATTTGGAAAGATTCATGTCAAGAGTTTATATACTGCGTCAAATATCCTGAAAATCATTAATTTTTAACCGATTTCACAGAATTGTTCCTATGTAAGCTATAGAATATAGACGTCCGATCGGCACGCGCTTTTACCCTGATCAATGTATGCATAAAAAATACGATTTGGGAAGATTCATGACAAAAGCTTATATACTGCGTCAAATATCCCGAAAATCATTCATTTTAACCGATTTCACCCTATTGTTCCTATGTAAGCTGTGGGATATAGACGTCCAATCGGCACGCGCTTTTACCCTTTAAGGTATGCATAAAAAAAACGATTTGGAATGATTCATGTTAATACCTTATACTGCGTCAAATATCCTGAAAATAATTAATTTTTAAGCGATTTCACCCTATTGTTCCTAGGGAAGCTATAGGACATCGACGTCCGATCGGCACGCGTTTTTACCCTGATCAAGGTATGCATAAAAAATACGATTTTGAAAGATTCATGTCAAGAGTTTATATACTGCGTCAAATATCGTGATTTGTGTAGGTCAGTGGCCCACTGCATCGGCGCTGTTCACTGAGCTCTCCGAGCTTTCGCTCTCGCCCCTCTTGCGAGTTTCGGGTTTCGCATCCGAACTCCTCGGACGGCCGTTGCCGATCTTTAGTTTAGTTTAGTTTTTAGTTTAGTTAGTCTTATGAATACCACTGAATAAAAGACACTAAGGTACACCACGACGCCCCCGACTTCTTAATTTTCGTCTTCCTTTGCGTTTGCGCCGTGGGAATTTTTTGTGCCTTCAATTCTTTTTTTGTGGAAGGATCTCCCCCCTACAACATTTTGGTCCTTCGAGCCGGATAAGGATATCCTTCTGCCATTAAACCAGCAGCTCCTGTGATTTTTCCGCAAAAAAAAAAGTACGAGCATTTTCCGACTCCCTCTCGCTGCCGGTCTTTAGCAGTGGCTGGAACATTGAATTTCGTTCACACTGCAGTAAGATCAATTTTTTTTTTCGTGTCAACTCCACGTCCGAGTTTTCCTGACACAACGGCAGTCGAGAAATTTTACATTCCTTCAATTCCAACAAAATTTTCTATCTGTCTCCGCTTTGTGTGCGTCGCCATACTCCTTGCCGTTTTCCTTTTTGTTCCCCGTTGTACATCAACTTGTCAACGGTCAAGGCATATGTGCATCCAGACATACACATACACGCGCGTGACAACTTGTTTACATAGTGCAGTGCAATTCTGCCTCTAAAAAAATATACGACAAAAAGTGAAATTGTGTGGTGGAAAATAAAAGGCATAACTAACATCAGCCACTCGGTGTGAAGTAATTTCGGGAGTTTCCCTGTTCGCCGTACAATCCGCCGCTGTCGAGATATTTTTTTTGTCTTGTGTCTTTTTTCTCCACATAATTTCATCTGTTCCGTCACTTCAAATACAGTCCACTCTTCGACGCTCTACTGTACCGATATACACTTACACATACACACATCCATAAACACATGCATGCCCATATCTACATACATATATAGAATTATTTTCTGCCTCCACATACAGGAACATACACATATCCATAAACGCATGCATATCTACATAAATATATTTTCTGCCCCCACATACAGGAACATAAAATAAAATAAATTCAAATCCACACGGGGGCGACCGTGATTGTTTTTTCTCCAAATTGCCGCAATTAAGCGCCCCAACGGCTGTGTTATTATTGTTGTTGATTTTTTCCCTTCTCTCTCTCTCCCGCGTCCCTTACGCATGCACTGCGCTGCCGACGGCATAACCCAGTGAACATTTCTCCCGAACCAAAGCCAAGGTTTTTAATTCCACCGTTCCGGCTCCGCTCAAAAATAAGTATTTATACTAATAATTATTATTTAATTATAATTACTATTTAATTATAAATATTATTTAACTATTTGCGGCAAAGTAATTAATTTGTTTAATGGATTAATAAATTTATTTTTTATCGAGTTTTTCCGGATTTTTTTTTGCGATCAAAGATATTTTTCAGACCCAAAAAAATAAATAAATAACTAAATACAATAAAATTTTTTGGCAATAATAACTAAGGTAAAAAATTAAAAAAAAAAAACAACAGAAGTCAACAAAGAGAGTAACCAGATATACAAATAGATCAACAAGATATATAATCAATACAGTTTCATCGATTTTAAAATATTTTCTTCCGATTCTTCTCGTTGTTTATGGCACTGTGCTCTACGGCAAACTCTGATCAGGAAATGGCCGATCTATTTGCCCAGTTCTTCCAGAGAACATATTCTGTTTCATCCCGTCCAAATCCGTCTTATTCAAATGCCATACCCAAGTCGAACTTGATTTTTTTTCCGAGATTAAGCGAAAGCTCCCTTCTTTTGGATCTCCATAAAGTTAAGCCAGTCTATTCACCGGGTCCGGACGGAGTTCCAGGCTGTGTGCTTAAATACTGTGCTGAAACTCTGTGTAGACCTCTGTACAAATTATTTACTTTGTCTTTAAAAACATCTCATTTCCCACTTATTTATATTTATTCATAAATGCAATACAAGTAATTACAGAGGCATATCCAAATTATCCGCCATCCCAAAGCTTTTCGAAAATACTATTACACCCCATTTGCAACATCTTTGTAGATCGATTATAACTCCATGTCAACATGGATTTATAAGGCGAAGATCTACGACGACAAACCTCTTGGAGCTAACGTCTTTTGTAATAAATGGCTTTAGAAAGATCATGCAGACTGACGTAGTTTACACTGATTTTAGTAAAGCGTTTGATTCAGTAAATCACTCGCTTCTTGTATTAAAGCTAGACTTATTAGGGTTTCCATGTGATCTTCTAACATGGATCTCATGTTATCTGAGTGGTAGGACTCAACGAGTCCTCTTTAAAAACTCGATCTCGGATTTGATCCGAGTTACTTCAGGGGTCCCACAAGGAAGCCACCTTGGCCCACTTCTTTTCACTTTATTTATAAACTATCTCCCTCTAGTCTTGACAAAGTCGCGTCCTTATGTACGCAGATGACGTTAAGTTATGCCTGCAATATAACGAAATTTCTAGCAGTTCCGACCTACAATCTGACCTAAATGCTTTTCAAACATGGTGTTGTGAAAATCTTTTGGATTTAAATAGCGCTAAGTGCAAAGTAATGACATTTTTTCGGGTGAACCCACAATACGCAACGTATACGCTGGGTGGTTGCGCGTTGTCTAGAATTACGCCAGTTGATGACCTTGGCGTCCTCCTTGACCCAAAACTTAAGTTTTGTGACCATATTACTTCTATGGTAAATAAAGCCAGGGGAGTACTTGGATTTATAAAAAGGTGGTCAAAGGAATTCGATGATCCCTATGTTACAAAGACTCTGTTCATTTCACTAGTCCGTCCAATCCTTGAGTACTGTTCAGCAGTTTGGAGTCCTCAGTATGGTGTACATATAGACCGGATAGAGTCTGTGCAAAAGAACTTTTTATTATTTGCTCTACGGGGCCTTAACTGGAATGCAAGCCTTATTTTACCATCCTACTCTGGTAGACTTCTCCTAATTAATCTACCATCCTTAGTAAGCCGTAGAACGATGCTTGGCACAACTTTTATCTATAAACTTATTCACGGGGATGTGGAGAGTCCCGAGTTACTGTTTTGCATAAGCTTCTCCGTGCCTAATAGAATTACCAGGAAGTATGTTCCTCTTACATTAAATATTTGTAGATCTAACTTTGGTATGCATAAACCGTTTAGAGTACTGTGTAACGACTATAATAGACTATATCACATTATTTCTACTACCGACTCTTTGCCAAGCTTAAAAGCATTAATTTTATCTTACTGAGCACAAAATTAGTATTAGTATTTAGTCTCGTACGTATTTCTAATCATAGTCTGTCCGCTTCTACACTGTGCTTTTTAACTTCTCGCGATCTCGTTTTTACGCCTATAAGGCTCCACGCGTAACAAGCACTGCTTGGTGTCGTAAGGGCCACTTGTTTGCGCTGATCTTAGTGCATCAACGTCCGAATTAAAAAAAAAAAAAGCTTATATACTGCGTCAAATATCATATCAGATTCATGTCTAGAGTTTATATACTGCATCAAATATCCTGAACATCATTACATTTTAACCGATTTCACCCAATTGTTCCTATGTAAGCTATAGGATCTTCTTATGGGAGCTATATGATATAAATGACCGATTTTAATTTGAATAGAACCGTAATTCTATAGTATTTAAATATTACCAAAACCCAAAGAACAAAAAAATCAAAAACAACAATGTTATACTTCTTTAGCCGATTTTTAGTCGATTTCACCCAATTGTTCCTATATAAGGTATAGGATATAGACGTCCGATCGGCACGCGCTTTTACCCTGGTAAAGGTATACCAAAAAATGCAATTTGGAAAGAATCATGTCAAGATTGTAATTACTGCGTCAAATATCCTATAAATCATAAATTTTTAAACGATATCACACAATTGTTCCTATGTAAGCCATAGGATATAGACGTCCGGTCGGCACGCGCTTTTACCCTGATCAAGGTATGCATCAAAATACAATTTGGAAAGATTCAAGTCAATAGCTTATCTACTGCGTCAAATATCCTGAAAATCATTACATTTTAACCGATTTCACCCTATTGTTCCTATGAAAGCTATAGGATATAGACGTCCGATAGGCACAAGCTTTTACCCTGATCAAGGTATGCATAAAAAATACGATTTGGAAAGATTCATGTCAAGAGTTTATATACTGCGTCAAATATCCTGAAAATCATTAATTTTTAACCGATTTCACAGAATTGTTCCTATGTAAGCTATAGAATATAGACGTCCGATCGGCACGCGCTTTTACCCTGATCAATGTATGCATAAAAAATACGATTTGGGAAGATTCATGACAAAAGCTTATATACTGCGTCAAATATCCCGAAAATCATTCATTTTAACCGATTTCACCCTATTGTTCCTATGTAAGCTGTGGGATATAGACGTCCAATCGGCACGCGCTTTTACCCTTCAAGGTATGCATAAAAAAAACGATTTGGAATGATTCATGTTAATACCTTATACTGCGTCAAATATCCTGAAAATAATTAATTTTTAAGCGATTTCACCCTATTGTTCCTAGGGAAGCTATAGGACATCGACGTCCGATCGGCACGCGTTTTTACCCTGATCAAGGTATGCATAAAAAATACGATTTTGAAAGATTCATGTCAAGAGTTTATATACTGCGTCAAATATCGTGATTTGTGTAGGTCAGTGGCCCACTGCATCGGCGCTGTTCACTGAGCTCTCCGAGCTTTCGCTCTCGCCCCTCTTGCGAGTTTCGGGTTTCGCATCCGAACTCCTCGGACGGCCGTTGCCGATCTTTAGTTTAGTTTAGTTTTTAGTTTAGTTAGTCTTATGAATACCACTGAATAAAAGACACTAAGGTACACCACGACGCCCCCGACTTCTTAATTTTCGTCTTCCTTTGCGTTTGCGCCGTGGGAATTTTTTGTGCCTTCAATTTTTTTTTGTGGAAGGATCTCCCCCTACAACATTTTGGCCCTTCGAGCCGGATAAGGATATCCTTCTGCCATTAAACCAGCAGCTCCTGTGATTTTTCCGCAAAAAAAAAAGTACGAGCATTTTCCGACTCCCTCTCGCTGCCGGTCTTTAGCAGTGGCTGGAACATTGAATTTCGTTCACACTGCAGTAAGATCAATTTTTTTTTCGTGTCAACTCCACGTCCGAGTTTTCCTGACACAACGGCAGTCGAGAAATTTTACATTCCTTCAATTCCAAAAAAATTTTCTATCTGTCTCCGCTTTGTGTGCGTCGCCATACTCCTTGCCGTTTTCCTTTTTGTTCCCCGTTGTACATCAACTTGTCAACGGTCAAGGCATATGTGCATCCAGACATACACATACACGCGCGTGACAACTTGTTTACATAGTGCAGTGCAATTCTGCCTCTAAAAAAATATACGACAAAAAGTGAAATTGTGTGGTGGAAAATAAAAAGGCATAACTAACATCAGCCACTCGGTGTGAAGTAATTTCGGGAGTTTCCCTGTTCGCCGTACAATCCGCCGCTGTCGAGATATTTTTTTTGTCTTGTGTCTTTTTTCTCCACATAATTTCATCTGTTCCGTCACTTCAAATACAGTCCACTCTTCGACGCTCTACTGTACCGATATACACTTACACATACACACATCCATAAACACATGCATGCCCATATCTACATACATATATAGAATTATTTTCTGCCTCCACATACAGGAACATACACATATCCATAAACGCATGCATATCTACATAAATATATTTTCTGCCCCCACATACAGGAACATAAAATAAAATAAATTCAAATCCACACGGGGGCGACCGTGATTGTTTTTTCTCCAAATTGCCGCAATTAAGCGCCCCAACGGCTGTGTTATTATTGTTGTTGATTTTTTCCCTTCTCTCTCTCTCCCGCGTCCCTTACGCATGCACTGCGCTGCCGACGGCATAACCCAGTGAACATTTCTCCCGAACCAAAGCCAAGGTTTTTAATTCCACCGTTCCGGCTCCCCTCAAAAATAAGTATTTATACTTATAATTATTATTTAATTATAATTACTATTTAATTATAAATATTATTTAACTATTTGCGGCAAAGTAATTAATTTGTTTAATGGATTAATAAATTTATTTTTTATCGAGTTTTTCCGGATTTTTTTTTGCGATCAAAGATATTTTTCAGACCCAAAAAAATAAATAAATAACTAAATACAATAAAATTTTTTGGCAATAATAACTAAGGTAAAAAATTAAAAAAAAAAAACAACAGAAGTCAACAAAGAGAGTAACCAGATATACAAATAGATCAACAAGATATATAATCAATACAGTTTCATCGATTTTAAAATATTTTCTTCCGATTCTTCTCGTTGTTTATGGCACTGTGCTTTCCATTCCGCACAAATAAACAGTGTGACTGTTCTCCGTGTTTTTTTTTTTTCTTTTGCGTGCGTTTATTTACCACGACGACCAACTCGTTGGCGACTCAGATCGCGCCGAGAGCTTAACGGTGAATATCCTCACGTTCTGAACGAAACGCCTCTTGCTCAGGTCAGTCGACAAGAGCTGATCCGCAAAGTTGGAGTCCGAAAATGCCCACGGGAGACGACAAGAAACCGAGGTCGATCCCATCTATCCGTTTGGACAGGTCCCAATCCGCGTCTCCGCGGCCGTCTCAATTAACACCAAAGGCTGTCATTGCCATTCCAAGGGCAAAAAGCGACGAGTCCGTCGAGACTATCTCCGGTCCCCCGTCAAGGCTTTCTCGGTCGGTGTCCAAGATGGCTCAAACCGCGATAGACATCGCCCTCAAAAAGTTTATTGCCACAACAGACCGGGTTAGCCAATTTCAAGCGGATATTCATACTCCGAGCGCCGCTGAACCAGAACGACTTTCCCCTGGCATGTGCCAAGTCCATCGGGACCAAATCCGGGCCTTGTGGGAAAAGGTGGAGAAGAGCTATGAAAGTTGCTCCGATTTTCTGTCCGCGTCCACCGACAGTACGGCCACCTCGACAGTGCTTGAATCCAAGTACAGTTACTGCTACTCCGTATTTTGGTCCAGCTTCAGGACATAATAGACATTCAGGCTGCTGTCAGTGTTCCAACACCGCCGTCTACGGGCTGTCGTTTGCCACCAGTCGACACCGAAGTTTTCGCTGGTTATTACCTGCGTTGGCCCACCTTCAGAGATCTTTTTACCGCGATATACATACACAACTCGCATTTTACACCGGTAGAGAAGTTGTTACGCCTATTGTCCAAAACAAGTGGCGATGCGCACGCCATTGTTTCCAAAGTTCCGCTGACCAACGAGGGGTTTATCTCCGCGTGGCGAAGCCCCACCAACCGCTTAGAAAATCGGCGGTTATTAGTCAATAGCCAGTTAAGAATCCTCTTCAACATTCAGGCAGTACCCCATGAGTCCGGAGCCGCTCTGAAGGAGCTGCAAGGCACAATCCAAAGTTGCCTGACAGCCTTAGAGATGTCCTCTATTTAAGTCGAGACTTGGGATTGTCTCCTGGTGTACATGGTTTCTCTAAAGCTTCCCAAAATCACGCTTTCGATGTGGGAGCAATCCATTCACAACAAGGCTTAGATTCCAACATGGAATGAGTTAGACTTGTTCTTGACAGAGCGCCATCGCACTCTAGACATCAGGCCTAGCAGTTCGGGTCAGTTTCCGCCAAGGTAGGCACCTGCGAGCGCCCCAGCGCGTAGGCTTAATTCCTACGAGGCCAGAGTGACTCCAGCCCCAAGAGGGTGCGATCTCTGCTCCAGAGAGAATCATCATGTTCGCTTATGTCCGCGCTTCCTTGAGATGGATGTAAATGGTCGCTCCGACTACATTAAGAAAAAGCAGCTTTGCCTGCACTTTTTTGCACGAGGGCACCTGCAACGGGATTGCACTAGCGCCCATAGCTTCACGTGCCACAGCCGTCATCACACCCTCCTGTACCGCGGTAATCCATTCGCGGCCGCTCCAAGTCCGTCTGCGCCATCCAGGTCTCGACCCGCGCCTACTACAAGAGGCACGAGCCCCACAGAGGATCACTCTGATGTGCAAGTGTGCTTCGCTTCCGACTCAAGAGCCGTCTTACTGGGCACAGCCCTCATTAACATTTGCCATTTATGGTGCAATTTCCAGGCGCGAGCCCTGATCGACTCTGGTTCCGAGGCAACCTTTATTACGGAGAGACTTTTCAACCTCGTCAAACTTCCATTCAAGACTATCCAGGCCCAAGTCTCTGGTCTTAATCAAACCGTTGCCGCTCAGTCCACGAAACTCTGTCATTTTTCTATTCGATCGCATTCCAGACCCGGGTTGCATTTAGAAACTTCAGCTTATCTGCCTTCGTATCCAGTCCCTCGAGATCTTCTTAAGGGAATTCCTGACATCCCCCTTGCGGATCCCAAGTTCTTTGAGAGCTCCCAAATCAATGTCTTAATAGGAGCCGACATTCTTCCGTCCATCCTCCTCGGCAACGCCAGGGCTAACATTTGCGGTTCACTTCTCGGCCAGGAAACCATTTTTGGATGGGTGTTGACAGGCCCCGTATCTCCAGCGGCCCCCCGCAATTTGTCCGCCTTCTTTACTCGAGTTACCATCGGACTCGACGACTCGTTGGATCATCTCCGTACCAAATTCTGGGAGGTGGAGGAAGTGCCCACACAGATAGTTCCCGAGTCTGATTCCTTCTGCGAACACAATTTTGTCCAGACTACAAGAAGGGACAGTCGTGGCAAATACGTTGTGATGCTCCCTTTGCGCGATCCCGAGCATAGTGGTTCCGAGCTCGCATCTTCACGATCCTTTGCTTTGGCTCAATTTCTGCGTAACGAGCAGCGCCTAAAAAGAGATCCTCCCCTGAAGGCCCGGTATGACTCTGTGATCCAAGAATACCTCGACTTAGGTCACATGGCCGAGGTCCCTTTGACGAGCAGTTCCGCCACGTACTACCTTCCACATCACGCCGTTCTTAAGCCCGAGAGCACAACCACTAAAGTGCGGGTGGTTTTTAACGCCTCAAGCCCTTCCGCAAACGGGACCAGTCTGAATGACGTACTTTACGCGGGCCCGGTCTTACAATCCGACCTCACGATTCAAATCCTGAAGTGGCGATACTTTAGGTTCGTTTTCAACGCCGACATCGAGAAGATGTATCGGCAAATTTGGGTAGACCCCCAGCATACTCCCTAGCAGCGTATTCTATTCCGCAACTCCGATGGGGAAATCCGCGACTACGAGTTGAAGACAGTCACCTTCGGGGTCAATTGTGCCCCGTTCCTAGCGATCCGTGTCCTGCAACAGCTCGGCGACGACGAAGAGTCGAGGTATCCGCAGGCGAGTCGGATTATCCGACAGTACATGTACGTCGACAACGTACTCGCGGGGGTAGCCTCCAAAACCGAAGCGCAAGCGGCTATCCGCGAGCTTCAGGGGGCCCTGGATTCAGCAGGATTCCCTCTTAGAAAATGGACATCTAATAGCAAGGCGATTTTCGCCAACATCCAGAGTGACCATCTCCTTCGCGAGGATTTTCCTTGAAATCGGCGCAGAGAGCACGGCTAAAACTCTCGGAGTGCGGTAGAAGGCGACGTCAGACGAGTTTTTCTTCATTCCGCCCGAATTGACCTTGGGTTCAACGTTCACAAAGCGTCAAGTCCTATCCCAAATCGCCAAACAATTTGATCCAGCGGGTTGGCTCGCCCCTTCATAGTCCGGGCAAAGATGTTCATGCAGGACATTTGGCTCCAAAATCTAGGATGGGACGATGCCCTCCCTCGAGACTTTTGCCAAAGATGGGTTGACTTCCTAAAAAATTACTCCGCTCTTAATCAGATCCACATTCCCCGATGGGTCGCTTTCCGACCACATTTGAAAATTGAGCATAATGGGTTCTGCGACGCCTCGCAGAAGGCGTACAGCGCAGCCATCTACGTCCGAGTTGAGGCTGGGTCCGCGGTAATGGAGAACTTGCTCAAGGCAAAGACGCGGGTTGCGGGCAGGCGTCCGCCCTGCACTGTTGCACGGACTCTACGATTGTTCTCGCCTGGTTGCATAAGCCAGCGTGCCACTGGACAACGTTCGTGGCAAATCGTGTGACCAAGATCACCCAGCTCACCGAGGTGGAGAACTTATATGTATGTGGTAAAATATATGTATTTAATATATATATCTATATATGTATGTAAGTGGCGAAAAATTTATGCATAAATCTGGCCGGCGGGTATGCATATACATATATATATTAAATACATATATTTTACCACATACATATAAGTTAACACCTAAAATTATATGAAGACCCAGACATAAGTAAGAGTAAGCATTGGTTGCACAACAAATGCCCCTAATAAGTTCACACGAACTAAGCCACGTGCGTTGAGCTTGCACCTTTCGGTCAGCGATCGTGGGAATGCAGAATAGCCAATTTCTAAAGTTGATCGAAAGATCTTCAATATATTGCATTCCCTCAGAGATTCGTATGTGATAGGCGGCGAAATTTTATTATATGTCGTTCGTATTTTGTGCCCTAAAAATGTCAAGCTTATCGCCTGGGTGAAGTTGCTAAGTCTGGACACGACTCACAACCCATGTGATCTCTGGGGACGAGAAGAAATGAAATAGAATAAAATAAATTATTGAAAATTTGGTGAAGAGCCAAATTATATAAAAAAAACTAATATCTAATCTGCGTTTATTAAACAAAAATATAGTTATAAGTGCATTTATTTGATTTCCGAGAAATCACGAGAAAATTAATAACAACAAGAAAGGAAGCAATCTTCGACTACAAAATTAAAATAAAATATATATTTTTTTTATCTTCTTATGGGAGCTATATGATATTTTTCAGTCACCGACTATCTCTCTTCGAGTGCGGACGTCTGTTCCTATCCAATTGTCCGTGCCTTGCTTATCGCGAAATCTCATCGCCCTGCTTTTCGCCAATACCGTGTTATTCCTAACGCGCACGTGTGAATAAAATACCCAATTCCTGTAACAAATTTACTCTCTAACCATGGCCTCCGGGCCACCTAATTTTGGGGATAACCGCTTTGCAAGTCTTAGCGCTAGCCCCAAATCCAAAAAAAGACAATTTCAAAAACTTCCAATCGAATTTCCCGAACTCCCTGAGCCGCAGCTTAAAAACCCAAGGTTCATAGTTGTATCATCCAAGAACTCAGAAAAAAACATATCAGATTTTTCCTGCTTTGCAGTCCACAGAGCTCTTAAAAACATCAGCAAAGACATCCTATCGATCTCAACTCTCCGTGATGGGAATCTTCTAATGCTGGTCAATTCCAAAGAAGTTGGTAATAAATTCACCAAAACTACTTCCTTACCCGGGCTATGCGTTAACTCCCTTAACTTACCATTTACGCACCCTGCTTAATTAACATCCCAGAAGACGAAATTGTTCAAGAGCTAAAGTCTCAGAATGTGCACAGCGTTTATAAATTCACAAAAATGATCGACGGCACTCCCAAACCATTTGGCAAAATTCTTGTGACTTTTGACCTCTACACCCTTCCAAGAAAATTAGACATCTACTGGCATACTGTTAGAGTTACAGAATATATTCCAAACCCTATGCGATGTAAGTCATGTCAGCCATTAGGACACACATTAAAAAAATGCGGTAACCCAGCCGCCTGTGTATCATGCAATCTCGCTCCCCACCTTCCCGTCCCATGCACTCGCATTTTCTGCGCAAACTGCAGCGGCGATCACCCCGCTTCCTCACCCTCCTGCCCGCAATACCAAGCACAAAAAAATCTTCTACAGATCAAAACGACAAAAAAAATGCAGCTTCCGAGAAGCTCGCATTATCTTTAAACAACAACAAAGCACGACAACCAACTCCACGCTGACCTACTCGGTCGTCGCAAACCCGAACACAACAGCCGCTTGCGACAAAATTCCCGAATCCCACGGGACCACCAATACCGACTTACCAAGCTGTTCAAAAGCTCAAACATCTCTCTTATCATCTACGCATGCAAACTCTTTGATTCCCAAAGAGAAATTACAAACCACACTCAATAACTCTTCCAAAACTGAATTCTCTAACTCAAACAACGAAAGTACACTTCAAAAACACTTAGCAAAATCTCGCGCTCTCAGATCACATGTACAAAAATTCATAGAACAAACCGAACAAGACGACAATAACTTCTCACTGACCTCAAGATCAAAATCAAACGAAAATATCTCTTCACACACCTCAAACAGGCCTACATACTCTGATGTAACAATGGACGATTCCGACTCTTAGTCCCGATCCTCTCCTTTTTTACATCCCTACACTTAAATACATAACATTACAATCAAGCAAGAATAAAATCCTTAAAATCTTATCATGTCAATTGCTATAATACAATGGAATATCAATGGTATTTTTAACAACTACAACGAACTTACACTCCTTATAAAAGACCATTCACCGGATATATTATTTTTGCAGGAAACCCATCTGCCATACAATTTCACCAATTTCATTTCCCCTAAAGGATATACTAGTTATTTCCACAACTTCCCGCAAAACACCGTAGCCAAGCAAGGGATTGGCGTCCTTATTAAACGAAACATTCCTCACACGTACCAAAATATAAACTCCAACATTCTGCTCAGTACTGCAGCTTAGTATTGACCAAACCATAAACTTTATTAATGCCTATATCCCCCCCCAATCAAAGCTTTACATCCTCTGACGTATCAAATACCCTTGAAAACCTTAATGGGTCATCTATACTTCTCGGTGACCTTAACTCGTGGAGTTCTTTATGGGGCTCCCCGCACACAAGCACAAGAGGTAAAAAAATCGAACGAGCTATTCAAGAAAACAATCTAATAGTCCTTAACGACGGCTCTCCCACACACCTTTCAACCCACAACACCTTCACTTACATAGATGTCTCCTTGATATCTCCCGAGATAGCTCATAGATGTTGCTGGTCTATATCAGATAACCTCCATGGCAGTGATCACTTCCCGATAACCATTCACATTTCTGCACCAACCCACCCCGATAATACTCTCCCGCTACCCAAATTCAAGACTGACCTAGCTAACTGGAAACGCTTCAATGAAAACTGCGAAAAATCAGCTCTTAACTAGACAGCCGGTTGCCTAAATCAGCAAGTCGCTCAAATGACCAAAGCCATTCGAGCAGCTGCGAACTGCAGCATTCCCCAAACAAAACGAGTGATCCATAAAGCTAAAGAGCCATGGTGGAACTCTGAGCTCCAACAGCTCAGGGACCGGAAGCAACTTTTATTCTCCTATTATAAAGCAAATATGTCTGACACAAACCTTTTCAGTTACAAACGAGGACGGAAGCTAACTTCGGCAAGCCGAAGTTTTAATACCCTTGCAGACTTAGCCGAAATTGCTAAAATTGTTTAGTGTAAACTGACGGACAGACGGACATGGTTATATCGACTCCCCTATTGATCCTGATCAAGAATATATATACTTTATAGGGTCGGAAACGTCTCCTTCATTGCGTTACAAACTTCTGACCAAAATTATAATACCCTCTGCAAGGGTATAAAAAGATTAGCTATACGTAATTAATTTCATTTTTAAATAGCGGCTGTAGTATGTACTTGTCTGATTGGCAGCAACTTTTACCCTGAGCAAGGTATACATAAATAAATTAAATAAATTGCATAGTTTCATGCCAATAGCTTTTATACTGCAAAATTGTCATATACAAATAGGGAAAAAAGGGATATTTTCGCAGCCTTTAACAATTTTTCCTACGGAAGCTATACGATATAGACGTCCAATCGGCAAGCGCTTTTACCCTGATCAAGGTATGCGTAAATAAATAAGACTTGGAAAAATGTATGTCAATAGCTTATACACTGCGCGAAATATTCTAAAAAACATGAAATTTTGACCGATTTCACCGTATTGTTCCTATGGGAGCTATAGGATATAGACGTCCAATCACCACGCGCTTTTACCTTGATGAAGGAATGCATAAAAAAATACGATTTGAAAAAATGTATAGCAATAGCTTTTACACATCGCGAAATATTCCTAAAAACATTAAATTTGGACCGATTTTACCCTATTGTTCCTATGGGAGCTATAGGATATAGACCTCCGATCGTCACGCGCTTTTACCCTGATCAAGGTACACAAAAAAAAATAAGATTTGGAAAGATTTATGTCAATAGCTTTTACACTGCGCGAAATATCCTAAAAATCATTAAATTTTAACCGATTTTACCCTATTGTTCCTATGGGAGCTATAGGATATAGACGTCTGATCGCCACGCGCTTTCACCCTGATCAAGGTATGCATAAAAAAATACGATTTGGAAAGATTAATGTCAATAGCTTTTACACTGCGCGAAATATCATAAATTCTTGCAAGATATATCCAATTGTTCCTATGGGAGCTATAGGATATAGACGTCCGATCGGGGCGATTTTCAAACTTGATCTGCGTACACATGTTTTAGGACGATTGTGAAAGTTTCAGATCGCTAGCTTTCAAACTGAGCTCGCAAACGGTATTGAAACAGACGGACAGACGGACATGGCTATATCGACTCCCCTATTGATCCTGATCAAGAATATATATACTTTATGGGGTCGGAAACGTCTCCTTCACTGCGTTACAAACTTCTGACCAAAATTATAATTCCCTCTGCAAGGGTATAAAAAGCAAACGCTCTCTTTAAAAAAAACAGTTCTCTCAGCCAAGCGCAACTGCCTTGAAAAATTCACTTCCCAGATTTCCCCGTTATCCACCCCAAAAAAGTCTGGTCCGATGTAAAACGCTTAGCTGGCATTCCACCCACACCTTTCAAATACATAAAATCGGACTCAGGTACTCTATCTGGATCCTTTAACATCGCCGAAGAGTTTGGCCACGCCTGGTCTAAATACTCTTCCGACAGAAACTTTTCAGCAGAATACATACTTGAAAAAAATCGGTATCTATCAGAACCTTATCTCCCAGATTCACTATCAATATCCGCAACATGCTTAGATTCCAATTTCACACTTTTGGAAATAGAAACCTCAATAGCAAGCGCAAAAGGAAAAAGTCCTGGGGCCGATAGGGTGTCATACCCTATGCTCAAAAACGTACCATATCTTCTGAAAGCCAAACTCTTGGATATCTTTAATGTAACGCTACAAACCGGAACATACCCACATACATGGAGCTCAGCCATCATTATCCCCATTCCGAAACCTAACAAACCCCCTTCTGATATTAACAGCTACCGTCCTATTTCCCTTTTGTCCTGTCTAGGTAAAACTCCTGAAAAATAATTGCCCAGAGACTTCTCTGGTTTATTAACCACCACAATCTCATCTCACATAACCAAGTTGCATTTAAAAGAAAACATAGCACTATGGACGCTTTGCTGCGTCTTCAACACTTCGCGTCGAACGCTCTTTCGACCAAAAATCACGTCTCCATCCTGGCTACTGATTTTGAAAGAGCCTTCGATCGCGTGGGGATTCATGCCGTACTTTGTAGATTCGGGCGCTGGGGCATTGGTCCAAGGCTTTACAACCTTGTCAAGGCCTTCATGACCAATCGCTCTTTCAGGGTTCGAATAAACAATGTCACCTCGAACTCCCACATTTTGCACAACGGAATTCCTCAGGGTTCTCCGCTTTCTGTAGTTTTATTTATGATAGCATTTGAAGAAATCAACAGCATTTTATCTCGACATAAAGAGATCCATATATCAGTATATGCAGACGACGCTATCATTTTCACAAATTTAAAAAATATCAATACTGTTAAAACAAAATTTTTGGAAATACTGTACGAAATTAACTTGTGGGGAGCAACCTCTGGTGCCTCTCTTGCTATTGATAAATGCCAGCTACACCGATGTAACCCTCCCGACTTAGACTTTAACAACCACAAAATAAAAAATGTCAACTTCTTAAAAATTTTGGGTATAACCTTCGACTCGAAACTTCTTTTCCATCAACACTGTAAAATTCTTAGACAACAACTTGAAACTAGATTTAATATTATAAAATTCCTATCATCTAAATACACCTGTATACACACTAAGACTCTTTTAGACATTACGCGCGCTCTAATACTCTCAAAAATAGACTATGGCCTGCCAATCTTCGGTTGGTGTGCCAAATCGCACCTACAAAAAATTCAAGCGCCCTACCACTGGGCAGTGCGCCGCGCCATTAATGCATTCCCCACATCTCCAATACCATGCACATTGGCAGAGTCCGGTCTACCGGGTATTCAATCCCGCATAGAGCAAACTACGATGATGCTCATCCCAAAGCTATACACCTCATCGAACCGCCTACTCACCAAAGACTTCGCAACTATTTTCAAGCAAAAACGGAATTACAAATGTATATCCACACTTAGACGTTGCGCCAGCTACATCAAACAGCTCGACCTACCCCTACCTAAACCCAGGAAGTCTTTTAAATCGCCAGCATTTTGGAGCTCCAAAAATCCCAACATAAACACTCAAATCTACAACGGTGCTAAACAAGATACATGTCCTCAAGAATTCCAAAAACGGTTTTTAAGTGTACAATCAGATCTGGGGCACAAAACCAGGATTTTTACCGATGGCTCTAGAGTCTCCGGCTCGACCACCTTTGCTGTGGTTGACTGCAACCAAAAAATTATTGCAGGAGGAATGCTTCCGTCCTACAACTCCATTTTCACCGCCGAAGCTTTTGCCGTATTAAAAGCATGCCAATTCGCCTCTAAAAACGCTGGACAATTTGTTATCTTTACCCCGTTTAATGCCAAGGACATACAAAACCAAATTAGGCTACACCTTGAAGAAAAGAAAATCTCCGAATGGGCACTCTTTGTGCACAGATATCAAACAATAAACCCAACTTGTAACAAGTTCAACCCTCCGCCCAATACCGGAAGAAGGTCATGCGGGACATTCATCCGCCTACGCATCGGACACACTCAATCCACTCACCAACACATACTGATGGGAACATCGCGTACAACTTGCCAACTGTGCGGTAATGATCTTACCGTGGATCACCTCCTGGACACCTGCAGCCGATTACAGAGCATCAGATTTTCCATATTTGGCACACAGCGAGTATCAGAGCTTTTAAAACCCCCTCTCAAGAGAATATATTAAATATTAACAAATTTGTCAAACAAGCTAAATTAATCATATAAGGTAAAAATACACACGTTTCGAGTCGAAGGCCCCGTAGCTAGTACTCATAAAAATTCATTAGATTTAGTATTGTATACTTAATTTAATTTTGTTAAAATAAAATATAAAAAAAGAAAATTTTTTTTTTTTTTATCATATTATGGGAGCTATATGATAAAAATGTTCAATTTTAATTTAAATAAAACCCTAATTCTATAGTATTTGAATACTACCAAAACCCAAAGAACAAAAAAATTAAAAACAACAAAGTTATACTTCTTGTAATTTTTTCCGATTGCTCCTCGGAGCTATATGATACAAACTTATGTACTAGGGTCGGAAATGTCAATGTAAATGTATAATAATAGGGTGTAACGAGGACGGAAGCTAACTTCGGCAGGCCGATTATATAACTCTTGCAGACATATATAACAAAAATGCATATTTTCACAGCTTTAAACAATTAATTGTATGGTATACACAGACGCCCGATAGGCAAGATCGGCCCTGATCAAGGCATGCGCAAATAAATAAGACTTGGAAAAATGTATGTTAATAGCTTATACACTGCGCGAAATATCCTGAAAATCATCAAATTTGGATCGATTTCACCTTATTATTCCTATAGAAGCTAGGATATAGACGTCCGATCGGACCGGCTTTTTACCCTGATCAACGTATGCATAAAAAATTCGATACGGAAAGATTCATGTTAATAGCTTTTATACTGCGCTAAATATCCTGAAAATCATAAAAATTTTAACCGATTTGACCCTAGTGTTCCTATAAAAGCTATGGGATATAGACGACCGATCGGCACGCGCATTTACCCTGATCAGGGTATGCATAAAAAATTAGGGTTGTCTAAATTTTTAAAAATATCGTATCGATGATATTTTTTTATCAAAAAAGAAAAATGATAATATTTAAAATATCACATAAAAATGTCGATATATTAGATATATTTGATATATATTGTGTTAAATGAAAAAAATGATCGCCCACAATGGAAAGACAATGAGTTTTTTTTTAAAAACAATAGTATTTTTATCTATATATATAAAAATGGTGCAAAAATGTATGCTATCGCAAAACAAGAGAACAGCTGGGCCGATTTGGCTCAAATTTTTTTTCAGTTGTTTGTAATCGCAAACAAGAGAACAGCTAGGCCGATTTGGCTCAAATTTTTTTTCAGTTGTTTGTAATTGTCAGTAGAAGGTTAATACATAAGAAAATTTGGGAAAACCTACCTGAAAAGTCGCTATCGGCTCAAGAGATGTATTCATTGTTGTACATAAAACTGTTAAAACAGCAGTCCTTGGAAATAATGCCTTCATTGTTGTACATAAAACTGTCAAAAATCGAGTTAAAGAAACATTTAAAGTTAATTGAATGCCTGCTTTTAGATCAAGACTTGAACGGTTTTCACGCAATGCGATACATTCTCAGAATGTCCGTAATAATCGAACGCAAAAGGTACTTGCAGAAATAAATGCATCGGCACGTGCCCGAATTGCACAGAATGACCCCTCCGCTGCTGAATTCTCGAGACAACTGCTGGCGCTTGGCAATGGCGAAATTCCTGTTGATGTTTCGACTGGACTAATATTGTTCCCAGCAAATTTTTGGGAGTTCACATCGTGGAAGGAGGAACTCATCACAAAAGTGTTTCCCGACATTGCACAAAATTAGAAAAATCTCGATTGGATTAGTGAACGGGCATCGAAGAATAAGGACGTAGATAGTTTGAATTACGTTATTCAAAGTCAAATCCCTGGAGAACTGCATTCATACAGATCCATTGACAGCGTGACCGACGAGGATGAATCGACCAACTATCTGACAGAATTTTTGAACTCACTGGATGTGCCAGGAACTCCGCCGCATAATTTACAACTGAAAGTGGGATCAATTATTACAATGCTGCGGAATATAAATCATCCTAGATTAAAAAAACTGATGATCAACGTGATTCATGCGCGATTATTAAGGGCAAATTTAATGGAGAGGAAGTTCTTATCCCACGAATTCCGATTATTCCAACAGAAATTCCATTCCAATTCAAGAGGATTCAGTTCCCAGTTCGATTGGAATTTGCGATGACAATCAATAAATCGCAAGGCCAATTGTTGGATGTCTGCGGGATTAATCTTAAATATCAATGTTTTTCACATGGGCAGTTATACGTAGCCTGTTCGCTTGTGGGAAAGCCGTCATCATTATTTATTTTTGCACCGGATAACAAAACAAAAAATATTGTTTATCACATCGCTCTCCATTGATTTCGAGTCAAATAAATTTTTATGAAATTTGAATTAGCTGTGTTTTTTATTACTCTGGGGTTATATGAAGTCGTGAAATTTTCGCGAGACATAGTTCGCCGGGTGCTCTAGTTATATAGATATTATGACCAGTATGCAGTGTTTAGGGATTTTAAGAACACGAATACGATTTGGAAAGATTCATGTCAATAGCTTATATACTGCGTCAAATATCCTAAAAATAATTCATTTTTAACCGCTTTAACACTGATCAAGGTATGCATAATAAACTACGATACGAAAAGATTCACGTTAATAGCTTTTATACTACACGAAATAGCCTGAAAATCATTACATTTTAACCGATTTCACCCTATTGTTCCTACGGAAGCTATAGGATATAGACGTCCGATCGGCACGCGCTTTTACCCTGATCAAGGTATGCATAAAAAATACGATTTGGAAAGATTCATGTCAAGAGTTTATATACTGCGTCAAATATCCTGAAAATCATTAATTTTTAACCGATTTCACCCATTTGTTCCTATGTAAGCTATAGGATATAGACGTCCGATCGGCACGCGCTTTTACCCTGATCAAGGTATGCATAAAAAATACGATTTGGAAAGATTCATGTCAACAGTTTATATACTGCGTCAAATATCCTGATCATCATTAATTTTTAATCGATTTCTCCCAATTGTTCCTATGGAAGGTATAGGATATAGACGTCCGATCGGCACCCGCTTTTACCCTGATCAAGGTATGCCAAAAATGCAATTTTGAAAGAATCATGTCAAGATTGTATATATTTCGTCAAATATCCAAAAAATCATTACATTTTAACCGATTTCACCCTATTGTTCCTATGGAAGCTATGGGATATAAGAGTCCGATAGGCACGAGCTTTTACCCTGATCAAGGTATGCATGCAAAAAATACGATTTGGAACGATTCATGTCAAGAGTTTATATACTGCGAGTCAAATATCCTGAAAATCATTAATTTGTAACCGATTTCACCCAATTTGTTTGCTTTTAGGTGTGAGAACCACCTTTTTACCCTGATCAAGGTATGCATAAAAATACGATTTGGGAAGATTCATGACAAAAGTTTATATACTGCGTCAAATATCCCGAAAATCATTAATTTTTAACCGATTTCACCCTATTGTTCCTATGTAAGCTATAGGATATAGACGTCCGATCGGCACGCGCTTTCACCCTGATCAAGGTATGCATAAAAAATACGATTTGGAAAGATTCATGTCAACAGTTTATATACTGCGTCAAATATCCTGATCATCATTAATTTTTAATCGATTTCTCCCAATTGTTCCTATGGAAGGTATAGGATATAGACGTCCGATCGGCACCCGCTTTTACCCTGATCAAGGTATGCCAAAAAATGCAATTTTGAAAGAATCATGTCAAGATTGTGTATATTTCGTCAAATATCCAAAAAATCATTACATTTTAACCGATTTCACCCTATTGTTCCTATGGAAGCTATAGGATATAGACGTCCGATAGGCACGAGCTTTTACCCTGATCAAGGTATGCATAAAAAATACGATTTGGAAAGATTCATGTCAAGAGTTTATATACTGCGTCAAATATCCTGAAAATCATTTATTTGCAACCGATTTCACCCAATTGTTCCTATGTAAGCTATAGGATATAGACGTGCGATCGGCACGCGCTTTTACCCTGATCAAGGTATGCATAAAAATACGATTTGGGAAGATTCATGACAAAAGTTTATATACTGCGTCAAATATCCTGAAAATCATTAATTTTTAACCGATTTCACCCATTTGTTCCTATGTAAGCTATAGGATATAGACGTCCGATCGGCACGCGCTTTTACCCTGATCAAGGTATGCATAAAAAATACGATTTGGAAAGATTCATGTCAACAGTTTATATACTGCGTCAAATATCCTGATCATCATTTATTTTTAATCGATTTCTCCCAATTGTTCCTATGGAAGGTATAGGATATAGACGTCCGATCGGCACCCGCTTTTACCCTGATCAAGGTATGCCAAAAAGTGCAATTTTGAAAGAATCATGTCAAGATTGTATATATTTCGTCGAATATCCAAAAAATCATTACCTTTTAACCGATTTCACCCTATTGTTCCTATGGAAGCTGCGGGATATAGACGTCCGATCGGCACGCGCTTTTACCCTGATAAAGGTATGCATAAAAAATACGATTTGGAAAGATTCATGTCAAGAGTTTATATACTGCGTCAAATATCGTGAAAATCATTACATTTTAACCGATTTCACCCTATTGTTCCTGTGCAACCTATTTGATATAGACGTCCGATCGGCACGCGCTTTCACCCTGATCAAGGTATGCATAAAAAATACGATTTGGAAAGATTCATGTCAAAATATAAGTGCGTCTTCACAGAGAACGGTCGTGTTTTTGTTTGAAACCACCGGGGTTTACTTAAATCTCTTTAACGTTTCTACACCTTTAAGTGTTTTCTAACAACTTTCCGTTCGCTTCGAGAGTGCATTGTGATTAACTTGAGTTTGATAAAAATTTTTATCATAATTTAATTCGGTGCTGGTTTGTTGTTATTGTTTTCCATTGCCCCTCTTTTCAATCTTTCTCTTCGTCGTTGAGCGCTGTTGGAACGGCACGCACTCCAACACACTCTCTCTGAGGTGTTTTATACCGGAGTTAATCGGTTAATATTCCCGCTCTCTCTCTCTTTTCGTTTTCTATTTCGTTTCGTGGTGCCTAACATCAAAGTTATTCGGTGTTTCGCTCCCGCTCTGTCGCTCTGATCGATCTATCATTAAAAAGTTCTTGAGCGCTTTCGATTTTTTTTGTCCGCTATAGTGCACAGTGGTCCGTGGTCAGCGAAAATGTTCATTAAAAAATTGTAAGAAAGTTATCTCGGCTGGACAGCAAAGTATTCCCTGCCATACATGTGATAAAATTTATCACGCAAAGTGTCTTGGCTATTCTGGCCTGGTTCGTGATGCCATCGATAAGAGGAGTGGCCTACGCTACTACTGCGATGAATGCATTCTATATGAGAACCAGGCAATAACTATTAGGCGGCTCACGAAAAGCAGTGTTACGGAATTAATCCGGAACTGCCGTAAAAATACGGACCTGCTCGTGGCGCTTGAATCGCAGCTCACTAGTCGCATGCTAGCTGAGCCCGATTCCCCAAAGCGCAAAAAAGTCGCGGTCGGTGGGCATTCTATGGCAGGTGCCGTGCAACCTACTGCCCGCGATTCGATTCCAGCTCAGCTGCCAATCTTAGGAGCCGCTCAAATGGTACTAAGATCGGGGGCAAAAAGTGATTCGGTATCCGAAGTCGCCGGAATCGATGTGGCTCCGCTATGTACTTCCGCTCTGTCCGATCAAAATACAGTAGTGGCCCCAACACCTCATGTAGACTTAACGTCCGCATTACCGGCCGATACTGGTAGTACAGGTACAAATTCTGTAGTACCAAAAAGGGTTGCATGTGTTGTACCAAAAACGGTTACTTGTGTTCGGGTGCCCCAGCTTAAACATGTATTTGTTTCACGGCTCGCCCCAGACCTCTCATCACTGGATATTACGGCTTATATCCGTAACAAAGTCCAAGTTGATGATTTGAAGGTCGAACAATTTAAATTTTCTTATGCTAGGAAAGTATCATCATTTAAGATTGGTATTTCTTGTGCTCTTTTTGCATCTGTGTGTTCCACCAGTTTCTGGCCCGAGGGCATATTTGTAAAAGAGTACGAAGCTAAGAGAAAAAAGAATAGTTCAGGGGAAATAGAAAATACCAGTAAAGAACCATCCTCAGCCCCCTCCACATCCTCTTCTGTCCCAAAAAACTAGCCTCCTCTTTTCTTCTTTGCTATCAGAATACAAGAGGCTTACTTAGTAAGCTGATTAAATTGTATTCGGATAGTTTTTCTTTCCCATATAATATTATGGTATGTACAGAGACCTGGTTAAGGACGGATATTTTTAGCTCCGAAATTCTCCCGGGTAAGTACACTATTTATAGGCTTGATCGTCAGTCCAGACGGGGAGGTTGAGTCCTGATTGCTGTCGACTCCACCTTTTCCTCTGAACTACTAACTTTCGACGAATTTTATGACATCGAATTCCTAGGTATAAAATTATCGTTTCCCGGTAGTTTTGTATACATTACTTGTTCATATATCCCACCATCATCTGAGTTCCCTATTTAAGCACCTTTCCTGTATTCAGTCAATTTTCAAAAAACTGTCAAATCAAGACCAGTTAATAGTATTGGGTGATTTTAATATACCTAGTGCGACATGGTCCCCTGACGAAAACTCTAACATGTTGCTTCCTTTAGCGCAGCATGACTTTATTGACGGCTTGCTTGACATTGCGCTATCCCAAGTGAACCATGTTAAGAACTCATTAGGGCGTTTACTGGACTTGTGTTTTGTTTCAAATTAAGAAGGCGTTTGCCTATCAAGAATCGGGACCACTTACACAACCGGAAGATCCTTATCATCCAACTCTAGAACTGACTGTAGACGTAAGAACAGAGCTGAATAAAAAATCCGAAAAGTCGGTTAAACGAATCCGCTGCTTTCGTAAGGCAAACCTTCATCTTTTAAATACTTTTATATCCGGCTATGACTGGTCCGAATTTTATTCATGCACTGACGTGGCTAAGGCCGTTAATATCTTTTATAATGCATTGAATTCCTTCTTTTATCTGTGTGTTCCGTTATACTATCCGTCAATTTCAAATAAACCTCCGTGGTTTAATAAAGAGTTGTCACACCTAAAAATATAAAGTCCAGACTTTTCAATAAATTTAAAATGTGCGGTTCACAATCTGCCTTCTCTCGGTACCTAAGGGCTCGGTCAAATTTTATCGTGCTTAACGCCCGGTGTTATAAAAGCTATTTGACTCGTTGTAGGGTCCAATTTTCACAAGATCCAAAACAGTTTTATAATTTTGTTAACACTAAGCGTAAATCAGCCTGTTACCCTTCATCGCTATCATTTGAAAACTCTACGGCAAACTCTGATCAGGAAATTGCCGATCTATTTGCCCAGTTCTTCCAGAGAACATATTCTGTTTCATCCCGTCCAAATCCGTCTTATTCAAATGCCATACCCAAGTCGAACTTGATTTTTTTCCGAGATTAAGCGAAAGCTCCCTTCTTTTGGATCTCCATAAAGTTAAGCCAGTCTATTCACCGGGTCCGGACGGAGTTCCAGGCTGCGTGCTTAAATACTGTGCTGAAACTCTGTGTAGACCTCTGTACAAATTATTTACTTTGTCTTTAAAAACATCTCATTTCCCACTTATTTATATTTATTCATAAGAAAGGAAATAAATGCAATACAAGTAATTACAGAGGCATATCCAAATTATCCGCCATCCCAAAGCTTTTCGAAAATACTATTACACCCCATTTGCAACATCTTTGTAGATCGATTATAACTCCATGTCAACATGGATTTATAAGGCGAAGATCTACGACGACAAACCTCTTGGAGCTAACGTCTTTTGTAATAAATGGCTTTAGAAAGATCATGCAGACTGACGTAGTTTACACTGATTTTAGTAAAGCGTTTGATTCAGTAAATCACTCGCTTCTTGTATTAAAGCTAGACTTATTAGGGTTTCCATGTGATCTTCTAACATGGATCTCATGTTATCTGAGTGGTAGGACTCAACGAGTCCTCTTTAAAAACTCGATCTCGGATTTGATCCGAGTTACTTCAGGGGTCCCACAAGGAAGCCACCTTGGCCCACTTCTTTTACTTTATTTATAAACTATCTCCCTCTAGTCTTGACAAAGTCGCGTCCTTATGTACGCAGATGACGTTAAGTTATGCCTGCAATATAACGAAATTTCTAGCAGTTCCGACCTACAATCTGACCTAAATGCTTTTCAAACATGGTGTTGTGAAAATCTTTTGGATTTAAATAGCGCTAAGTGCAAAGTAATGACATTTTTCGGGTGAACCCACAATACGCAACGTATACGCTGGGTGGTTGCGCGTTGTCTAGAATTACGCCAGTTGATGACCTTGGCGTCCTCCTTGACCCAAAACTTAAGTTTTGTGACCATATTACTTCTATGGTAAATAAAGCCAGGGGAGTACTTGGATTTATAAAAAGGTGGTCAAAGGAATTCGATGATCCCTATGTTACAAAGACTCTGTTCATTTCACTAGTCCGTCCAATCCTTGAGTACTGTTCAGCAGTTTGGAGTCCTCAGTATGGTGTACATATAGACCGGATAGAGTCTGTGCAAAAGAACTTTTTATTATTTGCTCTACGGGGCCTTAACTGGAATGCAAGCCTTATTTTACCATCCTACTCTGGTAGACTTCTCCTAATTAATCTACCATCCTTAGTAAGCCGTAGAACGATGCTTGGCACAACTTTTATCTATAAACTTATTCACGGGGATGTGGAGAGTCCCGAGTTACTGTTTTGCATAAGCTTCTCCGTGCCTAATAGAATTACCAGGAAGTATGTTCCTCTTACATTAAATATTTGTAGATCTAACTTTGATATGCATAAACCGTTTAGAGTACTGTGTAACGACTATAATAGACTATATCACATTATTTCTACTACCGACTCTTTGCCAAGCTTAAAAGCATTAATTTTATCTTACTGAGCACAAAATTAGTATTAGTATTTAGTCTCGTACGTATTTCTAATCATAGTCTGTCCGCTTCTACACTGTGCTTTTTAACTTCTCGCGATCTCGTTTTTACGCCTATAAGGCTCCACGCGTAACAAGCACTGCTTGGTGTCGTAAGGGCCACTTGTTTGCGCTGATCTTAGTGCATCAACGTCCGAATTAAAAAAAAAAAAGCTTATATACTGCGTCAAATATCATATCAGATTCATGTCTAGAGTTTATATACTGCATCAAATATCCTGAACATCATTACATTTTAACCGATTTCACCCAATTGTTCCTATGTAAGCTATAGGATCTTCTTATGGGAGCTATATGATATAAATGACCGATTTTAATTTGAATAGAACCGTAATTCTATAGTATTTAAATATTACCAAAACCCAAAGAACAAAAAAATCAAAAACAACAATGTTATACTTCTTTAGCCGATTTTTAGTCGATTTCACCCAATTGTTCCTATATAAGGTATAGGATATAGACGTCCGATCGGCACGCGCTTTTACCCTGGTAAAGGTATGCCAAAAAATGCAATTTGGAAAGAATCATGTCAAGATTGTATATATTGCGTCAAATATCCTATAAATCATAAATTTTTAAACGATATCACACAATTGTTCCTATGTAAGCCATAGGATATAGACGTCCGGTCGGCACGCGCTTTTACCCTGATCAAGGTATGCATCAAAATACAATTTGGAAAGATTCAAGTCAATAGCTTATCTACTGCGTCAAATATCCAAAAAATCATTACATTTTAACCGATTTCACCCTATTGTTCCTATGAAAGCTATAGGATATAGACGTCCGATAGGCACAAGCTTTTACCCTGATCAAGGTATGCATAAAAAATACGATTTGGAAAGATTCATGTCAAGAGTTTATATACTGCGTCAAATATCCTGAAAATCATTAATTTTTAACCGATTTCACAGAATTGTTCCTATGTAAGCTATAGAATATAGACGTCCGATCGGCACGCGCTTTTACCCTGATCAATGTATCAAAAAAAAAAATACGATTTGGGAAGATTCATGACAAAAGCTTATATACTGCGTCAAATATCCCGAAAATCATTAATTTTAACCGATTTCACCCTATTGTTCCTATGTAAGCTGTGGGATATAGACGTCCAATCGGCACGCGCTTTTACCCTTCAAGGTATGCATAAAAAAACGATTTGGAATGATTCATGTTAATACCTTATACTGCGTCAAATATCCTGAAAATAATTAATTTTTAAGCGATTTCACCCTATTGTTCCTAGGGAAGCTATAGGACATCGACGTCCGATCGGCACGCGTTTTTACCCTGATCAAGGTATGCATAAAAAATACGATTTTGAAAGATTCATGTCAAGAGTTTATATACTGCGTCAAATATCGTGATTTGTGTAGGTCAGTGGCCCACTGCATCGGCGCTGTTCACTGAGCTCTCCGAGCTTTCGCTCTCGCCCCTCTTGCGAGTTTCGGGTTTCGCATCCGAACTCCTCGGACGGCCGTTGCCGATCTTTAGTTTAGTTTAGTTTTTAGTTTAGTTAGTCTTATGAATACCACTGAATAAAAGACACTAAGGTACACCACGACGCCCCCGACTTCTTAATTTTCGTCTTCCTTTGCGTTTGCGCCGTGGGAATTTTTTGTGCCTTCAATTCTTTTTTTTGTGGAAGGATCTCCCCCTACAACATTTTGGTCCTTCGAGCCGGATAAGGATATCCTTCTGCCATTAAACCAGCAGCTCCTGTGATTTTTCCGCAAAAAAAAAGTACGAGCATTTTCCGACTCCCTCTCGCTGCCGGTCTTTAGCAGTGGTTGGAACATTGAATTTCGTTCACACTGCAGTAAGATCAATTTTTTTTTCGTGTCAACTCCACGTCCGAGTTTTCCTGACACAACGGCAGTCGAGAAATTTTACATTCCTTCAATTCCAAAAAAATTTTCTATCTGTCTCCGCTTTGTGTGCGTCGCCATACTCCTTGCCGTTTTCCTTTTTGTTCCCCGTTGTACATCAACTTGTCAACGGTCAAGGCATATGTGCATCCAGACATACACATACACGCGCGTGACAACTTGTTTACATAGTGCAGTGCAATTCTGCCTCTAAAAAAATATACGACAAAAAGTGAAATTGTGTGGTGGAAAATAAAAAGGCATAACTAACATCAGCCACTCGGTGTGAAGTAATTTCGGGAGTTTCCCTGTTCGCCGTACAATCCGCCGCTGTCGAGATATTTTTTTTGTCTTGTGTCTTTTTCTCCACATAATTTCATCTGTTCCGTCACTTCAAATACAGTCCACTCTTCGACGCTCTACTGTACCGATATACACTTACACATACACACATCCATAAACACATGCATGCCCATATCTACATACATATATAGAATTATTTTCTGCCTCCACATACAGGAACATACACATATCCATAAACGCATGCATATCTACATAAATATATTTTCTGCCCCCACATACAGGAACATAAAATAAAATAAATTCAAATCCACACGGGGGCGACCGTGATTGTTTTTTCTCCAAATTGCCGCAATTAAGCGCCCCAACGGCTGTGTTATTATTGTTGTTGATTTTTTTCCCTTCTCTCTCTCTCCCGCGTCCCTCACGCATGCACTGCGCTGCCGACGGCATAACCCAGTGAACATTTCTCCCGAACCAAAGCCAAGGTTTTTAATTCCACCGTTCCGGCTCCGCTCAAAAATAAGTATTTATACTTATAATTATTATTTAATTATAATTACTATTTAATTATAAATATTATTTAACTATTTGCGGCAAAGTAATTAATTTATTTAATGGATTAATAAATTTATTTTTTATTGAGTTTTTCCGGATTTTTTTTGCGATCAAAGATATTTTTCAGACCCAAAAAAATAAATAAATAACTAAATACAATAAAATTTTTTGGCAATAATAACTAAGGTAAAAAATTAAAAAAAAAAACAACAGAAGTCAACAAAGAGAGTAACCAGATATACAAATAGATCAACAAGATATATAATCAATACAGTTTCATCGATTTTAAAATATTTTCTTCCGATTCTTCTCGTTGTTTATGGCACTGTGCTTTCCATTCCGCACAAATAAACAGTGTGACTGTTCTCCGTGTTTTTTTTTTTCTTTTGCGTGCGTTCATTTACCACGACGACCAACTCGTTGGCGACTCAGATCGCGCCGAGAGCTTAACGGTGAATATCCTCACGTTCTGAACGAAACGCCTCTTGCTCAGGTCAGTCGACAAGAGCTGATCCGCAAAGTTGGAGTCCGAGAATGCCCACGGGAGACGACAAGAAACCGAGGTCGATCCCATCTATCCGTTTGGACAGGTCCCAATCCGCGTCTCCGCGGCCGTCTCAATTAACACCAAAGGCTGTCATTGCCATTCCAAGGGCAAAAAGCGACGAGTCCGTCGAGACTATCTCCGGTCCCCCGTCAAGGCTTTCTCGGTCGGTGTCCAAGATGGCTCAAACCGCGATAGACATCGCCCTCAAAAAGTTTATTGCCACAACAGACCGGGTTAGCCAATTTCAAGCGGATATTCATACTCCGAGCGCCGCTGAACCAGAACGACTTTCCCCTGGCATGTGCCAAGTCCATCGGGACCAAATCCGGGCCTTGTGGGAAAAGGTGGAGAAGAGCTATGAAAGTTGCTCCGATTTTCTGTCCGCGTCCACCGACAGTACGGCCACCTCGACAGTGCTTGAATCCAAGTACAGTTACTGCTACTCCGTATATTGGTCCAGCTTCAGGACATAATAGACATTCAGGCTGCTGTCAGTGTTCCAACACCGCCGTCTACGGGCTGTCGTTTGCCACCAGTCGACACCGAAGTTTTCGCTGGTTATTACCTGCGTTGGACCACCTTCAGAGATCTTTTTACCGCGATATACATACACAACTCGCGTTTTACACCGGTAGAGAAGTTGTTACGCCTATTGTCCAAAACAAGTGGCGATGCGCACGCCATTGTTTCCAAAGTTCCGCTGACCAACGAGGGGTTTATCTCCGCGTGGCGAAGCCTCACCAACCGCTTAGAAAATCGGCGGTTATTAGTCAATAGCCAGTTAAGAATCCTCTTCAACATTCAGGCAGTACCCCATGAGTCCGGAGCCGCTCTGAAGGAGCTGCAAGGCACAATCCAAAGTTGCCTGACAGCCTTAGAGATGTCCTCTATTTAAGTCGAGACTTGGGATTGTCTCCTGGTGTACATGGTTTCTCTAAAGCTTCCCAAAATCTTTCGATGTGGGAGCAATCCATTCACAACAAGGCTTAGATTCCAACATGGAATGAGTTAGACTTGTTCTTGACAGAGCGCCATCGCACTCTAGACATCAGGCCTAGCAGTTCGGGTCAGTTTCCGCCAAGGTAGGCACCTGCGAGCGCCCCAGCGCGTAGGCTTAATTCCTACGAGGCCAGAGTGACTCCAGCCCCAAGAGGGTGCGATCTCTGCTCCAGAGAGAATCATCATGTTCGCTTATGTCCGCGCTTCCTTGAGATGGATGTAAATGGTCGCTCCGACTACATTAAGAAAAAGCAGCTTTGCCTGAACTTTTTTGCACGAGGGCACCTGCAACGGGATTGCACTAGCGCCCATAGCTGCTTCACGTGCCACAGCCGTCATCACACCCTCCTGCACCGCGGTAATCCATTCGCGGCCGCTCCAAGTCCGTCTGCGCCATCCAGGTCTCGACCCGCGCCTACTACAAGAGGCACGAGCCCCACAGAGGATCACTCTGATGTGCAAGTGTGCTTCGCAGCCCTCATTAACATTTGCCATTTATGGTGCAATTTCCAGGCGCGAGCCCTGATCGACTCTGGTTCCGAGGCAACCTTTATTACGGAGAGACTTTTCAACCTCGTCAAACTTCCATTCAAGACTATCCAGGCCCAAGTCTCTGGTCTTAATCAAACCGTTGCCGCTCAGTCCACGAAACTCTGTCATTTTTCTATTCGATCGCCTTCCAGACCCGGGTTGCATTTAGAAACTTCAGCTTACGTTCTTTCGCAGCTGGCCGGGAATCTGCCTTCGTATCCAGTCTCTCGAGATCTTCTTAAGGGAATTCCTGACATCCCCTTGCGGATCCCAAGTTCTTTGAGAGCTCCCAAATCAATGTCTTAATAGGAGCCGACATTCTTCCGTCCATCCTCCTCGGCAACGCCAGGGCTAACATTTGCGGTTCACTTCTCGGCCAGGAAACCATTTTTGGATGGGTGTTGACAGGCCCCGTATCTCCAGCGGCCCCCCGCAATTTGTCCGCCTTCTTTACTCAAGTTACCATCGGACTCGACGACTCGTTGGATCATCTCCGTACCAAATTCTGGGAGGTGGAGGAAGTGCCCACACAGATAGTTCCCGAGTCTGATTCCTTCTGTGAACACAATTTTGTCCAGACTACAAGAAGGGACAGTCGTGGCAAATACGTTGTGATGCTCCCTTTGCGCGATCCCGAGCATAGTGGTTCCGAGCTCGCATCTTCACGATCCTTTGCTTTGGCTCAATTTCTGCGTAACGAGCAGCGCCTAAAAAGAGATCCTCCCCTGAAGGACCGGTATGACTCTGTGATCCAAGAATACCTCGACTTAGGTCACATGGCCGAGGTCCCTTTGACGAGCAGTTCCGCCACGTACTACCTTCCACATCACGCCGTTCTTAAGCCCGAGAGCACAACCACTAAAGTGCGGGTGGTTTTCAACGCCTCAAGCCCTTCCGCAAACGGGACCAGTCTGAATGACGTACTTTACGCGGGCCCGGTCTTACAATCCGACCTCACGATTCAAATCCTGAAGTGGCGATACTTTAGGTTCGTTTTCAACGCCGACATCGAGAAGATGTATCGGCAAATTTGGGTAGACCCCCAGCATACTCCCTAGCAGCGTATTCTATTCCGCAACTCCGATGGGGAAATCCGCGACTACGAGTTGAAGACAGTCACCTTCGGGGTCAATTGTGCCCCGTTCCTAGCGATCCGTGTCCTGCAACAGCTCGGCGACGACGAAGAGTCGAGGTATCCGCAGGCGAGTCGGATTATCCGACAGTACATGTACGTCGTACTCGCGGGGGTAGCCTCCAAAACCGAAGCGCAAGCGGCTATCCGCGAGCTTCAGGGGGCCCTGGATTCAGCAGGATTCCCTCTTAGAAAATGGACATCTAATAGCAAGGCGATTTTCGCCAACATCCAGAGTGACCATCTCCTTCGCGAGGACTTTCCTTGAAATCGACGCAGAGAGCACGGCTAAAACTCTCGGAGTGCGGTAGAAGGCGACGTCAGACGAGTTTTTCTTCATTCCGCCCGAATTGACCTTGGGTTCAACGTTCACAAAGCGTCAAGTCCTATCGCAAATCGCCAAACTATTTTATCCAGCGGGTTGGCTCGCCCCTTCATAGTCCGGGCAAAGATGTTCATGCAGGACATTTGGCTCCAAAATCTAGGATGGGACGATGCCCTCCCTCGAGACTTTTGCCAAAGATGGGTTGACTTCCTAAAATATTACTCCGCTCTTAATCAGATCCACATTCCCCGATGGGTCGCTTTCCGACCACATTTGAAAATTGAGCATAATGGGTTCTGCGACGCCTCGCAGAAGGCGTACAGCGCAGCCATCTACGTCCGAGTTGAGGCTGGGTCTGCGGTAATGGAGAACTTGCTCAAGGCAAAGACGCGGGTTGCGGGCAGGCGTCCGCCCTGCGCTGTTGCACGGACTCTACTATTGTTCTCGCCTGGTTGCATAAGCCAGCGTGCCACTGGACAACGTTCGTGGCAAATCGTGTGACCAAGATCACCCAGCTCACCGAGGTGGAGAAATGGGCACACGTCCGCTCCGAGCATAACCCGGCAGATCTCGCGAGCAGGGGTGGCGCTTCAAGACCTTGCGGACAGCCAGCTGTGGTGGCATGGTCCTGCCTGGCTGCAGTGGCCTCGCTGCGAGTGGCCCACTCAAGGCTATGAACCCCCTGTGACTAAACTCGAGAAGAGAGCAGTCAAGGTCCATGTTGCGAAGGCCTCCCCTGAAGACGTTCTGGAGCGTTTTTCCACACTCGACAAGGCGTTGCGAGTCCTCGCTTACACATCCAGCGTTCGCGAAAGCTCATGTCCCCGTTTGAGGATCCTTTGACAGCTCCGGAAATTGCGTCGGCCAAGCGGCTCCTGATTTCCGTCACGCAACGAAGGCACTTTGCCCTTGAACTCCGAACTTCTCCAGTATGATGAACGGCATCCTGTCATCCTTCCATACGACTGCCAACTGTCTCGACTCCTCGTCCATTTTACGCATCGCATAACGCTGCACGGTGGCAATCAGCTGATGATCCGTCTGATCCGTTCCAAGTTCTGGATCCCGAGGGTGAGGAATTTGGTCAAGTCCGGCGCGAAATATCCTGAAAATCATCAAATTTGGATCGATTTCACCCTATTATTCCTATGTAAGCCATAGGATATTGACTTCCGATCGGCACGCGCTTTTACCCTGATCAAGGTATGCATAAAAAATACGATTTGGAAAGATTCATGTCAATAGCTTATATAGCGCGTCAAATATCCTGACAAAAATTAATTTTTAACCGATTTCACCCTATTGTTCCTAGGAAAGCTATAGGATATCGACGTCCGATCGCCACGCGCTTTTACCCTGATCAGCGTATGCGTAAAAAAAACGATTTTTAAAGTTTTATGTCAAGAGTTTATATACTGCGTCAAATATCCTGAACATCATTAATTTTTAACCGATTTCTCCCAATTGTTCCTATGGAAGGTATAAGATCTTCTTATGGGAGCTATATAATATAAATGTTCGATTTTAATTTGAATAGAACCGTAATTCTATAGTATTTAAATATTACCAAAACCCAAAGACCAAAAAAATTAAAAACAACAAAGTTATACTTCTTGTAATTTTTTCCGATTGCTCCTCGGAGCTATATGATATAAACTTATGTACTACCTGCATTAGAAATAAAACTTTTGTGAAAGTTTTAAGCAGATAGCTTTAAAACTGAGTGACTAGTTTGCAAGGCTAAATCGACTCTTCAGGCGATGCTGATAAAGAATATATATAATTAAATGTTTGCACTATAAGTTTTACATAAAAAAACTTTGATTAATTTTTATTTATCAACTAGTACAATGGTTATTTGGAAGAACACCGTCCTAACTGTTTCAAGACTTAAACTGAACTCGTTCTCTAACTCCTAGTTCTTGTATGATCAAACCTCGGTTCTGAGCTTTGGAGCTTTCTAATGAGTGGCTTTAATGTTTATTGAGTGACTTTCATAATTGTACTTTGGACCGTTCTTTGTTCTCATCTTGTTTTGACTTTGGTCCCGAAATCTGAGTATCCTGAGTCGTGAGAAAGGCTGATAGTCATATCAGTGGCACATTTGAATTGTTTAGTCTATTAGTCTGGAGTTTTTAATAACATGGAAATTTTCCATGGTTTGTTGACAATTAGGTTTCGATTTCTCTGAGGGTGTTTTTAAAGAAATGTGTACGTGTGTAAGTATGTGTGGTTGTGTAGACATGTACATAAGGGTTTGTGGTGTTATGGATATGTCACTCCCCCAACCTTTGAATTTTGCCTGTCCTCAGGACGATAAATTTGGATCTAATGAAATATTTTCTCCTATGTTTATAGTAAGTTAATCATTTACCTTTTCTAGATTTATCGGAGTTTCTTCCTTTGGTTTTACATATTTTATAATTAATTTTCTTGGTATGTTTTTGAACTTATAGAATAGATACAATAAAATGCTTATAATTGTAATTACAAATGTGGTTGCAGTTATTATTTGGAATACATTATTATATTTTGTGTTTGTTTCTATCATTTCTTTTGTTTGAATAGTTCTAGTTTAGTTACATTGTTGTTTACATAAGTGCTCTGTGTATATTCTAGCATAGTATTTGAAAGTATGAATTCATCTAGTTGTACTGAACCATTAAGAATTTTAATAAAATTATTACCAAAGATAGAAATTTCTTTATTAATACAATTTTGATTTAAAAGTGTTTTAGGGATATTCCATGTCAATAATATATTTGGTTCAACGTAATTAATTTGGAAATTTTTATGTGTTTTAGTATATTTGCAACTTGTGGATTCTTGTTTTATTATGCCATTTATACTTTCGTCAAATACTACTTTTCCTGTTTCTTTATTGAATACTTTTTCTTCATGAAGGTAATATTTTTCAAATATGTTTTCTATCAGAATGGTATTATTATCATCTGGATTCGGAATTATTTCAAAAATTGGTGCTTTAATGATATCTGTAGGAATGTGGGAAATTATTAAAATTTCATTTGTGTCTGTTTTAAGCCAAGTGGAAGTTTTAATTTTTCTAATTTTGTTTCAATTTATAAGAACTTATTTTAGTTAAATCATCATGTTTCAATAATTTCGGATTAAATATACCAAGTCGTGTTAACTGCATTCCTAGCTCAATATCTTCTATATATTCTGTAAAGTGTTGTAAATTAAATATTACGACATTAGCTTGTTCTTCTCTTTCATCATCTTCTTTTAACATATTAATTACTTCGATACCATTATTTATTACATCAATAAACATATTTCAATCTGTATTTTGTATACTATTCTCTGATAAGATATCTATTTTTTGTTCTAACTCTTCCCTATCATCTTGATCTAATGTTCCAAACAAATATTTATAAGTTTTGCCAATAATGTTAAATAATCCTCGTTTATTACGTTTGGCTAATTTAATGCCATTTATTTATCTTTTGAGTTTCTCGGCTAAAAAACGAATTTGTATAATGTTATTAAATTCGTTGGCTTCTTTTATAAGACTTTCAAATATTGGTTCTGTTTTTGTTACGTTTATGCTTAAATAATGATATTCGAATTCTGTTGGAATATCGATAGATCCGGTTTGAATACGAGGTATCCGTTTTGAGCCTTTATTGGGTTTATTTCGATGCTTTGTCCCACTGTCATTTTAATTATGGTTATAAGTATATTTGAGAAAAAGATGTATTTAAACCAATTGTTGATTCCGTTCAATTTCCCTGATATTGTCATATTTGCTTTTATTATTTTTCTTCTTCTTCTTAAATTTAGATTTTTAATTTTTAATTATTTTCCTGCCTCTATTTCTTTCCTTAAAATGTTTTTCATCTATCTGCCTCAAATTCCCTGTTTTCTTAAATGGGTTTGCAGTTTTTGATCTTATTAGTGGTTATTGCTTAAATCTTGTGTCTATTTCAAAATCATGTCGTTTCTCATTTAGTCTGTCGATCTTCTTCGCTTTTCTTTCTTGTGTGTTATACTCGGGACTTCCTGCATACAAAAATATGTCGGCTGGTATTCTATTTGTTGTATTATGTTTAGTTTTATGGTTATAAGTATAAAGAATTAATTCAAATTTAGTATAACTATTTTCGATGTCTGTGTCTCTTCCTATTATTCTTAATTTTTCGTTAACTGTTTTGTGAAACCTTTCGATATCTGATATACCGTTTTTACTTATAGTAACTTGAATTTGGACGCCTTCTGAATTTAACCAATTATGTAGAGCTACATACATAAATGCCGAATCTTTATCTGCTTTAATTTCTTGTGGTTTTCCCATTTCATTGAATACTTTTATTATGGCCCTTTTAGCTTCTAGCCAATCTTAACTTGTAACTTCAACAAGAGTGGCGAACTTTGAGTATATATCAATGCATGACAAGAATTGTTGGTTTCCTACCATATAAAAATCTATGATACATTTTTTTTCTTATATTTTGTACTTCTGGGGTAGTTTCGAAAGATAATTTCGTGTTCCTATGTTCCGTTTTTGCGATGTTACAGATTTCACATTCGTTAATAGTTTTCTCGATTCCTGGATGTAGCAATTTTTTGTGTTTCTTTAATATTTTTTCTTTGAAGTTTGCATACGTGAGGATGTCTTCTAGTCTTTTGGTACATCTCACTACTTTTGTTAATTGATTCGGACTTTTTATTTTTATATAAGCTTGTTGGAATATAAGAAAATCTGAGTCATCATGAAAATATACTGCGCTCTTTTTTGTACACAAATATTCTTTGATGGTATCTTTCGCAAAAGTATTTGTCATATTTGTATAAGTAATTTTGATTTTTAATTTATGAAAATAGTGTTGTACGTCTCTGATTTCCTCATGTCCTTTGATAAATTCTATTTGTCGGGAATAATAATTGATTGGTCGTTCAGTTATTGAAATGTAATTCTGATTGTCTTCATTTGCGCTATGCACCGTTGCATCTATTCTATTGGCATCTTCTCCTAATGGATTTTCTTCAGGGATGTCTTCGAACATGTTTTCTTTTATTTTAACCCGTTATAGTGCGTCGGCAACATAGTTTTCTTTTTCTGGCAAATATTTTATTTGATAGTCAAATTCATTTAATTTAATTTTCCATCTTTGTAGTTTCATATTTGGTTCTTTGATATTATTTAGCCAAACTAAGGGCTTATGATCACTTAAGATCTCAAAAGATCTGCCGTAAAGATAAGATCTGAAATATTTCGTAGCCCATACAATTGCTAAAAGTTATTTTTCTATTGTTGAATAGTTAATTTCATGTTAATTTAATGTCCGGCTAGCATAGCATATTGGTTTTGTGATAGGATGGCTCCTATAGCTATGTTGCTAGCATCTGTGGTTAAAGAGAATGTTTTATCAAAATCAGGATAAACTAATATAGGGTCGGAAGTAATTAAGACTTTCATTTTTTCAAATGCATCAATGTATGATCTTTATTTAATGTTTATCGTGGCACCTTTTTTCAATTTCATGGTCATAGGTTTAACTACATTTGCAAAGTTTGGTATAAATTTCCTATAAAATCCACATAAAACTAAAAATTATTTTATTTCCTTTGAAGTTTTTGGTATAGGAAAATTTATAATGGCACTGATCTTTTTTGGGTTTGGTTTTATACCTGTGGTGGAATGAATTGCATTTATGAATTCGCATTTATCTAATTGTAATTTTAAATTTCCGTCGCGTAGCTTTCCAAATACTTTTCTCAATGATAAAATATGTTCTTCCTATGAAGTGGAAAAAAATATTATATCATCTAAGTAAACTAAACAATCTCTATAAATTAATTTTTCTAGTAGATTGTTCATACATCTTTGGAAAGTCGCAGGGGCGTTTTTAAGTCCGAATGGCATACGTGTGTATTCGTAATGACCATTCTTTGTAGAAAATGCTGTTTTGGCAATTGATTTAGGGTCCATTTGAATTTGATGGAATCCTTTAGCTAAATCAATTGTCGTGAAATATAGACATCTTCCCAATTTGTCTAATATTTCATCCATTCTGGGTATTGGAAATTTGTCATTGATGTTTATTTCATTCAAACTTCTGTAGTCTATTACTACCCTGAACTTTGGTTTTCCCGAAGCATCAGCTTTTTTGGGAACCATCCAGATAGGTGAACAGTAAGGAGATTTCGATTTACGAAATATTCCCTGTTCTATCATTTCGTTAATTTGTTTGTTGACTTCCTCATCAATTGATTGAGGGTACTTATAAGGTTTTTTATAAATAGGGTCCTCATGTTTGGTTTGGATAGAATGCTTGATAGTACTTGTGAAAGTCAAATTTTCGCCTTCTTTGTACTGAATATATTTGTATTCAAATAAAACCTTTTTCAAGCATTCTTTTTCCTCTTCGTTTAAATGTTATAGTCTGAATTCGTTGCATTCACGAATTTCATTTTCAACAGCGAAGTTAAAAGATTGATCCTCAGATGAGGGTGGATTGAGGCATTTTATTGCGGTCTCTTCCTCTTCAATCTTTTTCTTTGGTGATTTGGGATTAAGGCTTTTTACGGCGGTCTTATCCTTTTCACTTTTTTTCTTTGGTGATTTGCGATTAAGGCGTTTTACAGCGGTCTTATCCTTTTTACCTTTCTTCTCTGATGATATAGGATTAAGACATTTTACTGCGGTCTGACCCTTTTTATCATCATCACCAAACATAATTATAAGTTTATCTTCACCTGAAGTTACCGTTCCATCTTCAAAGTTAATTTTAGCTTTGCAATTTTTAAGATAATCTCTTCCCATTAGAACATCATAATTGTCTGAAAATGTATGTAAATAAAATTTTTGTTCTATTGGGCAAATTTTACTTGGTTTTATCATTACGCTTTAATTTAATTTCATCGATCCATTTGTAGTATAAACTTTTAAATTTTTATCATTGACTTCGAAGTTCCCAAAATTTTCTTTCATTATATTAATAGATGAACCCGTGTCAACCATGGCTTTAAGAAGTTTACCTTTATTGATTACTATTTTTTGCTGAAAATTTACGTCCATCCTATTCTGTGTGCTCTCACTTTCTCTTTGTCTTTTTACAGGAGCATTTGGGAATTATTTGATGTTGACGCTTGGTAATTTAATGGATTTTGGGATCTGCCATGAGCTAGAGAATTTCTAAATTCTTGATAATAGCGATTTTGATTCGCTGGGGATTTGGATTTGGATTTGAATACGAATTTGAATGACTGTTAAAATTATTACTGTGTCTTGGGTAATAATTTGAATTATTCTTTTGATGATAATAATTTTAGTGGGTATTTCCCGAATTCCTGCGATTATCGTAACGCACCGATCTATAGTTCTCAAAGGGATCCGCATCCCAGTGTCCTAATACCTTTGCTGTTTCTTTTAAATTGTTAATTGTGGAGATATCTCTTTTTGATAAAGCATTATACAATCTATCAGGAAGGTTTTTTGCCACCTATTTAATTTTTCGTGGTATTGACCGAATTGGATTTTTATACCATTGCAGAGGGTATTATAATTTCAGTCAAAAGTTTGCAACGCAGAGAAGGAGACATTTCCGACCCTACAAAGTATATATATTCTTGATCAGCATCACCAGGAGAGTCGATCTAGCCATGTCCGTCTGTCCGTCCGTCTGTCCGTCCGTTTCTACGCAAACTAGTCCCTCAGTTTTAAAGCTATCTGCTTGAAACTTTCCCAAAACTTGTCTTTCTATTGCAGGAAGTATATAAGTCGGAACGAACTGGATCGGGCGACTATATCCTATAGCTGCCATATAACTGATTGATCGGAAATTCCATAACTTTGGTGTTTGTTAAGTTAGGAAGTTGGGATTTTCTATGTGTTTTATATTTGGCCAATTAATATGACATACCAAATTTCATAAGGATCGGCCGACTATATTCTATAGCTGCCATATAACTGAACGATTGGAATTGCCATAACTTTGGTATTTTAAAGTTATTAAGTTGAGATTTTTATGAGTGTTAAAAATGCCTCATATGAATAATTTTGGAGAATATAATTTATAGAATATTCTGCAAGGGTATTTCAACTTCGGCTCCGCCCGAAGTTAGCTTTCCTTTCTTGTTTTTTTATGATTTATGTGTCTCTCAATATTTCACTCTAAATTATTTAATTATAGCCTTGCAGAGGGTATTATAATCAGGATCACCTCCTGAGTTGATATAAGCATGTCCGTCTGTCTGTCCGTTTGTCCGTCTGTCTGTTTCTACGCGAACTAGTCTCTCAGTTTTAAAGATATCGAATTGAAACTTTGCACACACCCTTCTTTCCTTTGCACGCAGTATATAAGTCGGAACGGCCGGGATCGGCCGACTATATTCTATAGCTGCCATATAACTGAACGATAGGAAATGCCATAACTCTGGTGTTTGTAATGTTAGGAAGTTGGGAATTCGACCTACCAAATTCGAATTCGACCTAGCAAATTTCATAAGGATCGGCCGACTATATCCTATAGCTCCCATATTACGATAGGACATACCATAACTTTGGTGTTTGTAAAGTTAGGAAGTTGGGATTTTCTATGGATTTTATATTTGGCCAATCAATCCGACCTACCAAATTTTATAGGGATCGGCCGACTATCTCCTATAGCTGCCATATAACTGAACGATTGAAAATGCCATTACTTTGGGATTTTTTATACCCTTGCAGAGGGTATTATAATTTTGGTCAGAAGTTTGTAACGCAGTGAAGGAGACGTTTCCGACCCCATAAAGTACATATATTCTTGATCAGGATCAATAGGGGAGTCGATATAGCCATGTCCGTCTGTCCGTCTGTTTCAATACCGTTTGCGAGCTCAGTTTAAAAGCTAGCGATCTGAAACTTTCACAATCGTCCTAAAACATGTGTACGCAGATCAAGTTTGAAAATCGCCCCGATCGGACGTCTATATCCTATAGCTCCCATAGGAACAATTGGATATATCTTGCAAGAATTTATGATATTGACATAAATCTTTCCAAATCTTATTTTTTTATGCGTACCTTGATCAGGGTAAAAGCGCGAGACGATCGGACGTCTATATCCTATAGCTCTAGGGTAAAATCGGTCCAAATTTGATGTTTTTCAGAATATTTTAGACATTTCTTATTCTTTTCGCTACTTTTTCAATTTTAGCAATTTCGGCTAAGTCTGCAAGGGTATTAAAACTTCGGCTTGCCGAAGTTAGCTTCCGTCCTCGTTAAGTTATGAAGTTGGGATTTTTATGAGTGTTAAGAATGCATCATATGAATAATTTTGGAGAATATAATTTACAGAATAATCTGCAAGGGTATTTCAACTTCGGTTCCGCCCGAAGTTAGCTTTCCTTTCTTGTTTTTTAGTGGTATTGACCGAATTGGATTTTTCACTGGTTTACGCACGACGATTCGCACATAAGTTCTTTGGCGGATTTCACTTGTGTGTTTGACGATTTGTTTTCTTACTGGTCAGGATATACTAGTTGTATAGTACAATCCCTAAGACCAGTTTTAAAACCGAGGTTTAACTTTCACTTGAAATCCTACCGGCTGCGCCAATTAAATGTTTGCACTATAAGTTTTACATAAAAAAAACTTTATTTAATTTTTATATATCAACTAGTACAATGGTTACTTGAAAGAACACCGTCCTAACTCTTTTAAGACTCAAACTAAACTCGTTCTCTAACTCCTACTTCTTCTACGGAGTTTTTAATAACATGGAAATTTTCCATGGTTTGTTGACAATTAGGTTTCGATTTCTCTGAGGGTGTTTTAAAGAAATGTGTACGTGTGTATGTATGTGTGGGTGTGTAGACATGTACATAGAGGTTTGTGGTGCTATGGATATGTCACTATATACTTTATAGGGTCGGAAATGACAATGTTAATGTATAATAATAGGATATAACTAGGACGGAAGCTAACTTCGGCAGCCCGAATATATAACCCTTGCAGAGGTATATAAAAAATTGGATATTTTCACAGCTTTAAACAATTATTTGTATGGTATACACAGACGACCGATCGACAAGATCGGCCCTTATCAAGGCATGCGCAAATAAATAAGACTTGGAAAAATGTATGTCAATACCTTATACACTGCGCGAAATATCCTGAAAATCATCAAATTTGGATCGATTTCACCCTATTATACCTATGGAAGCTAGGATATAGATGTCCGATATTTTCCGATTCGATGTAAAATTAAGTTAAACTAATATTGTAAAAGCTAAGGATAAAGAGAAGATCAGAGAACGGTCTCTTTAAGATAAATCAGAGAAACATATGTATATGTAATGTATCTACATTGTAGAAAGCACGCTAACATAAAATTAAGAATAAAATTGAAATAAAGTGATATAAAAAGGAGTAAAACTACGATAACAATATATATATCATTTAATGTTCGAGCAATAATAAATAATGTGATGTTCACAATCGGATTGGTTGAACAAACACAAAAAAAAATAAAAACGGAAAAGCCATTTAAATTTGGTTTTGTATTGGTCGGAATTTAATTTAATTTAATTTTAATTTAATTTCACCATATTGTTCCTATGGGAGATATAGGATTAGACGTCTGATCGGCACGCTCTTTTACCCTGATCAAGGTATGCATAAAAAATACGATTTGGAAAGATTCATGTCAAGATTTTATATCCTGAAAATCATTAATTTTTAACCGATTTCACCCAATTGTTCCTATGTAAGATATAGGATATAGAGTTTATATACTGCGTCAAATATCCTGAACATCATTACATTTTAACCGATTTCACCATATTGTTCCTATGGAATCTATAGGATATAGACGTCCGATCGGCACTTTTACCCTGATCAAGGTATGCATAAAAAATACGATTTGGAAAGATTCATGTCAATAGCTTATATACTGCGTCAAATATCCTGAAAATCATAAATTTTTAACCGATTTCACGCAATTGTTCCTATGTAAGCTATAGGATATAGACGTCCGATCAAGGTATGCATAAAAAATACGATTTGGAAAGATTCATGTCAATAGCTCATATACTGCTTCAAATATCCCGAAAATCATTAATTTTTAACCGTTTCACCTTATTGTTCCAATGATAGCTATCGGCACGCGCTTTTACCATGATCAAGGTGTGCATAAAAAATACGATTTGGAAAGATTCATATCAAGAGTTTATATACTGCGTCAAATACCCTGAAAATCATTAATTTTTAACCGATTTCACCCTATTATACCTATGGAAGCTGTAGGATATAGACGTCCGATCGGCACGGGCTTTTACCATGATCAAGGTATGCATAAAAAATACGATTTGGAAAGATTCATGTCAAGAGTTTATATACTGCGTCAAATATTCGGAAAATAATTAATTTTAAAGCGATTTCACCGAATTGTTCCTATGTAAGCTGTAGGATATAGCCGTCCGATCGGCACGCGAGTTACCGCCTCAGCACTTTCCCTCGGCGGTCCCCCACCTAAACCCCTACGGTTGACAAGCCGCTAGAAACCAAACACTTTATTGGCAACTAAGTTGCCAACCAAACAAACATCGCGGCCACTGCTGAGTCCAAGCCCCATATATGCATCCGGTCCAATTACAAATCCATTCCGCTAGGTCAGCACATTGTACGTAAACACTAAGCTTTGAACAAAGAATTATAAAATAAAGAATTCATTCTGATTTTCAACTCGAAACCATTAACTACAAACATTTTATTTGGTCGGGTTATACCCCGGGATATTTATTGAAGAACCTACTTATTTTAACTGGCGCAATCGGTAGACTTCCGGCTAAAGGCAGATTCTAACCAAGAAACTCAAGGAAGGATCTGTGACGGCGGAGGATGATAGGAATTAACAACACTATAATTATCCTTATATTGTAAGAATGAGTAGAGTGAAGTGTGAAATGGAGTGAAATAATAAATTAAAAATAAATAAATCAAAAAATGACATAGAAAGGAAAATATAAAATAATTAAATGGAGAAGGAATTAAAGTGCAAGAGTAAAATAATTAATAAAATAAAACATAAAGAGGTCGAGCCACGTTTAGAGAAGGAAAAGGAGGAAATGTAACAAGAATTGTGCACAGTGTGTGAAGGTGAGAATAACGATGCTAATATTCGAAGATAGGCAGTAAAGATCAAAAAGTAATGGGAACAAGTTCGAGATTTTTTAATTTGGTTAAATAAATTGCCGATGTCTGATGGCGGTGGACGGTTCGAGGTTGTGTCGAGCGGGTCGATCGAGCGGTCGGTTGCCGGCGGCTCGACAAATAGTTGCGGTTGGCAATGGATCGGTATGACAAGAGAGCGTCGGGCGGCGCCGGTAGACGGTCGGGGTGCCGAGTGTTCGGTGCTGCGCAGAGCGAGTCGACCAAGCGGACGGTTGCCGTTGTCATTGGTTCGATGCACACCGAGCGGTTTGGTAGACTAAAGATTGTGTTCGACGTCGGCGGTCGGGGGCGTTGTGAATAGATCGACGTCGAGGCGAGTGGCGGCAGAAGGCAAACTAGTACAGTGGGTCAAGTTATGTCAGAAAAGAGAAATTGGCTCGATCGGATCAAAGACAGAATAAAAATAAGAAGTATTATCAGGACTCACTCACATGTATTAGGCGACGAACTGTAAGGCACAGGGCGAAGCTTAGCATGGGATGGCTGCCACAAGTTGGTCCATGCACACGTATTAGGCAGCGAACTCTAATGCACAGGTCAATGCTTAGCGTGGGAGATCGTAAACAATTAGAAAGTGCGAAGAACAACCATAGAGCAATGACTGTCCGCAAATGGTTGTGAAGCTGTATCGCACAGTGATGGGATAGTTGCAACAGGTTGAAAAAAAAAAAAATAAATAAATTGTTAAGGTCCAGTCGCATGTATTAGACAACGAACTGTAATACACAGGGCGAAGCTTAGCATGGGATGGCTGCCACAAGTTGGAAATAAATAAATAAATAAACTGTTAAGGTCCATGCACACGTATTAGGCAGCGAACTGTAATGCACAGGGCAATGCTTAGCGTAGGAGATCGTAAACAATTAGAAAGTGACAAAGAACACCCATAGAGCAATGACTGTCCGCAAATGGTTGTGAAGCTATATCGCACAGTGATCAACTAGCTTCAGCATGCGAGGGGAAAAAAAATTAAAGAAAGGCAGGCAAAAAGAAAACAAAAGGAATGCAAATAAAAATGAAAATGGGAAAAAATATAAACAAAATAACAATTATTACCATCCATTTTACTATTTTATCCAAGTATGAGACAAATTACTTATTCAAATTAATTTACAGAACTCCATTTTAACAAAGAAAATCGATGCCAAAAACACAAATTACAAAAGAACATGACTAAATAACTAACTCAAACAGAGTTACACATTCTTAAGTAAATTAACTTTAAGCAGCAATACATACATACCAAACTTATTAAGTAAGAATTTGAAACAAGCTCAGAGAAGAGGTAGACAATTAAGGAAATTATAATTAACATAAATACCATACATATTTAAGAAGTAAGAATTTTTAAAGAAAAAAATAAACTCAGAAAGGAGGTAGACAGGAAGGATATAAAAACAAGATTACTACAACAGCTAGTTCAGGAGTTAATAAGACAGAAGAAAGAATGGCAACACCAATGGCAACAAAGAGTGTATTAGAGGCCATCAAGATAATAGACCTGGTGGAAATTAGTCCAAAATACGAAGGAGACTCTGGTAAATTAGATGGATTTATAGGAGCAGTGGAGCAGGTACTAGCCTGATGAAAGGAGAGGAAAGATCGAATGTAGGCTGACTTCAGGGTCCCCAAGCAACCAATTCTCTCTTGCGGCTGACTTCAGGGTCCCCAAGCAACCAATCCTCTCTCTTGAGGCTGACCTCAGGGTCCCAAAGCTCTAAATAGCTCTTTCTCGCTCGTGGCAGACTTCAGGGTCCCTAAGCGCCTCATTCTCATTTCAGGCAACCCAACCCGTGCGGGTCCTCTCGAGCAGCTGGACGACTGCCGATACCAGGTATTCTAAAACCTAGTTGTAATCAATTACTAAGTAATTCCCCACGACTTTTACTCTGGGCTGGGTCGGAACTCTCTTGCAGCAACCACGCAACCACGAATCCTGGCCATCCTGAGCCACCCGACAACGACGAACCGTCACACCGCCCTTAGAGCGTTGAGGAGTAAGATTGTAGGAGAGGCGGATAAGGCCCTCGACTTAGATGAATCAGAACTCAATTGGGATCAGATTAAGAAGGTACTAGTTAGACATTTCAAGGATAAGAGATCCGAACAGGACCTTATTATGGAGCTGACCCATATTAAGGAGAAGAACCTAGAATTGGAAGCAGTATATACAAAGGTTATGACCCTTAAGAAAGCCCTGGTGAGTCTGGTCAAGTCCAGCGAACAGGGCATACTACTGAGAAGCGAGAAGATCAAGTGGTATGAGGATATGGCTTTAAACGCCTTTGTTTCGGCCTTAAAGGGTCCTATAGGCGTTACTATACCGAACATAGCAAAGGCTTACGAAATAGCCTGCAGGGAGAAGAATTAAGGTGCCTTAGAAGAAACAGGGGCCGAAGTGGAAGCCCAGGAAATGACAGGTTCACAGGCCAAAGAGGTTAAGAAAGCTCCGAAACAGGAGTTAGGAAATCGGGACAACCCAGTGCCGGAGGCACAGACGGGCCCTTGGTCGCAGTATCGGTGGGCCGCAAATACCCAACCACAGTTTCAGATGCCGTTTTCAATGCCCACCATGAATGGATGGCCAGGATTTGGATTGCCATACCCAATAAAGGGCAATCCATTCAGGACAGATAACATTAATCAGTCAGAAGCCCCTAATTAGTTTAGACAGTACCGTAATTACTACAACAGAAACACGAAATGGAATTACGGCCAAAATAATCGCGACAGGCAGGGGTATGGCAACAGCTATAACAACAGCAGGCCAAGGGAAAGACAGTTAGCGATCCAGGCAGCTGGAGATGGAGTTAGTGGACAATCAAGAATGTCTAGGAATTCAAATTATTCGGGACAATCATATAACTCGAATAATTCGAGACAGTCGAATAATTCGACCAACTCCAAGCGGTCATACAATTCGGCCAATAATTCAGAGAGAGAGGGAAATAGGCAGTCAATAGGCGGTCAACTGCATAATATCCAAGAAGATGAGGCAAATTTTTTGCAATCAGCCTCGAGCAACCAACAGCATATTTAGGAGCAAGGAGGGGCCACTCCACCCTACCATATGTAATGATCCGAATTACACCACACAAAACAGTAAAATTACTAATCGATACAGGATTCTTTCATTCGTCCCGAATTAGCTCAACCACAGCATGACCCAATAGCCATTAAGACAAGTACCCAATCGCACACGATTGTGCAGGAGGCACATGTACCAGTGTTCAAAGAATTCGGAGGAGTAGGAAAAATGAGATTATTGCTCTTCAGATTTCATCAGTTTTTCGAGGGATTAATTGGTATAGACTTGCTGCAACAAATAAAAGCCGTGATCGATATTGAGAAGGGTTGTTTCCGCACGGCGGACACAGAATTGCAGATACATTCCACTAAGTATAGACCCAGCGAGGTTCACTCAATAGAAGCAGGGACAAAAGCAGTTATTTCTATTCCGGTATGTGTACCCGATGGAGATTTCTTGCTAAACAAAACAATAGTAAAAGAAGATTTGATCATTTCAGAAGGAATCTATAGGGCAGTGGCTGGAAAGAGCCTGATCGAGATAACGAACTATGCGGAAGAGGATCAGGAATAATTTCTAGAAAAACCATTAGAAGTTGTCGAATTCGAAACTGACAAGCATTTCGAGCTCAACAATATAGAGGAGACAGATAATGAAAATAGGAAGATACCATTTGATAAGATCAGAACAGAACATTTGAAAAGCGAGGAGATTAATGAGCTGCAACGAATTTGTAAAAAATACCCGAAAGTATTCCATAAAGAGGGTGACCAGTTGTCATTCACTAATGCGGTCAAACACCAAATTAGAACGAATGACGACATACCGGTGTACGCTAGGCCGTACAGGTATGCATTCACGGAAAGACAGGAGGTGAGAAGACAGCTAGAAAAGCTATTGGATCAGAAGATTATTAGACATAGCCATTCTCCTTGGAGTGCGCCGGTTTGGCTAGTACCCAAGAAGAAGGATGCCTCTGGAGAGAGAAAATGGAGAATGGTGGTAAACTATAGGAATCTTAAAGAGAAGGTAATTAAAGATAGATACCCGCTACCATTAATCAATGACGTATTGGATAGCTTGGTTAGGGCTAAATATTTCTCAACTTTAGATATGGCGAGTGGATATCACCAAATCGAAGTGAAAGAAGGGGACATCCCGAAAACTGCTTTCTCGGCGGAACGGGGACATTTTGAGTATGTCCGAATGCCGTTCGGGCTAAATAACGCCCCCGCAACACTTCAAAGGTTAATTAACAATATTTTCAGAAAGTTGCTAGGAAAATATTGTCTTATATATATATATGGATGACATCATGGTGTACTCGACATCCCTACAAGAAAAAAGTCTTCAAGAAACTTGCGGAGGCAAACTTCAAGTTACAACTAGACAAGACAGAGTTTGTAAGGAAAGAGGTGGAATACTTAGGACACGTAGTAACCCAACAAGGGATCAGAAACCCAGGAAAGATTGAAGCAATAAAAAGATTCGAGATTCCCAAGCAGATAAAATCGTTCCTAGGTCTGTTAGGGTACTATAGGAAGTTCATAAGATATTTCGCGGCTATAACAAAGCCTTTGACAAAACAGTTGAAAGGGAAAAAGGCTGTCCAGATAGACCAAGAATACAAGGACGCATTTGAAGTATGCAAGACCTCACTGTGCAATGATCCAATCTTGCAGTTTCCTGACTTCGATAAACCTTTCATACTCACCACAGATGCAAGTAATTATGCTATTGGCGCCGTCCTATCCCAGGTAAATTTGGACACGGACAGACCAATAGCATACGCCAGCAGAACCCTGTCAGGTTCAGAAGTGAACTATGTCACAATAGAAAAGGAAATGCTCTCCATTATATGGGCAATTAAGCATTTTAGACATTACGTATTCGGCACAAAGTTCAAGATAGTCACTGACCATAGGCCATTAACATGGCTAATGAGCGTCAAGGAACCCGATTCCAAACTTGTGAGATGGAGACTCCAAATGTTGGAGTACGATTACGAGATCGTATATAAGAAGGGTTCTCTGAATGTAGTGGCTGACGCACTGAGCAGAATTCAACCAGAGCTCAACGTGGTAGAGTAGCGGGAATGCAGAAACAAATTCCGTTCAGGAAAAAGTTGAGAATAATTTGGACAGATAACAATTTTGATGAGGAAACAGTTGGCCGGAAGTTAAAAGAAATCCTAAAACCTAAAAGAACGGTAGCACTCCTGATTCCAGACAACTTGGTGATAACAATCCAAGAGGCATATTGCAAGTATTTCGCTTATAGTAAATTATATAGGGCAATAAGATGTACAGTTTTGTTGCCGGATATAACGGAAAAGAGTGAACAGGAACATGTCATCAAAGACTACCATGAAAGGTCGAATCATAGGGGAATAGATGAAACATTAGCACACCTGAAAAGGAAAGTGTTTTTCGTACAAATGAAACAGGCAATTACCCAAACAATTAATAATTGTGACAGTTGTGAAATACAGAAGTACAGAAGTAGACCCATGGAAATAGTGCACATTGACTTCTACTTCGTAAACAAGAAAAGTGTGCTAACCATAATTGACAAGTTCTCTAGATACGCTTGGGGACTAACAATCCCAGCAAAAGAAAGCGTAAATATCGTTAAGGCAGTAAAAAGTTTCATGGCCTTATTCGGGGTGCCTAAAAAGATAGTCCATGACCAAGGAGTAGAATTCTCTTCTAACTTGTTCAAGGACTTTTGTAGGCAGTACGAATTAGAGCTACACACTACATCCTTTTAGCAATAATCAAGCAATTCTACTGTCGAGAGACTGCACTCGACGATCACAGAAATATATTGATTAATAAATGAGACAAAAAGGAAAAAGAAACTTGAAATCAAGCATGAGGAAGTCCTGGATGAGGCATTTATAACTTATAATAATGCCATTCATTCAGCGACGAAACGAACACCGCAGGAGTTATTCACAGGGAGAACGTATAACTTCCTAAATAACGTGTCTTTTAACAACGAACACGATTATTTACAGAAGATTAATGCGTTTCAAGCAGAGCTTTATCCAAGAATTAAAGAAAAGGTTCAGCAAGAAAAGAACAAAAGAATAGAGGCTACAAATGTTGACAGGCAAAGCCCGGATACAGTACAACCAGGAGACATTATATTTAGGAAAGAAAACAGGAGGGATAAATTAACTCCTAGTTTTCAAAGCACAAGGTGATGGAAGACAACGGTCTCACACTAACCTCTACTAAACCACAAAAAACCATAAAGAAAAAATCAGAAGACTAACCAAACCAAATGAACAATAATTACAGGTGGTCAAGGAGCATGGCCGCAGAAAGGAAACTCGAGATCCGGCCATTGCTAGGGGAAGAACCACTAGCGCAAATAAATCTAGGCGCCGCAAAGATAATTAAAACTCATAAACTCATTAGTACACATAGTAAAATTGCAAGAATATCAAGAGGCAATAGAACAGTTGGAACGAACACTCACAGAAGTAGTTGAAGACGCGGAAACAAGGGACCTTAAGGTTTTGCAAAACAAATTACAGATGATCAAGAACAGATTAGAGGCAATATGCCCCAGGAGGAGGAAAGCAAGGGGACTAATCAATGGATTAGGATCTGTAGTTAAATCCATAACAGGGAACTAAGACGCGGAAGACGCAGAAAGGTTAGAAGAAGAGATAAGAAAAATGCAAGAAGAGGAAAGGAGATTGAAGGAGAATTTGAATTCACAAGAGAGGACAGGAGCTAAAATCACGATAATGTTTAAGATCTTGACGAAATATATAAATGATAAGCAAAGTCGAGTAACGACATTTATTAATAATTACAAAAATGGAATCAGCAAGACGTTCTTAGAGGAAGATAAGAGGATTTATAGGATAGAATATATCGATAGAATTGCGATAACAATAGATATGCTAGGGCTAAATTTGAATGAAGTAGCCGAAAGTTTATTATTAGCAAAGATTGGGCTAAAATTTATTTATGATAAACAAGAAACAGCTAAATGCATAAAAGAGTTGGAGCAAAGAATACAGATCGTATCAGAGGAGCATATGTATGAGTTTTGCGAGCTTAGAACAATAAGAATAACACAGATAAAATTTTCTCGATAAGATTACCAATGTTTAAAAACGAATAGTACTACTTACAGAGAATGGTACCCTTACCAATGAATAAAACAGAATTCATAATTGCACCAGAATATGTAGTAAACAGTAAAGAAGAATTGTACTATTATAAAGATAAATGTCAGAAGATAGGGAATTTGTATATTTGTAAGAATGATAAAATTGTAAATCAAATTAATGAAGAATGTCCTAAAAGTCTGATTAGCGGAAAGGAAGCGGATTGTGAAACGAGGGATGCCGGACTCGTAACCAGGATCTTCGAACCAGAGGAGGGCTACATCGCAATTTTCAACGGAGAAAATGTAAAACTGCAAACGGACTATGGACAGAACAAAACCCTGAATGGGTCAGCAATAATCACATTTAGCGGGTTCAGAGCCATGGTGAACAACGTCCAATATGAGGCGGTAGAGAAACTTGGTACGGCAAAACTAAAACTGGAGATACCACAATTTCCAACCATGAAAAAGAACAGAACAACCCAAGAATTGGGAATCCATGACCTGAAAATGGATTTGGAAACGAAATTACGGATCAATAGGATACAAACGGGAGCAACAATACACACGACAACAACATACACCATGTTGTCTATTATACTGTTAATAGTATTGGCCGTGGCTTGTTTTTCCAAGCGAACGACCATTTTCACACCAGTCACCTCACCTGCTAGTTTCGCACCAACCATTACTCCACCTGTCACTTTCACACCAACCATCGCTCCACTATGGTCGGTGGTTCAGTCTGAGGGGGGAGGAGTTACCGCCTCAGCACTTTCCCTCGGCGGTCCCCCACCTAAACCCCTACGGTTGACAAGCCGCTAGAAACCAAACACTTTATTGGCAACTAAGTTGCCAACCAAACAAACATCGCGGCCACTGCTGAGTCCAAGCCCCATATATGCATCCGGTCCAATTACAAATCCATTCCTCTAGGTCAGCACATTGAACGTAAACACCAAGCTTTGAACAAAGAGGCAAACTTTAAGTCACAACTAGACAAGACAGAGTTTTGAAGGAAAGAGGTGGAATACTTAGGACACGTAGTAACCCAACAAGGGATCAGACCGAACCCAGGAAAGATTGAAGCAATAAAAAGATTCGAGATTCCCACACTAGGAAGCAGCTAAAATCGTTCCTAGGTCTATTAGGGTACTATAGGAAGTTCATAAGATATTTCGCGGCTATAACAAAGCCTTTGACAAAATAGTTGAAAGGGAAAAAGGCTGTGCAGGTAGACCAAGAATACAAGGACGCATTTGAAGTATGCAAGCCCTTACTGTGCAATGATCCAATCTTGCAGTTTCCTGACTTCGATAAACCTTTCATACTCACCACAGATGCAAGTAATTATGCTATTGGTGCCGTCCTATCCCAGGGAAATTTGGGAACGGACAGACCAATAGCATACGCTAGCAGAACCCTGTCAGGATCAGAAGTGAACTATGTCACAATAGAAAAGGAAATGCTCGCCATTATATGGGCTATTAAGCATTTTAAACATTACGTATTCGGCACAAAGTTCAAGATAGTCACTGACCATAGGCCATTAACATGACTAATGAGCGTTAAGCAGAATTCAACCAGAGCTCAACGTGTGGGAGGATGCCTCAGAGATGGCGACCAATGGAGAGACAATCCACTCTGCTGGACAAGATCTCCAGTTGGGATTCCCTATATCGGAAAAACCACTAAACGAGTATAACATCCAGGTAGTCATACAGGAAGGTAGAGTAGCGGGAATGCAGAAACAAATTCCGTTCAGGAAAAAGTTGAGAATAATTTGGACAGATAACAATTTTGATGAGGAAACAGTTGGCCGGAAGTTAAAAGAAATCCTGAAACCTAAAAGAACGGTAGCACTCCTGATTCCAGACAACTTGGTGATAACAATCCAAGAGGCATATTGCAAGTATTTCGCTTATAGTAAGTTATATAGGGCAATAAGATGTACAGTTTTGTTGCCGGATATAACGGAAAAGAGTGAACAGGAACAGGTCATCAAAGACTTCCATGAAAGGTCGAATCATAGGGGAATAGATGAAACATTAGCACACCTGAAAAGGAGGGTGTTTTTCGTACACATGAAACAGGCAATTACCCAAACAATTAATAATTGTGGCAGTTGTCAGAATAATACATAATAATACAATACAGAAGTACGATAGGAAACTAAACAAGATCTAATACAGCCTTAAAGAGACACCAGAGAGACCTATGGAAATAGTGCACATGGACTTGTACTTCGTAAACAAGAAAAGTGTGCTAACCATAATTGACAAGTTCTCTAGATACGCTGGGGGACTAACAATCCCAGCAAAAGAAAGCGTAAATATCGTTAAGGCAGTAAAAAGTTGCATGGCCTTATTCGGGGTGCCTAAAAGGATAGTCTGTGACCAAGGAGTAGAATTCTCTTCTAACTTGTTCAAGGACTTTTGTAGGCATTACGAATTTGAGCTACACACTACATCCTTTCAGCAATCAGCGAGCAATTCTACTGTCGAGAGACTGCAATCGACGATCACAGAAATATATAGATTAATAAATAGACAAAAAGGAAAAAGAAACTTGAAATCAAGCATGAGGAAGTCCTGAATGAGGCATTTATAACTTATAATAATGCCATTCATTCAGCGACGAAACTAACACCGCAGGAGTTATTCACAGGGAGAACGCATAACTTCCTAAATAACGTGTCTTTTAACAACGAACACGATTATTTACAGAAGATTAATGCGTTTCAAGCAGAGCTTTATCCAAGAATTAAAGAAAAGGTTCAGCAAGAAAAGAACAAAAGAATAGAGGAGACGAATGTTGACAGGCAAAGCCCGGACACAGTACAACCAGGAGACATTATATTTAGGAAAGAAAACAGGAGGGATAAATTAACTCCTCGTTTTTCAAAGCACAAGGTGATGGAAGACAGCGGTCTCACACTAACCTCTACTAAACCACAAAAAAACCATAAAGAAAAAATCGGAAGACTAACCAAACCAAATGAACAATAATTACAGGTGGTCAAGGAGCATGGCCGCAGAAAGGAAACTCGATATCCGGCCATTGCTAGGGGAAGAACCACTAGCGCAAATAAATCTAGGCGCCGCAAAGATAATTAAAACTCATAAAACATTAGTACACATAGTAAAATTACAAGAATATCAAGAGGCAATAGAACAGTTGGAACGAACACTCACAGAAGTAGTTGAAGACGCGGAAACAAGGGACCTTAAGGTTTTGCAAAGCAAATTACAGATGCTGAAGAACAGATTAGAGGCAATATGCCCCAGGAGGAGGAAAGCAAGGGGACTAATCAATGGATTAGGATCTGTAGTTAAATCCATAACAGGGAACTTAGACGCGGAAGACGCAGAAATTTAGAAGAAGAGATAAGAAAAATGCAAGAAGAGGAAAGGAGATTGAAGGAGAATTTGAATTCACAAGAGAAGACAGGAGCTAAAATCACGATAATGTTTAAGAACTTGACGAAATATATAAATGATAAGCAAAGTCGAGTAACGACATTTATTAATAATTACAAAAATGGAATCAGCAAGACATTCTTAGAGGAAGATAAGAGGATTTATAGGATAGAATATATCGATAGAAAATTTAAAATTTATTTATGATAAACAAGAAACAGCTAAATGCATAAAAGTGTTGGAGGAGCAAGGAATACAGATCGTATCAGAGGAGCAATTGGAGCTGAGAACAATTATGAATAACACAGATATAATTTTCTCGATAAGATAACCAATGTTTAAAAACGAATAGTACTACTTACAGAGAATGGTACCCTTACCAATGAATAAAACAGAATTCATAATTGCACCAGAATATGTAGAAAAAAGTAAAGAAGAAATGTACTATTATAAAGATAAATGTCAGAAGATAAGGAATTTGTATATTTGTAAGAATGATAAGATTGTAAATCAAATTAATGAAGAATGTCCAAAAAGTCTGATTAGCGGAAAGGAAGCGAATTGTGAAACGAGGGATGCCGGACTCGTAACCAGGATCTTCGAACCAGAGGAGGACTACATCGCAATTTTCAACGGAGAAAATGTAAAACTGCAAACGGACTGTGGTCAGAACAGATCCCTGAATGGGTCAGCAATAATCACATTCAGCGAGTGCAGAGCCATGGTGAACAACGTCCAATATGAGGCGGTAGAGAAACTTGGTACGGCAAAACTAAGACTGGAGATACCACAAATTCCAACCATGAAAAAGAACAGAACAACCCAAAAATTGGGAATCCATGAGCTGAAAATGGAAGATTTGGAAACGAAATTACAAATCAATAGGATACAAACGGGAGCAACAATACACACGACAACAACATACACCATGTTGTCTATTATACTGTTAATAGTATTGGCCGTGGCTTGTTTTTCCAAGCGAACGACCATTTTCACACCAGTCACCTCACCTGCTAGTTTCGCACCAACCATTACTCCACCTGTCACTTTCACACCAACCATCGCTCCACTATGGTCGGTGGTTCAGTCTGAGGGGGAGGAGTTACCGCCTCAGCACTTTCCCTCGGCGGTGCCCCACCTAAACCCCTACGGTTGACAAGCCGCTAGAAACCAAACACTTTATTGGCAACTAAGTTGCCAACCAAACAAACATCGCGGCCACTGCTGAGTCCAAGCCCCATATATGCATCCGGTCCAATTACAAATCCATTCCTCTAGGTCAGCACATTGAACGTAAACACCAAGCTTTGAACAAAGAGGCAAACTTTAAGTCACAACTAGACAAGACAGAGTTTTGAAGGAAAGAGGTGGAATACTTAGGACACGTAGTAACCCAACAAGGGATCAGACCGAACCCAGGAAAGATTGAAGCAATAAAAGATTCGAGATTCCCACACTAGGAAGCAGCTAAAATCGTTCCTAGGTCTATTAGGGTACTATAGGAAGTTCATAAGATATTTCGCGGCTATAACAAAGCCTTTGACAAAATAGTTGAAAGGGAAAAAGGCTGTGCAGGTAGACCAAGAATACAAGGACGCATTTGAAGTATGCAAGCCCTTACTGTGCAATGATCCAATCTTGCAGTTTCCTGACTTCGATAAACCTTTCATACTCACCACAGATGCAAGTAATTATGCTATTGGTGCCGTCCTATCCCAGGGAAATTTGGGAACGGACAGACCAATAGCATACGCTAGCAGAACCCTGTCAGGATCAGAAGTGAACTATGTCACAATAGAAAAGGAAATGCTCGCCATTATATGGGCTATTAAGCATTTTAAACATTACGTATTCGGCACAAAGTTCAAGATAGTCACTGACCATAGGCCATTAACATGACTAATGAGCGTTAAGCAGAATTCAACCAGAGCTCAACGTGTGGGAGGATGCCTCAGAGATGGCGACCAATGGAGAGACAATCCACTCTGCTGGACAAGATCTCCAGTTGGGATTCCCTATATCGGAAAAACCACTAAACGAGTATAACATCCAGGTAGTCATACAGGAAGGTAGAGTAGCGGGAATGCAGAAACAAATTCCGTTCAGGAAAAAGTTGAGAATAATTTGGACAGATAACAATTTTGATGAGGAAACAGTTGGCCGGAAGTTAAAAGAAATCCTGAAACCTAAAAGAACGGTAGCACTCCTGATTCCAGACAACTTGGTGATAACAATCCAAGAGGCATATTGCAAGTATTTCGCTTATAGTAAGTTATATAGGGCAATAAGATGTACAGTTTTGTTGCCGGATATAACGGAAAAGAGTGAACAGGAACAGGTCATCAAAGACTTCCATGAAAGGTCGAATCATAGGGGAATAGATGAAACATTAGCACACCTGAAAAGGAGGGTGTTTTTCGTACACATGAAACAGGCAATTACCCAAACAATTAATAATTGTGGCAGTTGTCAAATACAGAAGTACGATAGGAAACTAAACAAGATCTAATACAGCCTTAAAGAGACACCAGAGAGACCTATGGAAATAGTGCACATGGACTTGTACTTCGTAAACAAGAAAAGTGTGCTAACCATAATTGACAAGTTCTCTAGATACGCTGGGGGACTAACAATCCCAGCAAAAGAAAGCGTAAATATCGTTAAGGCAGTAAAAAGTTGCATGGCCTTATTCGGGGTGCCTAAAAGGATAGTCTGTGACCAAGGAGTAGAATTCTCTTCTAACTTGTTCAAGGACTTTTGTAGGCATTACGAATTTGAGCTACACACTACATCCTTTCAGCAATCAGCGAGCAATTCTACTGTCGAGAGACTGCAATCGACGATCACAGAAATATATAGATTAATAAATAGACAAAAAGGAAAAAGAAACTTGAAATCAAGCATGAGGAAGTCCTGAATGAGGCAATTATAACTTATAATAATGCCATTCATTCAGCGACGAAACTAACACCGCAGGAGTTATTCACAGGGAGAACGCATAACTTCCTAAATAACGTGTCTTTTAACAACGAACACGATTATTTACAGAAGATTAATGCGTTTCAAGCAGAGCTTTATCCAAGAATTAAAGAAAAGGTTCAGCAAGAAAAGAACAAAAGAATAGAGGAGACGAATGTTGACAGGCAAAGCCCGGACACAGTACAACCAGGAGACATTATATTTAGGAAAGAAAACAGGAGGGATAAATTAACTCCTCGTTTTTCAAAGCACAAGGTGATGGAAGACAGCGGTCTCACACTAACCTCTACTAAACCACAAAAAAACCATAAAGAAAAAATCGGAAGACTAACCAAACCAAATGAACAATAATTACAGGTGGTCAAGGAGCATGGCCGCAGAAAGGAAACTCGATATCCGGCCATTGCTAGGGGAAGAACCACTAGCGCAAATAAATCTAGGCGCCGCAAAGATAATTAAAACTCATAAAACATTAGTACACATAGTAAAATTACAAGAATATCAAGAGGCAATAGAACAGTTGGAACGAACACTCACAGAAGTAGTTGAAGACGCGGAAACAAGGGACCTTAAGGTTTTGCAAAGCAAATTACAGATGCTGAAGAACAGATTAGAGGCAATATGCCCCAGGAGGAGGAAAGCAAGGGGACTAATCAATGGATTAGGATCTGTAGTTAAATCCATAACAGGGAACTTAGACGCGGAAGACGCAGAAATTTAGAAGAAGAGATAAGAAAAATGCAAGAAGAGGAAAGGAGATTGAAGGAGAATTTGAATTCACAAGAGAAGACAGGAGCTAAAATCACGATAATGTTTAAGAACTTGACGAAATATATAAATGATAAGCAAAGTCGAGTAACGACATTTATTAATAATTACAAAAATGGAATCAGCAAGACATTCTTAGAGGAAGATAAGAGGATTTATAGGATAGAATATATCGATAGAAAATTTAAAATTTATTTATGATAAACAAGAAACAGCTAAATGCATAAAAGTGTTGGAGGAGCAAGGAATACAGATCGTATCAGAGGAGCAATTGGAGCTGAGAACAATTATGAATAACACAGATATAATTTTCTCGATAAGATAACCAATGTTTAAAAACGAATAGTACTACTTACAGAGAATGGTACCCTTACCAATGAATAAAACAGAATTCATAATTGCACCAGAATATGTAGTAAAAAGTAAAGAAGAAATGTACTATTATAAAGATAAATGTCAGAAGATAAGGAATTTGTATATTTGTAAGAATGATAAGATTGTAAATCAAATTAATGAAGAATGTCCAAAAAGTCTGATTAGCGGAAAGGAAGCGAATTGTGAAACGAGGGATGCCGGACTCGTAACCAGGATCTTCGAACCAGAGGAGGACTACATCGCAATTTTCAACGGAGAAAATGTAAAACTGCAAACGGACTGTGGTCAGAACAGATCCCTGAATGGGTCAGCAATAATCACATTCAGCGAGTGCAGAGCCATGGTGAACAACGTCCAATATGAGGCGGTAGAGAAACTTGGTACGGCAAAACTAAGACTGGAGATACCACAAATTCCAACCATGAAAAAGAACAGAACAACCCAAAAATTGGGAATCCATGAGCTGAAAATGGAAGATTTGGAAACGAAATTACGAATCAATAGGATACAAACGGGAGCAACAATACACACGACAACAACATACACCATGTTGTCTATTATACTGTTAATAGTATTGGCCGTGGCTTGTTTTTCCAAGCGAACGACCATTTTCACACCAGTCACCTCACCTGCTAGTTTCGCACCAACCATTACTCCACCTGTCACTTTCACACCAACCATCGCTCCACTATGGTCGGTGGTTCAGTCTGAGGGGGGAGGAGTTACCGCCTCAGCACTTTCCCTCGGCGGTGCCCCACCTAAACCCCTACGGTTGACAAGCCGCTAGAAACCAAACACTTTATTGGCAACTAAGTTGCCAACCAAACAAACATCGCGGCCACTGCTGAGTCCAAGCCCCATATATGCATCCGGTCCAATTACAAATCCATTCCTCTAGGTCAGCACATTGTACGTAAACACTAAGCTTTGAACAAAGAATTATAAAATAAAGAATTCATTCTGATTTTCAACTCGAAACCATCAACTACAAACATTTTATTTGGTCGGGTTATACCCCGGGATATTTATTGAAGAACCTTATTAAGTTAACTCGCGCTATTACCCCGATCAAGGTGTGCCAAAATATGCAATTTGGAAAGATTTATGTCAAGATTTTATATATTGCGTCAAATATCCTGAAAATCATAAAATTTTAAACAATTTCACCAAATTGTAAGCCATAGGATATAGACGTCCGGTCGGCACGCGCTTTTACCGTGATCAAGGTATGCATAAAAATACGATTTGGAAAGATTCATGTCAATAGCTTATATAATGCGTAAAATTTCCTGAAAATCATACATTTTTAACCGATTTCAGCCTATTGTTCCTATGGAAGCTATAGGATATAGACCGATCGGCACGAGCTTTTACCCTGATCAAGGTATGCATAAAAAAAAAAAATTTGGAAAGATTCATGTCAATATCTCATATACCGCGTCAAATATCCTGAAAATAATTAATTTTTAACCGATTTCACCCTATTATTCCTAGGGAAGCTGTATTATATAGACGTCCGATCGACACGCGCTTTTACACTGATCAAGGTATGCATAAAAAACTACGATACGGAAAGTTTCATGTTCATAGCTTTTATACTGCGTGAAATACCCTGAAAATCATTAAATTTTAACCGATTTCACCCTATTGTTCCTATGGGAGCTATAGGATATTGACGTCCGATCGGCACCCGCTTTTACCCTGATCAAGGTATGCCAAAAAATGCAATTTGGAAAGATTCATGTCAAGAGTTTATATATTGCGTCAAATATCCTGAAAATCATAAATTTTTAAACGATTTCACCCAATTGTTCCTACGTAAGCTATAGGATATAGACGTCCGGTCGGCACGCGCTTTTACCCTGATCAAGGTATGCATAAAAAATACTATTTGGAAAGATTCATGTCAAGAGTTTATATACCGCGTCAAATATCCCGAAAATCATTAATTTTATACCGATTTTACCGAACTGTTCCTATGTAAGCTATAAGATATAGACGTCCGATCGGCACGCGCTTTTACTCTGATCAAGGTATGAATAAAAAATACGATTTGGAAATATTCATGTCAAGAGTTTATATACTGCGTCAAATATCCTGAACATCATTAATTTTTAACCGATTTTTCCCAATTGTTCCTATGGAAGGTATAGGATATAGACGTCCGATCGGCACGCGCTTTAACACTGATCAAGGTATACATACAAAATACGATTTGTAAATATTCATTTCAATAGCTTATATACTACGCGAAATATCCTGAAAATCATTAAATTTCACCCTATTGTTCCTATAGAAGCTATAGGATAAAGACGTACGATCAGCACGCGCTTTTAAAATACAATTTGTAATGATTATTGTCAGTAGCTTTTACACTGCGCGAAATATCATCAATTCTTACAAGGTATATCCGATTGTTCCAATGGGAGCTAAAGGATATAGACGTCCGATCGTGGCGTTTTTCAAACTCGATCTGCGTACACATGTTTTAGGACGACTGTAAAAGTTTCAGATCGCTAGCTTTTAAGATGAACTCGCAAAAGGTATTGAAACAGACGGACAGAAGGACATGGCTATATCGACTTCCCTATTCTATTCACTGCGTTACACATTTTTGACCAAAATTATAATACCCTCTGTAAGGGTATAAAAATGTTAAAACGGGAATGTGCGGCAGCGACTTGAAAAGATATGGATAGATAGAATTAGAGAACTACTGCTATGTTCAGGGGGCATGCTTTTAGATAAATGTGGAATTGTTGATTAACACACACTGACAGAACTCCACCTATGTTAAAACCAATGAAGTTTGGCAACTCACAATTTCCAAAAGCCTCTATGATCGTAACATTGGAGAGTAACTGACGCTTCTGCTTCTGCTTCAATCCCCGTAGATAGCTGATGAGTCTGAGGTGACGTGAGGACGAAACTAGCTAGTTCTACCATAGTCGGGTTCACTCCCCTGTGAGTTCAAGTGTGATGAAAGTTAGGTAATAAAAATCGTTGTGTTTTGGAAGAAATCAAAATATAACCAAAGTATGACCTCGAGTAATCCAATAACACTACAATTATAACCAGTTTTTTTTTAATATTATATTTAGTTCAAGTTTCTATAAAAATTGAGGTATAAATGTAATTTATAATATTGCGTTTGCAACCCAATTCGTTGTCATATCATTCTGACCTTATATAAATGTCATTGAACAACAAATATAAGAATAATTTTCCAATGTTAATATAATTTTTTCTTTTATGCAGGAAAACATCACATTACGCGAACAATTACTAAAGCTTAAACTAGCGAATGTGAAACTGGAAACAAAAAAAATCTTATTAAAATAGCAACGAAGACAAAATGGTCTAACAAAAAAAACACTAATGCCAACTTGAAAAAGAATGTCGCTATATTATTTGCATGGCTTTTATGGTGTCTTTGAATGCGTGCAATTTTCGGTCTTATCTTAACAAGCCGTTTATTAAGGAAGGTAATAATGTCTTCGATAGTTTCGTGAAAGATTCTGGCACCGTTTCCTCTGGGTTGAAACACAGGAGGAATATAATAAAAATCGTCATCAAATTCACGTGTATTGGACCAAAATGTGGTTCCGCCGCATTATTATACCCTTGGAGAGGGTATTATAATTTTGGTCAAAAGTGTGCTACGCACTAAATCGGACATCTCCGACCCTATAAAGTATATATATTCTTGATCAGGATCACCTCCTGAGTTGATATAAGCATGTCCGTCTGTCTGTTTCTACGCGAACTAGTCCCTCAGATTTAAAGATATCAAATTAAAACTTTGCACAGTATATAATTTGGAACGGCCGGGATCGGCCGACTATATCCTATAGCTACCTACTGATAAATCGGAAATGCCATAACCTTGATGTTTGTTAAGTTAGAAACTTGGGATTTTCTATGAGTTTTATGTTTGGGTAGTCAATCCGACCTACCGAATTTCATAAGGATCGGCCTATTATATCTTATAGCCGCCATATAACTGAACGATTGGAAATGCCATAACCTTGGTCTTTTTAAAATTAGGAAGTTGGGATTTGTATGAGTATTAAGAATGCATCATATGAATAATTTTGGAGAATATAATTTACAGAGTATTCTGCAAGGGTATATCAACTTCGGCACCGCCCGCAGTTAGCTTTCCTTTCTTTTAAGCTCGAATAGCGGCAAGCAGAATACAAATTCAACAGAAAAGAAAACCAGTAACTTATCTCAAATCATACCAGAATGTATTGGCAGTTGCAATTCGTCTAAATCTATTACCAATCAATCTGAATATATTAAGCTAGCCCAAAATTTACATAAATAGACTAGCGGAAATCTAAACATGTCATCAAGTTTTACAATTAGGAAAGATAACTTGCACGGATTTAAACTATAAAAATTTCTATCTTGAAACGTAAAATACACTTTTACTTAAATGATTTAACCTCACATATACAGGAAAAACAGAGAAAATTAGATTTAAAGAAAACTTACAATAAACGCGAACAAATTAATTTGATTAGTGTCATTCAACGAAAAGATGATATTTTTTATGTACTTTCCTTTAATATGGATCACACACTTCTTCCAGCATTGAATTACAATAATAGTGCACGACCAAAAATGCCATTAAAACTCCCGTTAGAAAATCCTGGGATAAACGGAAATATAAAGTTGATGCATGTCGACTGTGACGTATTTAATACTAAAGAATTCGAGGTAAAGCCTGATATGATCCCAGCTGGATTTCGACCAAACACTTAGAAATGGAATTCAAATACCCAAAAATTTAAATAAAGGGATATTCCGACGCAAATCAATTCAGTACACGAGAAACCACGAGTGAGAAATTTTTATATGGTTGGTCCAAAAAACCAAGCTGCCGCAGCTGCATCTAATGAAAAGACACGATTTATTCAGTTTAAGCAACCTACAAATAAGAACAATAGTCAGATGTCCGTGCCTAGTCTGAACGCTCGAACTCATGAACTCTTGCCTTCTTACATAAAACCTAAATTAAAATTTTTTTTTCTAGATTTTAGAACACGCTACACCTTGTTTTCGTGTATTGACAAATTATTTCTAAAGATCCCAAAAAAAGCGGGTAGAAGGTGCTCCATTCTTGGGCAAATCAGGTGTGGTCATAGCCGGTCAAAAGGTAATCAGGATGTGTTGTGACAGAACACAGAAGACCGTGTCTGTCACGGCCGAGAATCCATAAGTTTGCCGGGTGTCGTCTGCGGAGACGCCGTCGACCCAGTGATGTTGCAAGATGTCTTGCCAGACAGTTTCCATGTGTGAGCAGACGTTCCCGGTATCGACTTGAAAATTTACAAATCATCCCCGCTCCCGTCGGCACTCCCGTGTCTTGGAACATAACTCGGTTTTCTACATAATGGTGCTAGTTCACCTCCAGCATCCTCCTAAGATGCTCTGCAATGCACGTTTCCACCCTTTTTAGTGATGAATCGCAGGCAGTGCCCCAGCATGTGATTCCCCAGTTTAAAGTTGGAAGGACAATGGCCTTAAAAAGTCGCACCCTGTCTTCAAGGGATAGGCCGCTGCCTAGACGAAAAAGCCAGTCCATTTCGTCAAGTTTTGTTCTTGCTGATCCACAAACTCGATCAATTTGTCCCTTACTGTTAGAGCGTTCTAATAAAAGACGTCTACATTTGCTGAGTTATAATTTCAAACTGTTTTTATTTCATGAAGTTTCTTAACAAGTAACATTGGTGTGATTCGTATTCTATTCTTATCTATGGCCTACGCAGAGACCGTATCTGTTTTGCCCTGGGCGGGGGAGCTATATTTTGACCCCCGCACAAGTCCTTTGTGTAGTGTAGGAAACATTTTTAAGTGATTATATTTGGAGGCTCAAGTGGTCTGCACTTACAGATTACAAGTGCAAACAACTGTTCCCTCGCATGGTTTAGGTAACAGATCGTAAATTCTGGCTCTGGATCGATTTACAATTTGACATGCACGAGCTCATAAAATCTTATAATTGGGATTATTATCTTATTTCTAATAACCCACGGAGTGTCTTGTTTACCCCTAAATTGGGAAAACATTCTTAAGTGCGATAAGGGAGATCACAACTACCCTGATAGCACTTATGTGTACTCAAAGACATTTTGTGACCGTTCCGCAGGAGGTCATTTTACATGTTGTGTGTATATCTTGTTTTATACAAGTGCCTGCTATACTTATATTTAGATGTGTTCATGTTTGAACATTCTGCCAAGGGCCAGGAAGAACTATGGCTTGCATGCGCCTTGCTACATTAATTCGTCTTATCATATACAGGATTAAAACTAGCATGATTATTAATGCTATGATCAAGGCAGCGTGGCCTGAAATATGATGAAAATTCAGTCCTTTTATTTCATAATGATTTTCTCTTATTTCTTTTAATTCATTTCTTAATTTATTTATTTCTTCATTATGGTTGATGACATGTGATGTTAATGGGTTCCAAACAATACTTGGAGTCTTACTTATGTTACTTACATAAGAAACTGCTATTGGCTCATAATTTTCTGATTTAATACTATAATGGGCTATTAATATTTTGTTATCTGTTCTTATAGTGCAGTCAGATACTATAGTAAGAATTCCTTGCTCCGGAAAATCTATTAATTCTTGTGGAAGATTATTACATTGTATCCTAGCCTTTGTTGGTTCTGAAACCTTAAATAGCCAACTACCTTTTTTTTGTAACTCGACCCAGTAAGAACTTTCTTGAGTCATTTTTTTATAAACACAATTAGAATGACTATTTGGTTTAAAGGGGGTTATTTCGCACGTATTGTCATTTACGCTACTCCAAGGCCAGTTACCTTCACATATAACATTATTAGTTTTCCATTTTTGACATTTATTTAAGGTGGCTTCTGTCATTAAGTGATAGGAATCAATTTCAAAATTGTAAACTAAATATTTTGAATTTTAGTCTGGAATAATTATACCATTTTCGGTTTTTACTGGTATTGGAATTACCCTAAACAAATGGGAAGGGTGTCGACCAAATAAAGGAATTTTTACATTCAAAATTAGTTTATTATCTACAAAAATTCCCTTAGCCGTTAATAAAGTATAAATTTCCTTTATTTCCGTTCCAGTTCTTTTACCTGGTAGTACTAGAGTCTCAATTAATGCATCCTTTATCCGAGCTATTTCGGATTTCAGTTGCATAGGCTTCAATATATTTGGATTTAATCTACCATGGTTTATATCTATAAGTAGGTTAATAACTCCAGCTTGAATCTTTTCGCATTCCTCAATTAAAGAACCTAACTGCTTAGTTACCATAAAGAAATTAATTGACTCTTTATAAACATAATAACTTTCTTTTAAAACCTGTGTTATATTTTCTATTCTCGTATCCATGCTTCTAAAATTTGAGTTGACTTCATCCGTTGTTCTTTTAAGGATATTTAATGTCGACTCTACAACAAAAGTTTGCCTTTTTACTGAATCTGATGTATTTTCTTGATTGTCTAAGAGGTTTTTCATGTTGCTCTCTAGGTTTTCACTATCTTCAGCGTCCATTACACCAAACAATATGTGATAGAGAGAGCCCATAAACTCTATCTTGGGTCATAAAAAGTTTATTATTTTCTTCCAAATCTGTAATCTGTCGTTGAGTGTTATCAAGGACAGTATTACATTGATCTTCAAATCCATGAAGCTTACCACATACCACTCTCATTTTTTCATTTAAAATCTTTCCCCTTTTTATCATATTAAAATACGGCTCCATGTTATAATACACAATTAGATCCCAAGATGATGCTATGACTTCGACGTTTCCCATGGGATCTAAATAGATTGATGAGGTGAATTTTTCTGAATTTTTCAATTGACCACTTTTGTTTCCCTTGTGCAGGTAAACTTGCATTAGACACTTGGCAAACTAACATTAGGAGTAACATTATTGTCATTACTCCAAGTTTATGGATTCTAGGGCTATTTCGAGTCCCCCTTGTCTGTTTCAAAAGACTAGGTGATTCACTTTCTTCGGCCTCTATTCCAGTTAAAGGGCAAACTTTCGTAATCGGTAATAAAATTGAACCATCTTGAAGTTTTATTTTCACTACTCTGACTCGGTCGTCTTTTCCTTTATGTACCTCTTCTACTTTTCCCAAGGGCCATCTAGCGGGGTGACAATTTTCATCCTTTAATAACACAATTTGACCTTTGTTAATATTTTGCAGTCTTATTTTCCATTTATTTCTCTGTTGAAGAGTGTTTAAATAGTCATTCTTCCATTTATTCCAAAATTCCCGTTTCATTTTTTGAATCAACTTCCATCTATCCAAATTTCCAAGTTTTTCCTCGGAAATCGCTTCAATATCCTATCAGGAAATGACCTGGTGTTAAGACTTCTAAATCGTCAATGTCAGTATTGGCTGTATACAAAGGTCTAGAATTTAATACAGCTTCAATTTGACATAAGAGAGTTGCCATCTCTTCATAAGTTAAATTATTATCCCCTATTATTCTTTTAAGGTGATATTTTACCGATTTTACTCCGGCCTCCCATATACCTCCAAAATGAGGTCCTGCCGGGGGTATAAAATGCCATTCAATTTGTTCATTTTCTAAAACGGGAATAATCTTAGTATTTTCATTGAGTACTTTCTGTAAATCTTCATTTAATTTCCTGAACGCACCCACAAAATTTGTTCCATTATCAGAAAACATTTTTGCACATTTTCCTCTTCTGGAAAAGAATCTCCTCAGCGCAGCTAAAAAGGCATCTGAAGTCAAATCGCTAACAACTTCTAAATGGATAGCCTTCGTTGCCATGCAAACAAACACAGCAATATAACCTTTATAGGATTTTTGACCTCGATTCTTTGAGCATCTTATCTGATATGGGCCAGCATAGTCTACCCCAGTATTTAAAAACGGGTGGGCCATAGTAACTCTATGCTTTGGTAAATTTCCCATAATTTGTTCTGCCGTAAGTTGTCTATATCTTGCACATTTGACACACTGCCTCAAGTATTGCTTCAAGCTGTTCCTTAACCCGAATATCCAAAATTTTCTTTGAATATAATTTCGCATCAAATTAATTCCGCCGTGTAATGTTTCTCTATGTGAATTTTTGATAATTAGTGAAGTTAAATGACACTTATCTAGAATTATCGGATGTTTTGTATGAAATTCGGCGCTGGAGTTCTGTAATCTACCTCCTACTCTTAATAGTCCGTCTTTATCCAAAAATGGATTCAATCCTAAAATTTTGCTTTTAATTTGAATATCTTTTTTAAGCTTTAAGCAAATTATCTCCGAACTAAACTGAATTTCTTGTTGTTTTTTAATTATTAAAACGCTTGCTAACTTTATTTCATTTACTGTTAGATATGCGGGAAATGATTTATTTTTTAATTTAATTTCAATAAATCTTAGAGTATATGCAATAACTCTTTCCAGTTTACGCATACAGGAGTACTTTTTTATTAGTGATAGTATAAAGTGGCTTGGTTTCTTTATTAAGGTAGTCTTGACAATAATACTATCTGCTTCATCCTCCATTGGCCAGTATTTTTCCGACTTGGCTAACCATTGAGGTCCGTTCCACCAAATTTCACATTCTAATATTTTTTTTCGGTGTTATTCCCCTTGATGCTACGTCTGCTGGGTTGTCTTCTGATCGAACATGTCTCCACTCGATCTCCTTAATTTTCCTTATTTCGTCGGTTCGCCGTCGAATAAATTTGTCTTTATTATTCCCATTTTTAATCCATGCAAGTGTGATTGTTGAATCACTCCAACCATATGCCTTCGTTTGACTTCCAATTGCTGTCCTAACTCTATCTATTAATTTCGACAGGAGATGTGCAGCACAAAGTTCTAGTTTAGGAATAGTTTTTCGATTTTTCTTCGGATTAACTTTGCTTTTGCTAGCTATAATCATCGAAGAGGTTCCCACCTTAGCATATACAACAGCTGCATATGCTTTATCGGACGCATCAGAAAATCCATGAATTTGAACTGGCATTTTATCTTGGGATTTCACCCACCTTGGAATTCTTATACTTTCAAGAAGTGTTAAATTTTCTATAAAGTTTTTCCATTTACTGGCATCTGAATCTGACAAGTTCTGATCCCATTTTTGCTCTGTTAGCCAAAGCTGTTGCATAAATAATTTTCCTATTATTGTCACTGGAGATAACCAGCCTAAAGGGTCATACATTTTTGCAAGTGTTGATAACACTACTCGCTTATTAATTTTAGTACAGGGTTCACTGTTAAAATTGAATTTAAATTCATCTTTAACAGGTTCCCATTGAAGACCCAGTGTTTTTATAGATTCATTTTCTTGAATCTCTAATATTTTATTTTCTTCTTTGCTTTCCAGTGTCTCAACTATTTCTGAGACATTGGAAATCCATTTTCTAAGATTGAAGCCTACCTTTTCGAATTCAAAGGTTATATTTTCTACGTGTTCTTTGGCTTCCTGTATGGAATTAGCACCTGTCATAAGGTCATCCATATAAAAATCATTTTTAATTATATCTTTTATTGACGATTTTTCGGATTTATTTGAAATTTCAGCAAGCACTCTTGTAGCTAAATAGGGTGCTGATGCTGTACCGTAAGTAACCGTTGTTAGTTTGTAATTTTTTAGTTTTTTGTTTGGAGAGTCCCTCCAAATAATGTGCAAATAATCTTGATCTTCTTTATCCATGTTTATTTGCCGGTACATTTTTTCAATGTCCGCTGATAATACAAATGGCCATTTACGCCATTTGACGATGATATCAAAGATATCTTTTTGGACCCTTGGTCCAACCCACATAATGTCATTTAGACTTTTATTGTTTGTAGTTTTCGCTGAGGCATCGAAAACTACCCTTAATTTTGTTGTAAGGCTAGATTCCCTTACAACACCTTGATGGGGTAAATAATATTTTCCTTCTTTCTTGGTCTCTATCATGTGTCCCAAGTCAATATATTCATGCATGAATTTTATGTAATTTTCTTTAAGTTTTATATTTTTATTTAGTTTTCTTTCTTAGTTATAAAATCGCGCTATAGCTTGCGCTTTGGAGTCTCCTAATTCTTTTTCATTTTTAAATGGAATTTTGACCACATATCTCCCATTTTTATCTATTTTAGTGGTCTCTAAGAAATGTCTTTCGCAAATTTCTTCCTCAATGTCATTATCATCATTTTCCATTTCCCAAAACCTCTCTAAATCTCCTACTTCCATAGTAGTAGCCACAATTAATTTTGTACCTTTAGATTTTGTACAACCAGATATAATCCATCCGAATTCAGTGTTCTGTCCTAGTAGTCCGTCTATTTTAACTACTCCATCTTTTACTATATAGGGATATAAATCAACTCCTATTATAATATCTACCCTACTTGGTTTATTAAAGTGAGGGTCCGCCAACGTATATTTCGTCCACTTTGACTTGTCAACATCTAAAGTTTTGATCGGTAAAGCCTTCATTAGTTTTGGAAGAATGATAGCTTCAATATTCAGGGGATTTTTTGTATCGTCGCGCATCCTTATACTTAAATTAACTTTGTGCTTTGAAGTACAAGTGTCTGAACAGGTCACTCCACTAACCTCGGTGATAGTTTGTTTACGAGATAAATTTAATATTTGCGCAGCTTCTTCTGAAATAATGGTGCACTGCGATCCACTATCAATTAATGCCCTTAGGTTTTCATAGCCACCTTTATTTGATTTTACCTTCATCAATGCGGTAGCTAGAAATGCTTGTTCCTTAGTAACACAGGTGTTTACTTTTTCTCTTTTTTCAGTCGAAACATGGAGCATGGTGTGATGCGGTTTTTTGCAAATTGAGCATAAATATTCCGAGTTACACTTCTTGAAAACAGAATGCTTAAAGCATCTGTTGCACAAGCGCTGTTTTCTGATAAACTCCCCTCTTTCTATCGGACTCATTCCCCTAAACTTATAACAATTTGTTACAAAGTGTCCAACCATTTTACAGAGTAGACAACTTTCCTTAACAGTGGTATTTACCACTTTTTTAAAAACTTTCTTTTCCTCATTTATTGTTGAGCTAAGAGAACTCACACGTTGCTCTAAAAATTCCATTACATCGCCTAGTAATTGAATTTCCTTAGTTTTCTTTATATGCGTTTCGTATAATTGAGGCGCTTCCCTGTTGAATTTTCGGATGATAATGTGTGCGAAAATCACATCAACATCCTCACTTAAATTCGCTTTTGTTCTGATTAAATGAATTGATTCATTTATTGAATCAATAAACCATTTAATCTGTTTTGCTGAATCGTTGTCTAGAATGGGCAACTCGATCAAACGATTCAGCTGATCTGAAAATATTTTTCTCTTATTTTCATACCGCTTGATTAATAGTTCCCAAGCGGCAGTGTAATTTTCGGCAGAACCTGTCAGCAAGTGAGCAACCATACTCCTTGCCTCGCCTTTAAGAGCGGTTTTCAAATAATTAAATTCTAGAGATGAGCTCAGATCATCTCTATTATGAATTATTTCTTTAAATAATTCAGAAAATAAGTCCCACTCTTTTCCTTCTCCAGAAAATGTGGGAACTTGTATTTTTGGTAACAGGGGAAGGTCATCAACTCTATCCCTTACCAATACCCCATTATTACTTCCTATGCTCACATCGGAAGATTTTATCCTTTCGTCTAGGATGTCTAACACGTTTTTAACGTCAAATTCTAACTCTTCGACGGTTTCGTCGAATGATATGTTGTTTTCATATCTTTTGCCGAACTCCTTTATTTTACTGCTTGTTCTATTCCATAAAAATTCTATTTTATTAGCTCTTAGTAAGCAGTCTTCACGGCTAGCTTTATTGAGCTCCTTAATGGTTTCCTTTAAATAATTGTTTAATTGATCGACATTTTGGTCGAACACCTCCGCCAATTTGTTTGGGTCACACTCTGCTACCTTTACCATTTTGGTTTCAGAACCAACTTTTAAATTTGCAAATTTATTTTTTAGGATTTCAACAACCCTACAAATCTCCTCAAACACTTTTTTGTTAAAATAGTCATGATCGACTACTCCACATTTCAATAATGATGCATGATTTGCAACAAATCTAGCTTTGAGGCTATCTAATTTTGAAATGCTTTCACTTGTTAATTGACCTGCTTCAATTACTCTAATTTCTCTTGTTAAGCTTGCCTGTGCTTCAAGGAGCTTTATAATGGTTTCGGACAACATTTTTTTTTTTTTTAATATTTAATATTTAAATATGGTATTTAGGTCTTTTATACTTATATTCTTATAATCTATTTCTTATATGTTTTGTTACGAAAAAATATTTTTAAAAGTTAACTTATCTGCTGCTTCGATGACGTCTGCGAGATTGTGGCTTCGATGTCGTTGTTGTTGAGACTGGGTTGTTGCTGCTACGATGTCCTTTATTTGGTTGTTACTTGTCGGCGAGATTTGGTTGTTACTTCGATGTCGTTGTTGTTGGTTCGATGTCCTTTATTTGGTTGTTACTTGTCGGCGAGATTTGGTTGTTACTTCGATGTCGTTGTTGTTGGTTCGATGTCCTTTATTTGGTTGTAACCACTTTAGGTTCGAGCTATTGTTCGTCCTTTTAATACACTGTTCCCGTTTAACCGAACACCTTGTTTTTTTTTTAACAATTAACCAATGTTTCTGGCCTTGGTAACGCCCACGTCGCGTAACACACCCGTGTAATTTCGCAGAATTTTTGTGCCCGTTTGGCTTATTAACTTATATTTTTTTTTTTTTTAACAAGATTCAAACTTGTAAATTTTTATATTCTCGGTCTCTTACCACTGATGGGGAAAACACGAGTATTATTTGTTTTGCAACCTTTAGCTGACCGTGCACTCGCAACAAATCAGACTCTAAGGTGCTGGTTTCAAAAACTCTGAGTCTCTTACCACTGGTGGGGGAAAACTACAGAGTGCCTCGAAGGACCAAAATGTTAGAGCGTTCTAATAAAAGACGTCTACATTTGCTGAGTTATAATTTCAAACTGTTTTTATTTCATGAAGTTTCTTAACAAGTAACATTGGTGTGATTCGTATTCTATTCTTATCTATGGCCTACGCAGAGACCGTATCTGTTTTGCCCTGGGCGGGGGAGCTATATTTTGACCCCCGCACAAGTCCTTTGTGTAGTGTAGGAAACATTTTTAAGTGATTATATTTGGAGGCTCAAGTGGTCTGCACTTACAGATTACAAGTGCAAACAACTGTTCCCTCGCATGGTTTAGGTAACAGATCGTAAATTCTGGCTCTGGATCGATTTACAATTTGACATGCACGAGCTCATAAAATCTTATAATTGGGATTATTATCTTATTTCTAATAACCCACGGAGTGTCTTGTTTACCCCTAAATTGGGAAAACATTCTTAAGTACGATAAGGGAGATCACAACTACCCTGATAGCACTTATGTGTACTCAAAGACATTTTGTGACCGTTCCGCAGGAGGTCATTTTACATGTTGTGTGTATATCTTGTTTTATACAAGTGCCTGCTATACTTATATTTAGATGTGTTCATGTTTGAACACTTACAACAAAGGCGACGGTCTAAGGTAACTCCGAGGTACGTCATCTTATTTTCGTGCTTGAGCCTATTGTAAAGCCAATGTAAAGGCTACGTGAACAGCCAGGGCGGAGAGCAAATGTGGCATCATGCGTTTTGTCAACATTAAGCGAAATATTCCATCGAGAGGCCCAGCACTCAAACTCGTCCAAGAATGTTCGGACACGTCGGGAGGCAGACGTAGTGGTACTACCTGCTACAAGAAATGCATTGTCATCTGCATATGTAAAGATCCGAAGTGTAAATTGTATACAGGACCGGACCAAGGCCGCTTCCCTCTAGAACGATGTCCACGAATATCTACAGTAAACTCCCTATTATCTAAGAGCGATAAAATAAGATTCTAGAGTCTCTCAGGCAAAAACGGGCTTAGCTTGTAGAACAGTCCATCGTGCCAAACCCTGTCAAAGGCCTGTCGAAAGTCGAGAACAACGGCTGAGCAGTATTTGTGGTTTTCGAAAGCCCCTAGGCACTTGGCGATAGCACTATTGCGACTTCGGAAACCAAACTGGTGGTTCGGAAGTGCGTCCTCAAAGGCGTTAATAGCTAGAAGTCTACCAAGCATGATCCGCTCAAAAATCTTGGAGAAAGTGGACAGCAAACTTATAGGCCTATAAGATCCCGGGCAACATGGGTCTTTTCCTTTTTTTGCCACCATTGTGACTAACGCTCGTTTCCAAGGGAAATTCAAAAAGGCAGCTCAGGGCCAGACCAGACGCTATCGTGGTTGCAAGAGTCGGGAAGATTACCTACGCGGAACTTCTCAAGGCCGTTAAAGGAGACTCCACGCTAAAACATGTCAGTGGGGACGTAAAGACCATCCGAAAGACGGCCAAGGGAGATCTCCTGCTGCAACTGAAGAAGTCTGACCACAGCGCGGAGGAGGTTAAAAAGGAAACGCTCTCGGGGTTAAAGCAGTTGTAAGGGCCCTGACCGAGCAAACAAGACTTGAGGTCATGGACTGAGATGAAGTCACAACCAAGGAGGAGATAGTGGGGGCTCTAAATAGTAAGCTAGGCGATACCATTCTCTCTGAGGAGTCCGTAAAATCGCTCTCGGAATCACTGTGGGCCCAAGTCGCATCACTACGTTTAAGGGAAAACCTCTGCAGCGGCTGTCTTTTAAGGTTGCGGGTGCATTTCCACAGCGCAAATCCGTGATTCTGGTTAGGATCAATTGCACTGAGCTTGTCCATAAAAAATTCTGTCTTGGCCGAACAGAGGACTTTTCTTAGCTCTGACACAGTAGCCTTCCACCTTGCCATATCGATGGTATGCCTCGTCCTCATCCAGACACGGAGAAGTACATGACCTTTTCTAGCCAAGGCAGCAATTTATGATTTTGAATATGCCCAAGATGGAGGAGGAATAGGATTACTTCTAGGATGAGGGGCAGCTTGATGGATCTGTACAACTAGACCTCAGCAAAGGAATCTACGTCGTCCACAGAAAGAAGAGAAGGTTGTTCCTGAGTCAAAGCAGTAAGTTGCTCACTAAATATTTTTAGATCCGAACCCCGAGGAAGAAGCCTGGAGTTGGTGACGATCGTATAGGCAGCCACGCAAAAATATATGAGGAGCGGAATATGATCAGAGGAAAGTCCGAGGCACTCTGAGATTGTAAGGTGGTTACACGGGATGCCTTTGTACACTGCAAAATCAATGGCCGTCGCGAGGAGGTTATTGATCCGAGGAAAATGAGTGGGTCCGCCAGTAACCTAAATTTGCACACTTGAGTCAGCAATAACTGACATCAGGGTGTTTCCCCGAGGGCATGATCGCCTGCACCCCCAGAAACTGTGGTGCGCATTCCAATCCCCTCCAATGGAAAAGCGCCTACTTAGAGAGCCAAACGGACGCAGATATTCCTCAGTCGTCCAAGAAAGGTGGTGACCAGCTGGACAGTAGACAGCACGAAATGAAATTCTGCCAAACCCAGTGACCAAACTTATGGCAACTGCCTGTAGGTGAGGCTAAGTTGTTAGAGTTCCAAATAACGATATTTATACCGTAATTAGTCATCGCAATGCGTTGACCCTGATAGAATGGCGTGCTAAGAAATCACGCTCTGTAACATTTGTAGTGTGGTTGTCATAACTGACATCATTTGATCAAAGCGTAACAACATCTTATAAATTGCAGCCGCTTGGGCTATCGCAGCAGCCCCTTGTGGCTTCCTTAATTCATTAATAAATTCCAGAAGCCTGTCCTGAGAATGTTGTTCAACAAAGAGGACTTTTCACTTGGATGTGAATTAGACGCTGCCGAAGTCTGACTTAAGGATGTAGAAACACGCATAGTAAACGAAGCATTTTGAGCAGGAGCATGGCAGGCTTAAAAGTACGTTTTGAGTGGGTCTACGCTCTACAGAACTAATGATCTTACGTGTTTCCATAGCCTCTAAATAGGCAGGACATCGACGGGGGGCGCGCTATGATTAGAACCACAGTTACTGCACTTGAGTTGTTCCTCATATATGGCCAAGCACCTCTCCTTGTCTTTTGTCTCTTGGTCACCAGCACATCTGGCAAACTTTGGCAAGTGTAGCATATCACGGTTAAATAAAATACCAGGGTATTCTATGGTGGCCAGCTGATGGTCGTTACGAGGTAGCACAGCACGCGTTGCTACCGGCTCTGCTCTTTCGGGACAATGAGGGGGTTTTTCTCTACGTGTACTACTCGCAGTTGCTGGCTTTGCATACATAAATTTATTTGATCTCGCGTGCATCGGGATTGAAAAGGGTTTCGCAAACTCTCATTAAGATAAGATAAGAAAAGGTAAACAAACGATCGACAGTAGGAAACAAAAAAAAAACTAAAACATGTTGACTTGAATGTTGCTGCTGTTGTTGTTGTTACAGCAATGTGTAATAGCCCTCCCAACCATGATCATATTCTCCAGTTGACTAAAATATTTTTTTTATTATGATCCCTTCATTTTAAATGCACAATTTTTATTTGAAAACAATAATAATAACTACACTCCATGTGAGTATGAATATATTTAGTTTCTAATAACTTTAGTAAGCCATATTTTTATTTAGGCATGTAAAGGTTTAATTTTATTTAATTTCAAAGAAAAATCTAGCGTAGTGAGAATAATCGTGAGAATGGCGCTGTGGGAAGATAATATGATAACTTATTTTAAGGTATGCTAATAATAATATATTAAATATATAATATAGTATAATAAAAATAGGGTATATTTAAATTCGGACATTATTTTTGTTCGGGCGCGAACAGAAGTGGTTTACGTAAGCAATATTAATTCTCTTTTATTGTGTTTTCTGTTAGTTTTTCTTTTTTTTCTAATCATCGCCGTTTAGGCACAAAATTTCTTTTAATTAGCTTTAACTTTACTTTTTGCATGTGTTGATCCAAAAACAAGACAGGTTTGGGTAAACTAACCGCTCCATTTCCAGTCGGTCGAAAGCGCTTTCGGCGATTCTGCGGGGAGGGGTTATGTAAACCTACATATAAGATTTTAGATCACTTTTAATTTTTTTATTTTCTGCATATTACACCTTTTTTGTTTTAATTTGTTTTGCTTTGCATTTTTTTTTTTTTGTTTGTTGTCTTGTGTACGTTAACTAGGTTTTATGTTTCTTTTTCTTTCTTTGGTTACGCAAGCAACACACCACTTTTATGTTCGCCAAAATAATTGTATTATTTTTCAGTTTGCCCAATTGGTTATTTTTACTTTTTCTTCATTATTTTCTTCATTATTCATTGATCTTTTCTTGTCATATTATGGTTTCACATCACCATTCTCTCACATATTTTGATTTTCTCACTGGTTTTGCTTTTAGATTATGCCTTCATTAATTTCTACCTGATCTTTTTTTTTAACTAGTAAAAATTAGAAAAAAAACAAAAAAAATGTAACTCGATCAGGTTTTCCTTCGAGTATAACCTTTTTTAAGGCAGGCCATAGCACTTGGTTATTACTTCTTGCCAATTTATACCATTATGAGGTTAAGCACGAGCTCGAGCAGTTGTAAGGGCCCTGACCGAGCAAACAAGACTTGAGGTCATGGACTGAGATGAAGTCACAACCAAGGAGGAGATAGTGGGGGCTCTAAATAGTAAGCTAGGCGATACCATTCTCTCTGAGGAGTCCGTAAAATCGCTCTCGGAATCACTGTGGGCCCAAGTCGCATCACTACGTTTAAGGGAAAACCTCTGCAGCGGCTGTCTTTTAAGGTTGCGGGTGCATTTCCACAGCGCAAATCCGTGATTCTGGTTAGGATCAATTGCACTGAGCTTGTCCATAAAAAATTCTGTCTTGGCCGAACAGAGGACTTTTCTTAGCTCTGACACAGTAGCCTTCCACCTTGCCATATCGATGGTATGCCTCGTCCTCATCCAGACACGGAGAAGTACATGACCTTTTCTAGCCAAGGCAGCAATTTATGATTTTGAATATGCCCAAGATGGAGGAGGAATAGGATTACTTCTAGGATGAGGGGCAGCTTGATGGATCTGTACAACTAGACCTCAGCAAAGGAATCTACGTCGTCCACAGAAAGAAGAGAAGGTTGTTCCTGAGTCAAAGCAGTAAGTTGCTCACTAAATATTTTTAAATCCGAACCCCGAGGAAGAATCAATGGCCGTCGCGAGGAGGTCATTGATCCGAAGAAAATGAGTGGGTCCGCCAGTAACCAAAATTTGCACACTTGAGTCAGCAATAACTGACATCAGGGTGTTTCCCCGAGGGCATGATCGCCTGCACCCCCAGAAACTGTGGTGCGCATTCCAATCCCCTCCAATGGAAAAGCGCCTACTTAGAGAGCCAAACGGACGCAGATATTCCTCAGTCGTCCAAGAAAGGTGGTGACCAGCTGGACAGTAGACAGCACGAAATGAAATTCTGCCAAACCCAGTGACCAAACTTATGGCAAGTTGTTAGAGTTCCAAATAACGATATTTATACCGTAATTAGTCATCGCAATGCGTTGACCCTGATAGAATGGCGTGCTAAGAAATCACGCTCTGTAACATTTGTAGTGTGGTTGTCATTACTGACATCATTTGATCAAAGCGTAACAACATCTTATAAATTGCAGCCGCTTGGGCTATCGCAGCAGCCCCTTGTGGCTTCCTTAATTCATTAATAAATTCCAGAAGCCTGTCCTGAGAATGTTGTTCAACAAAGAGGACTTTTCACTTGGATGTGAATTAGACGCTGCCGAAGTCTGACTTAAGGATGTAGAAACACGCATAGTAAACGAAGCATTTTGAGCAGGAGCATGGCAGGCTTAAAAGTACGTTTTGAGTGGGTCTACGCTCTACAGAACTAATGATCTTACGTGTTTCCATAGCCTCTAAATAGGCAGGACATCGACGGGGGGCGCGCTATGATTAGAACCACAGTTACTGCACTTGAGTTGTTCCTCATATATGGCCAAGCACCTCTCCTTGTCTTTTGTCTCTTGATCACCAGCACATCTGGCAAACTTTGGCAAGTGTAGCATATCACGGTTAAATAAAATACCAGGGTATTCTATGGTGGCCAGCTGATGGTCGTTACGAGGTAGCACAGCACGCGTTGCTACCGGCTCTGCTCTTTCGGGACAATGAGGGGGTTTTTCTCTACGTGTACTACTCGCAGTTGCTGGCTTTGCATACATAAATTTATTTGATCTCGCGTGCATCGGGATTGAAAAGGGTTTCGCAAACTCTCATTAAGATAAGATAAGAAAAGGTAAACAAACGATCGACAGTAGGAAACAAAAAAAAAAAACTAAAACATGTTGACTTGAATGTTGCTGCTGTTGTTGTTGTTACAGCAATGTGTAATAGCCCTCCCAACCATGATCATATTCTCCAGTTGACTAAAATATTTTTTTTATTATGATCCCTTCATTTTAAATGCACAATTTTTATTTGAAAACAATAATAATAACTACACTCCATGTGAGTATGAATATATTTAGTTTCTAATAACTTTAGTAAGCCATATTTTTATTTAGGCATGTAAAGGTTTAATTTTATTTAATTTCAAAGAAAAATCTAGCGTAGTGAGAATAATCGTGAGAATGGCGCTGTGGGAAGATAATATGATAAATTATTTTAAGGTATGCTAATAATAATATATTTAATATATAATATAGTATAATAAAAATAGGGTATATTTAAATTCGGACATTATTTTTGTTCGGGCGCGAATAGAAGTGGTTTACGTAAGCAATATTAATTCTCTTTTATTGTGTTTTCTGTTAGTTTTTCTTTTTTTTCTAATCATCGCCGTTTAGGCACAAAATTTCTTTTAATTAGCTTTAACTTTACTTTTTGCATGTGTTGATCCAAAAACAAGACAGGTTTGGGTAAACTAACCGCTCCATTTCCAGTCGGTCGAAAGCGCTTTCGGCGATTCTGCGGGGAGGGGTTATGTAAACCTACATATAAGATTTTAGATCACTTTTAATTTTTTTATTTTCTGCATATTACACCTTTTTTGTTTTAATTTGTTTTGCTTTGCATTTTTTTTTTTGTTTGTTGTCTTGTGTACGTTAACTAGATTTTATGTTTCTTCTTCTTTCTTTGGTTACGCAAGCAACACACCACTTTTATTTACGCCAAAATAATTGTTTTATTTTTCAGTTTGCCCAATTGGTTATTTTTACTTTTTCTTCATTATTTTCTTCATTATTCATTGATCTTTTCTTGTCATATTATGGTTTCACATCACCATTCTCTCACATATTTTGATTTTCTCACTGGTTTTGCTTTTAGATTATGCCTTCATTAATTTCTACCTGATCTTTTTTTTTAACTAGTAAAAATTAGAAAAAAAACAAAAAAAAATGTAACTCGATCAGGTTTTCCTTCGAGTATAACCTTTTTTAAGGCAGGCCATAGCACTTGGTTATTACTTCTTGCCAATTTATACCATTATGAGGTTAAGCACGAGCTCGATGGGGTTAACACAAGAGAGGCACGAGCTCGACATGGTTAAGGGGTTATTTCCGACTTTTCCGCACTTTTCGCACTTTTCCGCCTACGGGGTCATCATAGGAAGCGATTGATTTCCCTTTGACGGATTTAAATTGTGATAAAGCTGCTGATGTTCCCGCTGTCTACTCCCAACTGGATCGTAAATTCCTTATCTCATCTGGATTTTGGGGACCGAAGAAAAATATGTATGTTTTTTTGGGCTTACGCCCCACACCTCTCCGCAGCTCTGTACTCGCAAGCTTTTGGCTCTCGCAAAAAGATATCTTGCGGCGACAGAGGCAGTGGGACTTCAGAAGTTGGCCTACAAGAAATATTGCCAAATTACCCAAAATTCGAGTCTGCTATTGATTGCAGATTAATATTTACCCTGAACTGAGCAGAAAATCACTATATTTTGTGATTGTAAATGCGGTTCTCTGATGCTGTTTCCTCATGGTCACTATTGCCTTGTTGCGCTCTAAATCGAAACTATCATCCCTCTGAAAGCATACTGAGCGGTCTTCGAGCATATCCAAATTACGTAAAAGCTTATAGGTGGAACCATTGGTAACCATGTGTTGGCCAAATGTCAATCGATATGGAGTAGCATTTACGGCCGTATGAAAGCTAGAGCGCAGCGAGCAACAAATCTTGCTTAGTTGCTCATCCCAGTTGGTCTGATTCGGATGTATATAAGACTTAATTGCTGCGATCACAGACCTATTTACTCTTTCGGAGGCGTTTCCCTGAGGTGCATAGATTGCCGTATATGAGTGACGAATGCTATATTTTTCCAAAAGACGATTAAAGGAATGAGATTTGAACTGCACGCCGTTGTCAGAAACAATGACCTCAGAAATGCCAAAGCAGTGCAACAAATCTTCCTCAACGTATCTCAAAATTGCCTCAGCGGTTAACTTTTTAATGGGCTTTAGAAATGGAAATTTTGAAAAGTGGTCCAGCACTACAAATACTCCTATATGGCCAGATCGAGAACGCGGATATGGCCCCAGAAAATCTACGTATAGTTTTTGGAAAAACCGTTGTGTTTCGCTACTAGATTCGGCCAGTAATAATACCTACGAACTCGCTCTAGCGTCTTATTTATACCACAGTGGGAAGCTAAAGGGTGGTCATGTGCTATCTGCAATACGGACGGAACTAATCCTTTTGGAATCCAAATCTTCCAGGCCATGTCATCGGCTATTCTATCGCCTGTTGCGTGCTCCATCCTGCGATACAAAACTCGTCAATGACTTTTACATCTGGAAGTTGAGATTGATTCTGTCTAACTTTGCTCTTTAGCTCTTCATACTCCATGCTTTTAAAGTGAACTGATTGGAGGTCAATAAACTGGTCTACTTCTAGGGCTGATAAGTCTTCTGTGAAGGTCCGTGAGAGAGCATCCAGAACAATATTTTGGCTGCCTTTTCTGTGTGTAATTTCGAAACTATATCCCTGAAGCTTGAGAGCCCACCTAGCTAACCTGCTGCTTAAGTCTGACTGGGACATGAGCCATTTTACCGAGGCATGGTCGGTGATTACGGTAAATTTATGGCCCTCAACATATGCTCGGAATTTCTTAATAGCCATGATAGCCGAATAACATTCCTTTTCAGTAACGGAATAGCTCCTTTGGCATTGATTCAGCTTGCGAGACATGAAAGCAATTGGCACTTCGTCTCCACTAGAATTTAACTGGACCAACACCCCACCGATTCCCGTATGGCTGGCGTCACAATGTATGAAAAAGGGTTCCTCGAAATTCGGACTATGCAAAACTGGTGCTTCGCACATTTGCTTTTTTAGAGCTTCAAACGCCTTTTGTGCCTCTGTCGACCATTCAAACTTTCTCTTTTGTCTAAGAGCATCAGTTAAGGGTGAAGCAATAGTGGCATAATTCCTGATAAATTTGTGGTACCACCCTGTCATACCTAAAAAGCGTCGAAGCTGTTTGACTGATCGTGGTTCCGGAAATTCTACGATGGCTGAAAGTTTATCTGGGTCTGTGGCTATTGTTCCGTGTCCTACCACATGGCCTAGATACTGTATTTCCTTTAAGCAAAACTTGCTTTTCTGCACATTTATTGTAAGACCTGCCTTGGAAAATTGCGAGGCCAGTTCTCTAGAAGAAAAAGATAAAAGGCATTGGATAGGCGTCCTTTACTGTTACTGCGTTCACCTTTCTACTGTCTAAGCAAAGGCGGACTTTTCCTGGCTTACGTACAAGAACCACAGGAGAAGACCACGCACAATTTGATTTCTCAATCACTCCCAGCGACAACATACGGTCTAGTTCTTCGTACATCATCCTTTCTATAGCAGGAGAAACTGGATAATGTCTCTGCTTAATCGGTCACGTCTGCCACATCGATGCTATGCGAAAGAACAGATGTACGCCCTAATCCATTTTCGGCAAACGAAGGAAATAAAGCTACGGTGTCTGTCAGTTGTTTACGCTGTTCCGTGGTTAACGGTCGCAATAAAGGGTCATCAAAAGTTGACAAATTAAGGCTGGAGACACCAGATGGAAGCAACTGAAAACTGATCCAAAAATCAATCCCTAGGTAAAGGTTTTGGGATAAAGAAGGCACAATGTAGAAAGTAATTTCTTTTGCCTGTTTCCTGAATAATACCTCTGTGGTTAGCTTGCCTATTATCTCCTGTGACTTTCCATCTGCTGTTTTTACTGAACATCGAAAGGGTTTTATGGGTTTCTGGTCATTTATCAGTTCTTTTGCCAAAGATCCGCCTATGCAACTTATTGATGCTCCGGTGTCAAGTAAACCACTATACGATTCGCCTAACATATAAACCTTTCTATAATTGATGAAAGCACCTTCGCGCGTTTTTGCCTAATTGTTTTAAAATAAATTCGATGTCGAACTCCTGATTGGCAAGGCTTGTGCTTATTTACTCCAAATTGTTTGTTGACTTTGCTATGTAATGGTAGTTCCGGGAAATTATGAATATCTGGTATATTTTGATTAGATACTGAAAGCGTTACTGAATCAACGTTTGTTAATCCAGTTTTGGTTCTCTCGGTGGATATTTTTGGCGAGCACTCCCTACTGGTGCTCGAGACCCCCAGTTTTTTGACGCCTTACATTTTGCGCATGTGGGTCTATAAGTATCTGGCTTTCCGCATCCATAGCAGAAAACTCGGCGTTCGCATGTGCAGTCATGGTATCTATGCCCTGCTAAGCCACAGTTCCAACACTGCAGCTCAATTACCGCAATTTCTTCGATCTCTTGATCTTCGCCGGGTGGTTCATCCTCTAGCTGAGTAGCTATCTCGTTTACATGTCGTTTTTGAACAGGTCGGATAAAGGTATTATGGAGTTTGGACACATTCTGCTTAAAAATCTCATGTCTTCGCACGGCTTGGCGTAGATCAGCCACGCTTTTAATCGATACATGAAGCAGCTCATGTTGTATTTCTGTTAAAAGGTTGGACCTTAACAACCCTAGCATATAGGAGTCTGACATTGGCTGAGACAAGTGGTCTGCCATAGCAGCTATAACCTGATAGTATTCATCAAAAGATTCGTTGGGTTTTTGCTTGCGCTGATCAATAGTGGCCTGAATATCCCTATCTGTACGCGCATCTTTGAACTGGGTCCTCAAAGCCTGATACAAATCTACCCAGACTATGGCTTCTACTGACTTGTGGTATCTCCAAAACCACTCGGCTGCACCGCCTTCGAACAAGTTGCTTGCATATTGAGCCAACAAGTCAGATCTTCCTGCTAGTGTCTGCCTAGTCAAGGCTTCGGCCCGATAAATAAAGTCATCTACTGATCAGGCACCTTTGCCAGTGTATCGCAACTTCCAATTGGTCATTATTTGAATAATACGGCCTGGACTTAGGTCGGGTACCTCGGACTGAGAGCTAAACAATCTGTTTACATTGCCTACAACATTTGTGGAAATTAGTGGAGGAACTTGGGTTCCGTTATTGTTACCACTGGTCGCTGCTTGGCCCTGAAATGACATTCTTTGGAAGCCGGTCTCTATTGCCCTCGTTAGAACTTCTAATTGCTTATTGGCAGCGGCTCCCATTGCATTCGTTATCGCCTGTACTAACTTGTTTATATTTGGATCCTCGTCCTGTAATTCCATTTCTGGGGTATTAGCGTCTGACTGCCTGTTCAAATTTTGAGAACCTGTTGCTTGTTCTACATGGGTGTTGTCTAATGATTCAGGTGGTTCGATCGGAGCTTTGCAGACGGGACAGTGACTACGTGCTATGCAGTTAAAGCACGCCAGGTGGAAGGTATGTTCACAATCTGTTGTTAGCAGCTGCGTCGTATACTCAATCTCATGTGTGCATATAAAACAATGTAAAGGTCTTTCCTCTCCACGTAAGTTTTCTGGACTGCGAGTCAAAGGCATTGTTTTATAAATATGTTTATGATGGTTAATGAATTATAAAAAAAATAATAAATATTAAGAAAATATCCAAAAAAAATGAAATCGAAGTAGTGAATTATAATATCAATATTACTAGGGTCATGCTATCACTTATTTCCGGAAAGGTATAATACGTTTTAGTTATGAACGAGAAATAAGCATTGTTCTGAATTTTGTATAGAGAACTCTAGTAGGAACGCACCACGACTGAGTTTCATACACGCATTCAACAATAACCAGAAAAACACAAAATTTAGCTAGATGCGGTAATTATTTTGAAACTAACCGATTTCGATAGCTAAACAAAATAAAAGAATAGAAAGAGAGAAAATTTAGCTAGGTTTTATTGGTTGCTAAATAAAAGAAATTTAGAAAATAATAAGAAAGACAGAAATGTAGCTAGATGCGGTAATTATTTTGAAATTAACCGATTTCAATAGCTAAATAAAAGAAATTTATAAAGTAATTAGAAAAGCAGATAATTTAGCTAGATGCGGCAATTATTTTAAAATTAACCGAAGTCAATAGCTAAATAAAAGAAATTTATAAAGTAATTGGAAAATCAGATAATTTAGCTAGCTGCGGCAATTATTTTTAAATTAACCGAACTCAATAGCTAAATAAAAGAAGGGTATAACTATCGAGAAAACTCAAGCACGGGAAAATACTTTCACTTAGTCAAAACACTATAGTCAACCGTGCAAGACATCTCAACTGAAATACAAATTCCCTAGCATTTTTGATGGGTCGTGTCGTGTTTACTTGGAAAACGTCCGCTAATCTAAACCCAAAAATACTAGGCTGCGAATGAAATGAAATATGAGAAAGATAATAAGAATTTTTGATAAGAGTTTGTGAGGGAAGGGTGGCCTAAATTTGATGGAGATGGCCAATAGGCATAAATTAATCGGCTTGCCGGTTATGGCCGACACGTTTGGGCGCCACAAATAATATTTGTTGTAGCATATCACGGTTAAATAAAATACCAGGGTATTCTATGGTGGCCAGCTGATGGTCGTTACGAGGTAGCACAGCACGCGTTGCTACCGGCTCTGCTCTTTCGGGACAATGAGGGGGTTTTTCTCTACGTGTACTACTTGCAGTTGCTGGCTTTGCATACATAAATTTATTTGATCTCGCGTGCATCGGGATTGAAAAGGGTTTCGCAAACTCTCATTAAGATAAGATAAGAAAAGGTAAACAAACGATCGACAGTAGGAAACAAAAAAAAAAACTAAAACATGTTGACTTGAATGTTGCTGCTGTTGTTGTTGTTACAGCAACGTGTAATAGCCCTCCCAACCATGATCATATTCTCCAGTTGACTAAAATATTTTTTTTATTATGATCCCTTGTTCAAGTCGGTTTCTCAATACCCTACCATATTTCCGATCTGCATGACCCCATCATGTAAACGCCTAGCAGTTATTCATTTTAAATGCACAATTTTTATTTGAAAACAATAATAATAACTACACTCCATGTGAGTATGAATATATTTAGTTTCTAATAACTTTAGTAAGCCATATTTTTATTTAGGCATGTAAAGGTTTAATTTTATTTAATTTCAAAGAAAAATCTAGCGTAGTGAGAATAATCGTGAGAATGGCGCTGTGGGAAGATAATATGATAAATTATTTTAAGGTATGCTAATAATAATATATTTAATATATAATATAGTATAATAAAAATAGGGTATATTTAAATTCGGACATTATTTTTGTTCGGGCGCGAACAGAAGTGGTTTACGTAAGCAATATTAATTCTCTTTTATTGTGTTTTCTGTTAGTTTTTCTTTTTTTTTCTAATCATCGCCGTTTAGGCACAAAATTTATTTTAATTAGCTTTAACTTTACTTTTTGCATGTGTTGATCCAAAAACAAGACAGGTTTGGGTAAACTAACCGCTCCATTTCCAGTCGGTCGAAAGCGCTTTCGGCGATTCTGCGGGGAGGGGTTATGTAAACCTACATATAAGATTTTAGATCACTTTTTAATTTTTTTATTTTCTGCATATTACACCTTTTTTGTTTTAATTTGTTTTGCTTTGCATTTTTTTTTTTTTTGTTTGTTGTCTTGTGTACGTTAACTAGGTTTTATGTTTCTTCTTCTTTCTTTGGTTACGCAAGCAACACACCACTTTTATTTACGCCAAAATAATTGTTTTATTTTTCAGTTTGCCCAATTGGTTATTTTTACTTTTTCTTCATTATTTTCTTCATTATTCATTGATCTTTTCTTGTCATATTATGGTTTCACATCACCATTCTCTCACATATTTTGATTTTCTCACTGGTTTTGCTTTTAGATTATGCCTTCATTAATTTCTACCTGATCTTTTTTTTTAACTAGTAAAAATTAGAAAAAAAAAAAAAAAAATGTAACTCGATCAGGTTTTCCTTCGAGTATAACCTTTTTAAGGCAGGCCATAGCACTTGGTTATTACTTCTTGCCAATTTATACCATTATGAGGTTAAGCACGAGCTCGATGGGGTTAACACAAGAGAGGCACGAGCTCGACATGGTTAAGGGGTTATTTCCGACTTTTCCGCACTTTTCGCACTTTTCCGCCTACGGGGTCATCATAGGAAGCGATTGATTTCCCTTTGACGGATTTAAATTGTGATAAAGCTGCTGATGTTCCCGCTGTCTACTCCCAACTGGATCGTAAATTCCTTATCTCATCTGGATTTTGGGGACCGAAGAAAAATATGTATGTTTTTTTGGGCTTACGCCCCACACCTCTCCGCAGCTCTGCACTCGCAAGCTTTTGGCTCTCGCAAAAAGATATCTTGCGGCGACAGAGGCAGTGGGACTTCAGAAGTTGGCCTACAAGAAATATTGCCAAATTACCCAAAATTCGAGTCTGCTATTGATTGCAGATTAATATTTACCCTGAACTAATCACTATATTTTGTGATTGTAAATGCGGTTGACCAGCCTTGCATCGGCTTGTCTACGTGAGGTTAGAAATAAACTTGGCTTGTAGATAAAGGTGAACTGATCACCTCAAAAGTCAATCGGCAAATAGACCGAGCTTAGGGTTTGGATCCCGCTTGTAGGCCTATTTCCGCAGGCCGCGAAGGTCTCCAGTGTCACTGTGACATTTGACACTGGAAAAAGGAGATCATCCCTGCGGATCTAAACTCTGCTACCATCTAGTACTTTTCTTTCCAGTATTAATTTTAAGTATTTCTAAACTAAAAAAAAATTAATTATTCATTTCTAGTTTTAAATATTCAAAATTTTCTTCTTAAATTACCCATGAATTTGTATTTCTTCAACACCTAAAAATAATTATATTTATTATAAACTTAGCTAATTTTATAACCAAAGTTATGCAGCAGACGGACCCTAATTATCTTGTGCATGGTTTAATCAGCCTAATTAACTTTGTGCACAGTTACACAGCCACTGATAAGTGCATATCCAGGAAAACTATTGCCTGCTTTTAGGCATTTTGCTTATTTTTATTTGTTTTGAAAATTAAGTTTTAGCCAGCGACAAGCGCTTCTACACAAGAGTGAGCAAAAATTTTTAGAATGTCCAAGTTCTTGACATCGGAAACACCTTAAAGAACCCTTTCACCTGGTAGTCAATTATATGGATATCATATACATTTTGTTGTTTCTTGCTGGTTCCAGTTCAACAAAGAATATATACCGGTTCGCCTTTCCATTTTCAGCAAGGGGGTTGAATACACTCCGAGGGTTGTGTCCCAGAGCTTAAAGTTTCGCAATAATTTCGGCTATTTCAGTCGAAGCGTGAAGTCCCTTGATGACGACTCGAAAGGCTCGTTCATTTTTAAACTGAAAAGTGCTGACAGGAGTTCCATTATCCTTGAAAATCTCTATGGACTACACGGTTATCATTGCCGTCATCCACAGTAACCCTATAGGAAGATTTACCGGTTGTCTTGAGGCGAAAACCATTGGTCACAGAAGATAGTAAGGCAATTATTGGCCTAAAATTAGTGATTCCCCTCACAAGGAAGGGTGGAGGACGAGGTTCACATTTCTTGGTTTTAGCTTGAGAAGAGGCATTGCGTGGGGACACCGAATGCAAGTGAGCTTCAACAGGCTCAGACAATCCTTGACCAAGTTTGGAGGAGCTGATTGAATCATTAATATGAGGGGAATCATTGTATCATCAACGTCAAACAAAATACAAAGCTATTATTCTTTCCTAAGTAAGTAGAGTCTTCTTGACTTGAAGAATGTGATCGTATGGTCATGCCAGAAGCTAAAGCTTGACGTTTTTGGTCGCCAACAGGGTTTGGCAGCGATGATTTATTTATATTACTACCTCCGAGTATGTCAAGATTTCTTCTTTTCCTTAGGTTATTTACCCGAACGGCAACAGTCGGGACAGATGAGGTGTGTGTGTAAATGGAATCATCAAACTCATCAGAAGTATCAGAGAGGCACCTATTGGCATCAAAGGCAGTTGTCTTGGCATTCAAGGAACTAAGAAAATAAAGAAAAAGAAAGTTTAACGAGCAGCCGGTCTGCCAACCGAAGGCAAGGCCGGCAAATGTTTTGTTAAGAAAGTCAAGAAAAAAATCGTAAAGACACAGAAAAACAACATTTTGTCTACATTTTTTATACCCTTGCAGATTGTATTATAATATTGGTCAAAAGTGTGCAACGCAGTGAAGGAGACATCTCCGATCCTATAAAGTATATATATTCTTGATCAGGATCATCTCCTGAGTTGATATAAGCATGCCCGTCTGTCTGTCCGTCTGTCTGTTTCTACGCGAACTAATCTCTCAGTTTTAAAGATATCGAAATTATACCTTGCACATAGCCTTCTTTCCTTTGCACGCAGTATATAAGTCGGAACGGCCGGGATCGGCTGACTATATCCTATAGCTGCAATATAACTGATTAATTGGAAATGCCCTAATTTTGGTGTTTTTAAAGTTAGGAAGTTAGGATGTTCTATGGGTTTTATTTTTGGCCAGTCAATCCGACCTTCCAAATTTCATAAAGATCGGCCGACAATATCCTATAGCCGCCATATAACTGATTGATCGGAAATGCCATAACTTTGGTGTTTTTAAAGCTAGGAAGTTGGGTTTTTCTTTTTTGCGTTTTTATTTTTGGCCGATCAATTCGACATACCAAATTTCATAAGGATCGGCTAACTATATTGTATAGCTGCCATATAACTGAACGATTGGAATTGCCATAACTTTGGTGTTTTTAAAGTTAGGAAGTTGGGATTTTTATGAGTGTTAAGAATGCATCATATGAATAATTTTGGAGAATATAATTTACAGAATATTGTAACGAACTGATTTTATAAGTCTGCTCGCTACGAGTATCGTGCGGCTAGCTCATAAGATGTGTGTTGTTCGTTCCACCAAATTTATATAACCGTGACCGCCTGATTGTCTAGTGAGAACGCATAGAATGTTAGGATGTTTATACGCTGACTAGTCCCTCGGCCTGGGATTAATGGTGACAGATGGTTGTGTCAACGCCTTCCTGATGGATTTGTGGCTGCTCCACAGTCGCTCTCTGCTGCCTCGCTTCGTGCTGGTCCGGAACGCCTCCGTTGTCTTTGGCCGCGGAGCTATGAGGGTCTAGGGATGCGTCACCGTTCCCAGACTAGGGTGAACAGGCACTGGGCTCTCAAAGCGTACGCCTTTCGCAGCCACAGCCTCCTGTCCCTGGATCTGTCCTGGCCGGTCCCACCAGATGCCTACCCAGTTTCTTTCTGACGGTTTAAGCGTACGCCGGAAGGCCGCCAATGCAGTCTCTGTGGGAGGCCGCTAGGTTCAAGACGAACGCTTCCGCCCTCGCCTCTTAGCCGTGTACTGGATACGTTATAGTATGGCTTGTAGCAGCAGCTGGGCCTGCGATGACTGCTCGTCTTTGGCTCTCGGGATTCAGTCAGCTGCCTGTCTAGGACTCTGGCGGTGAACTACTGTGCTCTCGAGGTATACGCCTCTCGAGACACCCGTGGTTCGGACGCGCGTCCTCCTTGGCTAGTCGCACCAGGGCCTGCACAATTCTCGCCTGCCGGTTCAGGCGTATGCCGGAATTCAACAAGGCAATTGTTTTCGTACTGCAGCTGGTTCTGGACAACTTCCCTTCCGAGCCCACTGTTCATTGTCTAAGGACTCTTTTTATTCACTTCTGTCGGACTCGCCGAGCAATACGCCAAGCTCAAATCGCGAACAGAATTAGAACAAAGCGCATAGACTTAGCCGTGTGATCTCCTTTCTTGTTTCTCTCCAAACTCTCTCCAGCTGTATTCTCCAATCACACAGTTCCTGTCCGGGCGGAGATGGCTCGGCTGGGTTCACCTCCTACTGCTGCGATGAGGTGGCTCCTCATCCTGCGGGACATAGCGGGGCGTGGGTGGGCGGATGAGTGTCCACTTTGGGGGTGCTGGCACCTCCTCATCCTCTCCGTCGGGCAAGTAGCGGGGAGTGGAAGGGACTCCGAGCATCCCGGGCGAGGCTGGCGGGACCTCATCCATCAGGACGGGTCCTGCCCAGAGACGCTCCTCCTCCTCCTGTGCGGCACGGAGGACCGCCTCCCACTGCGCCTCGGCATACCTTTGCCGCCACCTTGCTGCCTCCTGTCTCTCCTCCTTCTCCTCCTCGGCCTCCCGTTGCGAGCTCCCGCTCCCCATGCAGCCCAGGGGTGTTGGGGTCCCCGGGTAGGATGCTGCCCATCATAGGGTCCACGGCCCGGGTAGTCCACCATATCCACGTCGCCGTCGGAGCTGACGCCGAGTCCTCTGGCTCGCTGACCAGCTTCGGGACCCGCCTCGAGGTTCGGGTAGGCCGGGTGACAGGCGTGCGCCTGTCCTCCGACCATCCTTGCCCCGGGTTGGGCCCTGTCGCAGTTTGAGCAGCCATCCTCCTCCTCGCCTCGGATCGTGTCATACGTGTTGATCTTTGAATGCTCATCCCTTCGTATTACCCTCCCGATGACACCTCGGTTTTCCCCATCTTCCTTTCCACGATCCCGCTATTTCCCTCGGGCTTTCCACTTTGTTCCTCCCTTGTACCGCATGCCGTTATTGTCGGCCCTGCTTGGCTTCTTGGCATTTTCCTTCTGTCTTCAGCAGTCCCTTGGCTTACCTTGGCTCCTACGGTAAAGCTCCGCTGTGCCGTCTCTCCCCTTTCTTCGGCCGCCATTGAATTATACATTTCCCACCCGTATAAAGTCTCACGACGCTACGGGCTGAGCTACCTTGTTGTTACTTGTACTGTGTTTGTCGTATCATTAATTAATTGTTTAATTATTTTTTTTTTTTTGCTTAGCCCTTCCTTCTGTGGAATGACTTGGGCGATGCTGAATCTGCCTGCCTCGTTGCATGGGTTCTGTCACTTTGTTTTCCTTGGGTATCCTATTTATGCGGCGTATAGGCGAATGACTCTGGCTTATGTCCGACGATGAATCCGCCTGCCTGTCTTGGGATCCTTGTAAGTCCTTCCTTATGTGTTCCCTGTGCTGTGCGGCGAATAGGTTGATGACTTGGGCGTATGATGATCCTGACGCTGAATCCGTCTGCCTCGTAGTCGGGGTCCCTAGCATCCCTTTCCATTTATATTCTGTGTCTTATCCTTGCGATTGTCCTTTCTGCGTGGCGTATGGATGACTCTTGCTTCGGCCTGACGCCTAATTCTGTTGCCTCGCAGTCTGTATCAATGTAAAATCCTTGTCCTAGTCCTCCGATGTGTCCGCCGTCTGCTCTTGTGCCGTTTTTGTTTGTTGTTGCTTTGGATAGGTGGTGTTCTTTTGCCCATACTATGCTTCCCACCTCCGGCGTCCACTGCCTCCTCCTCAGGTTGTAGTGTCTGGCTTGGTCCTGGGATGCCTTTTCCATGTTACGGCGTACGACTTCGAAGATATCTTGTAATTTAGCTGCATTCTCGTCTGGGGTCTCTGTGCTTTTCCCCGAGCCTAGCGTTTCCCTGTCGTATAATGCGTTTGGCAAACGGTGTTCTCGGCCTTGAGTGAGAAACCCTGGGGAGTACCTGGTTGATTCAGATATGCTTGAGTTTACTGCTAGCATAATTTCTGGCCAATTCTCGTCTCAGGTTCTTTGGTCCTTTCCTGCGAATTGAGCTATCATCGCCTTTACCGTACGGTTAGCTCATTCTGTTGGGTTTTCCTGTGGTGTGCAGGGCGCCGTGAATTGCTGCTTTATTCCCATTTCGCTAAGAAATCTTTTGAAGGATCGACTGGCGAACTGTACTCCGTTATCGGTTATCACTATCTTTGGAGCCCCGAACCTTGATATTATTCGTTCTCTGAACGCAATCTGTAGGGTCGCCGCTGTTGCTGTTCGTAGCGGTACAATTTCCGTTCATTTGGAAAACCGATCGATTAACACCAGTATCATCTGGTTTCCGTGCTTTGATCTTGGCAATGGCCCGACGAAATCCGCATTTTCCCTGCAGCCTGCAGCTTGTATTTCAGGCAAACTTCACACTTGCGTACGTGGGTCCTGACGTCTCTGTGCATTCCTGGCCAGTAGTACCGGGCTGCCAGGCGTACTATTGTTCTTCTACTCTCAACATGACCAGCGGATGGGGAGTCATGGTTTTCTTCCAGTACGGCTTGTCTTAGACCCTGCGGAACGCACAGTTTCCAAGCCACGACATCTTCATTGCTCGCTCTGTGAGGAATGTGCATATTGAGACACTCGCCTTCCATTACATAATCCGGATATTTTTGAGGTTGGGCCTTTATTTTCTCACACATACTCCTGATCCAGCTGCATCTATTGGTCGGTTTTTCCGATGCGTGTTTTATGGCCCTAAGAGTCTCCGGCAACGGTTAGGGCGTCTGCCACTAAGTTCAGCTGTCCTTTCCTGTACGCTATCTCGAAGTCGTACTGCTGTAACTCCAGGGCTCATTTTGCTATCCTTCCAGACGGGCTCTCTATGCTGTTTAACCACTTTAAAGCCATGTGGTCTGTAGCCACTTTAAAATGGTAGCCCTCCAAGTACGGCTTCAGCTTCCTGATTGCCCACACGATTGCCAAGCACTCTTTTTCTGTTGTGGAGTAATTTTTCTCCGCGCCGTTTAGTGTTCGGCTTGAGTATGAAATGACCCTTTCGCCGTCCTCTGTCTCTTGCGTCAGGATTGCACCTAATCCATAGTCGCTGGCGTCCGTCTAAAGGATGAACTTTTTCTAGAAATCTGGGCACGCCAGCACTGGATCGGCTACTAGTCGTGGGTTTACCTCTTCGAAGGCCTGTTGGTGTTCCGGCGTCCATATCCACTTTGTGCCTTTGCGTAGAAGATCATTCAGTGGTTTTACTATACGTGCAAAATCTGGCACAAATCGTGGATACCATGAAGCTACGCCTAGGTATTGCCGTAGTTCGCGTACTGTCTACGGTGGCTCCAGTTCGGCTATGGCCGCTACCTTCTCGGGATCTGTGCCTATCCCTTCGCAAGTAACGCGGTGTCCTAGGTAAAGCAACTCTTGCTTGAAGAATTTGCATTTATCGGCGTTTATTCTTAAGTTTGCTTCCTTGAGGCGCCTAAACACTTCCTTTAGGTTCTTCACGTGTTCTTTCAGCGTGCGTCCAATCACAATGATGTCATCTTGGTATGCAAACGCGTATGGTGACATCTCCGGGCCGATTACCTGATCCTGAGCCCTTTGAAACGTGGCCGAAGCTGAATGTAGTCCGAAAGGCATTACATTCCATTGGAACAAGCCTTTGCCGGGTACTGTAAACGCCGTATATTGCCGACTATTTACCTCCAAAGGGACTTGTCAATATCCGTTTTTCAAGTCTAGACTGCTTATGTATTTTGCCCCTCTGAGTTGGTCTAGGATATAATTAATCCGCGGCATCGGGTAGGCATCTTTTATGGACTTCGCGTTTATTTGTCTGAAATTAACGCTTAGCCTCCACTTGCCCGACTTCTTTTTCACCATTACGATGGGCGAGCTGTATGGACTTCTTGAATGTTCTATGAAGCCCATTTGTAACAACTCGTCCACTTTTGCGTTGATCTCTCCTTGGACTATGGGTTTCTTAGGATAATACCTCTGTTTGATTGGCTTGTCGTCTTTCATTGTGATTTGTTGCTCGGTCACTGTAGATGTTCCTGACATGGTGCTGAAATCTGCTAACTGTTTGTCGAGGAATTTTTCAATGTCTTCTTCATCACTTAAGTGTGAATCTACCGCCACCGACAGCCTTTCTTCCAGTCATCCATTATGCCGTTTTCTTGCTGGTATTCGCAATTCATGCCCAGCACATTTTATTTCCGCCCCGACTCCTGTGAGGAAATTCCATCACAGCACTAGTTTATCCACTACTCCTGGAAGTATTAGCAGATTCATCTCCAATTGTTTGTTTTCAAATTCCACCGTGATCTCGAGCTGTGAGCTTATTCTGCTGCATCTTCCGTCTGCCAAGCTAACTTGCCGTCTTGTCCTTGTGATCCTTCCTTTATCAGCCAGTCTATCCGCTAGCTCCTCGTTAATGAAACTTTACGTAGCTCCCGTGTCAATTGTGGCCTTTTATACGACGCCTTCAATTTCAACGTACGCGGATAACTGCTGCTCTTGTTCGATCAAATTGCCAGTTAGTTTGGAGAGGAGGCACTTTGCGACCCATGTGCGGCTCTCTGCGACTGGGATCGCTGCCCATTTCCCGCTTTTTAGCAGCACTCTACGCTCCTGATACCGACTTTGCCGCACACCCAGCAGAACAGTACTCTTTGGTTTCTGCATCCTCGTGCCCAGTGTTCGTGTCCTCCACAACGGCGACATGCATCCTGTGGGTTCACTATGTGGGTCTGTGCATTGGTGGCTCTTGGCATTGGGTTGCGTGCCACCTGAGTGGTGTTTGGTGGGCTCCATAATGTGTTCGTTGGCTGCCTTTGTTGTGTTACATTGGCCGGTGTCCACTGGCCATAGGAGGGTGTTTGGTTTACCGTGCTGTCTTCACATCTCCTGCATGTAGTTTGTGGTGGTGCTGCGATTTTGTTTCGAGAGAACTTGTGTTCGTGAACAAACACTTCTCGCTCTTTGTCCAGTTCTTCGTACTCGTCAGCCAGGATCATTAATGTGTCCAGAGAATCCACTTTGTAAGTTCTTAGTGAAATTCTTAGGTCTGGTGTGCAATTGTCCTTGATTATTTCTAGGGTCTCCTTTGGCGAGTACCCGAGTGGCCTCAGTAAAGTCTGCATGTCCACCATGTAGTCTTTGAAAGGCTCCCTGAAACCTTGTTTCCGCTGTTTCACTTTGTCTGCCAACTTCGAGAAGAACGTCTGGAAGAACGTCAGAAAGTACGTCTGGAAACTTTCGCTGAAATCTCCCCATGTTCTCCAATGTTTATTGTTTGAAATAAACCATTTCAGAGCTTTGCCTTGCAATAGCGGACCACTCCACCTGTACTAGGAATTCCAGTGGCTTCTCTGTGCCATCGAATTTGAACGACCACTTGCTTTGCGACTTTGGCGTAATCTGGTGTGCTAGGTCTCTGCTGCCCTGATTTTTCTTTCTTGGCTTGCGTTTCGACTCCTGCCAGCTTCCTTCATGCTATCCACTACAAGACTTGCTATGAGTTCCTCGGCGTCAGGGTTCAGCAATTTCTGTTGGGCCCTGGGTTTGTACCTCAATAGGTACTCTGAGAGGGCTTTCCTCATGTCATCCGTTCTTCCCTCCAAAGTGATTCCTAACTTGGCTCCTATTTTGGCGAAATCCTCTTTCTTGAGGAGATATATCCTTCCTTTCCCCATTTTCTGTTTATTTGCTGATTCTCACCGACCGGACAATCACGTTTTGGGCGTTTCTACCTGACGGTTCAAGCATACGCCGGAAGGCCGCCAATGCAGTCTCTGTGGGAGGACGCTAGGTTCAAGACGAACGCTTCCGCCCTCGTCTCTTAGCGGTGGACTGGGTACGTTGTAGTATGGCTTGGTTGCTGCTGGGCCTGTGATGACTGCTCGTCTTTGGCTCTCGGGATTCAGTCAGCTGCTTGTCTAGGACTCTGGTGAACTACTGTGCTCTCGACGTATACGCCTCTCGAGACACCCGTGGTTCGGACGCGCGTCCTTCTTGGCTAGTCGCACCAGGGCCTGCACAATTCTCGCCTGCCGGTTCAGGCGTACGCCGGAATTCAACAAGACAATTGTTTTCGCACGGCAGCTGGTTCTGGACAACTTCCCTTCCGAGCCCACAGTTCTTTGTCTAAGGATTCTTTTTATTCACTTCTGTCGGACTCGCCGAGCAATACGCCAAGCTCAAATCGCGACCAGAATTAGAACAAAGCGCCTAGACTTAGCCGTGTGATGCCTTAAGGACCTCAGCTACCTGTTTCTCAGCTCGGCGACTTAAACTCGTCTTGAAGTAGCGATCTTGCTCCTGTTGACTTGGGCTCTGCTTCCTCCTGATGTCAACTTGACTTGTTTTCTTCACTGATTTACTGCTTGTCTACTGATCTTGCTGGATTGACTCCTTGTGATCGACTGATCCCGCTTCCTGCGCTCGGCCCGCTTATATAGGCCGGCGTATCCCGTTAATTCTCGGTCCAAAGTACGCCGCCTTCTACCGTTACACGTTCTCTCCATACTCTCTCCAGCCGTATTCTCCAAACTCTCTTCTTGTTTCTCTCCAAACTCTCTCCAGCTGTATTCTCCTAACTCTCACCAGCTGTATTCTCCAAACTCTCACAAACTGTATTCTCCGAACTTTTACCAGCTGTATTCCTCCAAACTCTCACCAGCTGTATTCCTCCAAAATTTTAGTTTATTTGTGAGGAGTTATTTAACTCCTCGCAATATTCTGCAAGGGTATTTCAACTTCGGATCGAAATGACCTAGAAATGTCTAAGCTTAAAATTTAAATTAAACAACCCTGTAACTCAATGCGTATCGCCTCGGTGAAGTTGCTAAGTCTGTAACCGATTCACAACCTATGTGATCTCTGGAAGCGAGTAGAAATTAAATAGAATAAAATAAATTATTGAAAATTTGGTGAAGAGCTTAATACTAAAAGAAAACTAATATCTAATATGCGTTTATTAAACAAAAATATTAGTTATATGGATATGTATTTGATTTTCGGTAACATACAGCGATCTAGCGTATGTCACGAGAAAATTAATTACAACAAGAAGGGAAGCAAACTTCGACTACAAACGACTATATTTCGATAATAATAATTTTTATCTTTTCTATTTTTTGATCTTCCTATGGGAGCAATATGATATATATATACTTTTTGTAATTTTTTCCGATTGTTCTTGGGAGCTATATGATATAAACTTATGTACTACCTGCTTTAGAAAAAAACTTTAAATACAATTTGTAAAGATTTAAGTCAATAGCTTTTACACCGCACGAAATATTATCAATTCTTGCAAGGTATATCCGATTGTTCCAATGGGAGCTATAGAATATAAACGTCCGATCGGGGCGCTTTTCAAACTCGATCTGCGTACACATGTTTTAGGACGACTGTGAAAGTTTTAGATCGCAAGCTTTTAAACTGAGGTCGCACACGGTATTGAAACAGACTAACAGATGGCTATATCGACTCCCCTATTGATCCTGATCAAGAATATTGATATATATTTTATAGGGTCGGAAACGTCTATAATACCCTTATAATACCCTCTGCAAGGGTATAAAAATGTTAAAACGGAAATGTGCGGAAGCGACCTCAAAAGATATGGATAGATAGAATTAGAGAACTACTGCTATGTTTAGAGGGCATGACCAAACACTCTTGGAAAAACTTTTATTTGACTTTATTATGTGCTATTATTTGTTACCAGCAAATTAAATAATATGCAAATAAAGTTTATTTACCTAGTTCTAAATCACCTTGTGATTTGTGTGCTATTTTACGAACCTTGTTTTTTTATAAATGTGGAATTGTGGATTAACACACACTGACAGAACTCAACCTATGTTAAAACCAATGAAGTTTGGCAACTCACAATTGCCAAAAGCTTCTATGATCGTAACATTCGGGAGTTTCTGACGCTCTGCTTCAATCCCCGTAGATAGCTGATGAGAAACTAGCTCGTGCTACCATAGTCGGGTTCACTCCCCAGTGAGTTCAAGTGTGATGAAAGTTATGTTGAAAAAATCGTTGTGTTGTAGAAGAAATCAAAATATAACCAACATAGTATGACCTCGAGTAATCCAATAACAACTCAATTATTATCAGTTTTTTAAAATATTATATGTAGTTCAAGTTTCTATAAAAATTGAGGTATAAATGTAATTTATAATACTGCGTTTGCAACCCAATGCGTTGTCACTTCATTCCTTACCTTACATAAATGTCATTGAATAACAAATATTAGAATAATTTTCCAATGTTAATATATTTGTTTCTGTTATGCAGGAAAACATCACATTACGCGAACAATTTCTAAAGTTTAATAGTTGCAAATGTGAAACTAGAAATGATAATGAGCTGCTACCTAATGCTTTAGACTCTAAAGCCAACAAAAAAATCCTATTAAAATAGCAACAAAGTCAAAATGTTCTAACAAAAAAATCACTAATGCCAACTTGAAAAAGAATGTCGCTATATTATTTGCTATGGCTTTCATGGTGTCTTTGAATGCGGGCAATTTGCGGTCTTATCTTAACAAGCCGCTTATTAAGGAAAGTAATAATATCTTAGATAATTTCGTGGAAGACTCTGGTCGCCGTTTACTTTGGGTTGAAACACAGGAGGGATATAACAAAAATCGTATATTAAATTCACGTGTATTATACCAAACAGTTCCGCCGCTTAATTTTTTAAGCTCAAATAGGGGCAAGCAGAATACAAATTCAACAGAGAAGAAAACCAGTAACTTATCTCAATTAATACCAGAATGTATTGGCAGTTGCAACTCGTCTAAATCTATTACCAATCAATCTGAATATATTAAGCTTGCCCAAAATGTACATCAATGGACTAGCGGAAATCTAAACATGTCATCAAGTTTTACAATAAGGAAGATAACCTGCACGGATTTAAACTATCAAATGACTATCTATCTATCGTAAAATACACTTAGAATTAAATGATTTTACCTCGCATATATAGGACAAACAGAGAAAATTAGATTTAATAAAAACTTACAATAAACGCGAACAAATTAATTTGATTAGTGTCATTCAACGAAAAGCTGATACTTTTTATGTACTTTCCTTTAATATGGATCACGCACTTCTTCCAGCATTACAATTACAATTTGAGGTAAAGCTTGATATGATCCCAGCTAGATTTGACCAAACGCTATGAAATGGAATTCAAATACCCAAACATTTAAAAGAGGGGATATTCCGACGCAAATCAATTCAGTACAAGAGAAACCACGAGTGAGAAATTTGTATATGGTTGGTCCAAAAAACAAAGCTGCCGCAGCTGCATCTAACGAAAAGACACGATTTATTCAGTTTAAGCAACCTACAAATAAGAACAATTGTCAGATGTCCGTGCCCAGCCTGAACGCTCGAACTCATGACTTCTTGCCTTCCTACATAAAACCCAAATTTAAAATTTTTATTTTTTTTCTAGATTTTAGAACACGCTACACAAAGATGGACCTTGTTTTCGTGTATTGACAAATTATTTCTAAAGATACCAAAAAAAGCGAGTAGAAGGTGCTCCATTCTTGTGCAAATCAGGTGTGGTCATAGCCGGTCAAAAGGTAATCAGGATGTGTTGTTACAGAAGACGACCGTGTCTGTCACGGCCGAGAATCCATAAGTCTGCCAGGTGTCGTCTGCCGGGTGTCGTCTGCCGGGTGTCGTCTGCCGGTTGTCGTCAGCAGACTCTCCCGGTATCGACTTGAGGATTTACATTTCATTCCCTTTACCGTCGGCACTCCTGTGTCCTGGAACATAACTCGGTTTTCTACATAATGGTGCTACTTCACCCCCAGCATCCTCCTGAGATGCTCTGTAAGGCACGTTTCCACCCTTTTTAGTGATGAATCGCAGGCAGTGCCCCAGCATGTGATTCTCCAGTTTAAAGTTGGAAGAACAATGGCCTTAAAAAGTCGAGAGGGCCAGCACTCAAACTCGTCCAAGAATGTTCGGACACGTCGGGAGGCAGACGTAGTGGTACTACCTGCTACAATAAATGCATTGTCATCTGCATATGTAAAGATCCGAAGTGTAAATTGTATACAGGACCGGACCAAGGACGCTTCCCTCCAGAACGATGTCCACGAATATCTACAGCAAACTCCCTATTATCTAAGAGCGATAAAATAAGATTCTAAGATAAGATTCCATCGTGCCAAACCCTGTCAAAGGCCTGTCGAAAGTCGAGAAAAACGGCTGAGCAGTATTTGTGATTTTCGAAAGCCCTGTGCACTTGGCGATAGCACTATGGCGACTTCGGAAACCAAACTGGTGGTTCGGAAGTGCGTCCTCAAAGGCGTTAATAGCTAGAAGTCTACCAAACATGATCCGCTCAAAAATCTTGGCGAAAGTGGACAGCAAACTTATAGGCCTATAAGATTCCGGGCAACATGGGTCTTTTCCTTTTTTTTTTGCCACCATTGTGACTAATGCTCGTTTCCAAGGTGATGGGAAGGAAAATTCAAAAAGGCAGCTCAGGGCCCTGACCGACCAAACTAGACTTGAGGTCATGGACTTAGATGAAGTCACAACCAAGGAGCAGATAGTGGAGGCTCGAAATAGTAAGCTAGGCGATACCATTCTCTCTGAGGAGGCCGTAAAATCGCTGAGAGCTACCGAAACGGCCTGCAGATAGCCACACTATTGTTGCCAACACCCACAGCAAACAAGTTGGTAAACTTGGGGAAAATTAGGATTGGATGGGTGATCTGCCGGATTAAACCCATTTATTCAACAAAGATATTAAGGGTCATGCAGCTAAACTTTAACCACTTCAGGGTGGCCCAGGACCTTCTCACCCAAACAATTCCCGAGCTCAAAATAGACCTGGCAATTCTGAGGGAACCCTACAAAGCAATTAGATCCAACACGTGGGTCACGGATCAATTGGGAAAAGCAGCTATCTGGACATGTGGGTAACCGGCCCAACATTTAGCAACTAGCAAACGACATAAGAACACACTCGACAGCGATTATTGCTGGGGACTTCAATGCGTGGTCAACGGAGTGGGCATTGATGGAAAAGGTCAAGGAAGCTTGCGACGCCAGCATGCATCGCAGTAAAAGCTTCAAGGGGCGCAAGCCAGTACTGGTGGAACCAAGCGATTGAGGAGGCACGCCGTGAATGCATAAGCGCTAGGGAAGTTTTCACCCAAAAGAGGAAGATCCTAAAGCGAGAAATAATAAGCAGCAAAAAGCTGTGCTTCCTGCAACTTTGCGATGAAGCAGAAAACGACTTATGGGGAAAGGCCGACAAGGTGGTCATGAAAAAAACCATCGCAGTTAGAAACGTGACCCCAACAGACTCTGAGAAACTGGGAGAGATCATAAGGCACCTTTTCCCAGCGCAGGAAACGGGGCAAGCGGAAGCGCTCGGTGTCCCGGACCACCAGCCGGTGACCCTACAGGATCTGGACAACATAGCCCAGAAGGTACCAAACAACAAGGCACCAGGGCCATATGGGATCCCAAACCGGGCACTCAAACTGGCCATCAGCATGTACCCGAGCACCTTTGCCAGTGCATACACTAAGTGCCTGGCCCAAACCTGCTTCCCTGAACGGTGGAAACAGAAAAAGCTGATGCTTATACCAAAGCCAGAAAAAGACAAGGATGAACCATCGGCATATATGCCCATTTGCCTTCTAGACACAGCCGGCAAAATACTGGAAGGTATTGTCAGTGCAGGACTCGGAGAGGCAATAGAGGCTGCCGGAGGGCTCTCAGAAAGTCAGTATGGCTTTAGAAAGGCTCGCCCGTAGATGCACTGGAAGCCGTGGACCGCATAGCCAGGTAGGCCATAGAAGGCAAAAGATGGCTGGGAGGAAACAAACAATACTGTTTGGTGGCAACTCTGGACGTCAAAAACGCCTTCAACTCGGCATCCTGGAGCAGAATAATGGACTCAATCGGGATGCTGAACATCCCAAAGTACCTGCAGGCGATTGTTCGCGGGATTTGAACTGGCTGAGCAGAAAACCGAGACGGTACTCATCAGCAGCAGGGAAAAATTGGAAACGGCACGAATCACTGTGGGCGGAGCCAAAGTGGAAACGAAAAGGGCTATAAAATACCTAGGGGTCATGCTGGACACCTGGCTGTCCTACAGGGAGCACCTGCAGGCGACTCATAAGAGGGCACGCGGAGTTATAAGATGGCAGTGTCCCAAGTGATGCTTAACCATAGAGGCCCCGCCTTCCGCACGGTCGCTACAGAGGCAATTCTGGTCAGCAGTGGAATAACACCAGTCGAGCTCGCAATTGTGGAGGCCAAGGAGAACTTCGAAGCGAGAAAAGTAGCTGATACACAGGCGGACCACCGCTTGGCAAAACTAAGGTCAAGAACTAAGGTCGCGTCCATACCAGGAGCTTTAGTAGTAACCAGTCGCTTTATATGACCACGTAACTCATCTTCGTCTACTGAACGAATAGTAACAGGAGGGCCAAATGAAAGCCCTAACCTAGAGATTGATGTCTGGACTTCTTCGCTTGTTGCAAATTCAAATGGAGTAAAGCGATTTTCAAGATCATCAGCAAATACTTCAGCAATCTCGGAATCACTGTGGGCCCAAGTCCCATCACTACGTTTAAGGGAAAACCTCTGCAGCGGCTGTCTTTTAAGGTTGCGGGTGCATTTCTACCGCGCAAATCCGTGATTCTGGTTAGGATCAATTGCACTGAGCTTGTCCATAAAAAATTCTGTCTTGGCCGAACAGAGGACTTTTCTTAGCTCTGACACAGTAGCCTTCCACCTTGCCATATCGATGGTATGCCTCGTCCTCATCCAGACACGGAGAAGTACATGACCTTTTCTAGCCAAGGCAGCAATTTCTGATTTTGAATATGCCCAAGATGGAGGAGGAATAGGATTACTTCTAGGAGGAGGGGCAGCTTGATGGATCTGTACAACTAGACCTCAGCAAAGGAATCTACGTCGTCCACAGAAAGAAGAGTCAGAGCAGTAGGTTGCGCACTAAATCTTTTTAGATCCGAACCCCGAGGAAGAAGCCTGGAGTTGGTGACGATCGTATAGGCAGCCACGCAAAAATATATGAGGAGCGGAATATGATCAGAGGAAAGTCAGGGGCACTCTGAGATTGTAAGGTGGTTACACGGGATGCCTTTGTACACTGCAAAATCAATGGCCGTCGGGAGGAAGACATTGATCCGAGGTCCGCCAGTAACCAAAATTTGCACACTTGAGCCAGCAATAACTGACATCAGGGTGATTCCCCGAGGCCATGATCGCCTGCACCCCCAGAAACTGTGGTGCGCATTCCAATCCCCTCCAATGGAAAAGCGCCTACCTACAGAGCCAAACAGACGCAGATATTCCTCAGTCGTCCAACAAAGGTGGTGACCAGGTGGACAGTAGACAGCACCAAATGAAATTCTGCCAAACCCAGTGACCAAACTTATGGCAACTGCCTGTAGGTGAGGCTAAGTTGTTAGAGTTCCAAATAACGATATTTATACCGTAATTAGTCATCGCAATGCGTTGACCCTGATAAAATGGCGTGCTAAGAAATCACGCTCTGTAACATTTGTAGTGTGGTTGTTACTGACATCATTTGATCAAAGCGTAACAACATCTTATAAATTGCAGCCGCTTGGGCTATCGCAGCAGCCCCTTGTGGCTTCCTTAATCCATTAATAAATTCCAGAAGCCTGTCCTGAGAATGTTGTTAAACAAAGATTTCTTTTCACTTGGATGTGAATTAGACGCTGCCGAAGTCTGACTTAAGGATGTAGAAACACGCATGGTAAACGAAGCATTTTGAGCCGGAGCATGGCAGGCTTAAAAGTACGTTTTGAGTGGGTCTACGCTCTACAGAACTATTGATCTGTGTTCCCATAGCAGCTATATGATATAGAAGTCCGATCAACACGCCCTTTTACCCTGTTCAAGGTAAGCATAAAAAACTACGATACGGAAGCATTCATGTTAATAGCTTTTATACTGCGCGAAATATCCGGAAAATCATTAAATTTTAACCGATTTCACCCTATTGTTCCTATGGGAGCTATAGGCTATAAACGTCCGATCGGCACGGGCTTTTTCCCTGATCAAGGTATGCATAAAAAATGCGATTTGGAAATATTCATGTCAATAGCTAATATACTGCGCGAAATACCCTGAAAATCATTAAATTCTAACCGATTTCACACTATTGTTCCTATGGAAGCTATAGGATATAGACGTCCGATAGGCACGCCCTTTTACCCTGATCAAGGTATGCATAAAAATATGATTTGGAAAGATTTATGACAATAGCTTATATACTGCGCGAAATACCCTGAAAATCATTAAATTTTAACCGATTTTACCCTATTGTTCCTAAGGAAGCTACGTCCGATCGGCACACGCTTTTAAAAATACAATCTGTAAAGATTTATATCAATAGCTTTTACACTGCGCGAAATATCATCAATTCTTGCAAGGTATATCCGATGGTTCTAATGGGAGCTATATGATATAGACGTCCAATTTCAAACTCGATCTGCGTAAGTTCCAGATCTGTGAAAGTTCCAGATCGCTAGTTTTCAAACTGAGCTCGCAAACGCTATTGAGAAATCGTTGTGTTGTAGAAGAAATAAAAATATAACTAACGTATGACCTCGAGTAATCCAATAACACTACAAGTATTACCAGTTTTTTTTTAATATTATATGTAGTTCAACTTTCTATAAAAATTGAGGTATAAACTGCGTTTGCAACCCAATCCGTTGTCACTTCATTCCTTAGCGTACATAAATGTCATATAATAACCAATTTAAGAATAATTTTGCAATGTTAATATAATTTTTTCTTTTATGCAGGAAAACATCTCATTAATAGTTGCGTATGTGAAACTGGAAATGATAATGTGCTGCTACCTAATGCTTTAGACTCTAAAGCCAACAAAAAAATCTTATTAAAATCTTAAAAAAATCACTAATGCCAACTTGAAAAAGAATAATAGCCATGGCTTTTATGGTGTCTTTGAATGCATGCAATTCGGTCTTATCTTAACAAGCTGTTTATTAAGGAAGGTAATAATGTCTTAGATAGTTTCGTGAAAGACTCTGGTCGCCGTTTACTCTGGTTTGAAACACAGGAGGAATATAATACAAATCGTATATCAAATTCAAGTGTATTGGACCAAAATGTTCCGCCGCTTAATTTTTTAAGCTCGAATAGGGGCAAGCAGAATACAAATTCAACAAAGGAGAAAACCAGTAACTTATCTCAAATAATACCAGAATGTATTGGCAGTAGCAACTCGTCTAAATCTATTACCAATTAATCTGAATATATTTTAAGCTTGCCCAAAATTTACATAAATGGACTAGCAGAAATCTAAACATGTCATCAAGTTACAATTAGAAAAGATAACCTGCACGGACTTAAACTAACAAATGACTATCTTGAAGTAGATCCTGAAACGCACGATAAGCAAGGAAAGCGTAAAATACACTTAGACTTAAATGATTTAGCCTCGCATATACAGGACAAACAGAGAAAATTAGAGAAAAAAACGCGAACAAATTAATTTGACGGGTATAGTTATTTCGGTGGTATAGTTAATTCGGTGAAAAATATGTCATCTTTTAAGAATTTTAATTGGCGATACGGATAGTCTCAGTTCATTTTTGGTTTTTGCATGTGATAGGACAACATTTAAACAACATGTGTGAATTTTTTCATCCAAAAATATTAAAAATTGAATGAGATACAGGCAATCTCCGGCGCCGCCTTGAATAAAGCACTTTTGCGGTGTACACGATAACTAGTCACAGAATTATCTGATTTTAAAAAATCTAATTGCATTAGTTAAAGGACAAGATTCGTAAGGTAACTTTGTCGAGTTGACGCCCAAAACGTCGAGCTATTTGTTGCTCGTAAAATAATAAATTTCGAAAAAAACTCGACAACGTTACCTAGGAATCTAGTAGAGAAATACTGTGCAAAATCTCTAAACGATCCGTTCAATAGAATTCACAGGATCGTGTACAGCGACTTTGAAATGGCCACTTTTCAGGAGAGTGTTTTAAAGTTTGGGACAACCATAAAAATCAATATAAAACGAACTTACTTACCTACATTCAAATGCCCATGAGTTCGAAAGTTTTACTCAGATCGATCTAAAATCTTAACACAATATTCTCGGGATAATGTCCATTCAGAAGAAACAAATATGCACAAAAAAAAATTAAATACTATACCCCCTTAAGCAGCCTACAAATAAGAACAATAGTCAGATGTCCGTGCCCAGCCTGAACGCTAAGACTCAGACTCAGACCTTCCTACATAAAACCCAAATTTAAAAATTAATAAAAAAAATATCTTTTGTTAATTAAGATGTTGAAAATGGAACTAATTTAATGTAATCTAGATTTTTTGGTTATGTATTCTTTTATTTTGTTTCTTTAAATTTTTGTATCCATCCAAAAAGTGCAACAAAAATTTAATGAAGCAAAAAGTTATAAATTTACCTATTTTTATCAATAAAGAAATAATATAAACCAAATTTATATATAACTTGGTAAAAACTTAATGAAAATTGGGAACAGATGGGAGACTTGAAGTTAATCAAGACCATGAAATAACATTCAAATGACGACGTTAGCATTCAGTCGTAAAAAATGTGTTCTCTTATGACAGGGCATGAGCGAATCTTTTAAAGCGCTTAAAAAAAAAGAATAAAAATGATTCATTTTTATTTTTTGATCTTCCTATATATGATATAAATGTTCGATTTTAGTTTAAATAATACCGTAATTCTATAGTATTTAAATATAACCAAAACCCAAGAACAAAAAAAAATTAAAAACAACAAAGTTATACTTTTTGTAATTTTTTACGAATGTCCCTGGGAGCTATATGATATAAACTTATGTACTACCTGCATTGGAAATAAATCTTTTGGCTAAAGTTTTAAGAAGATAGCTTTAATACTGGGTGAGTAGTTTGCGTTCCTATGGGAGCTATAAGTAATAGATGTCCGATTGGCACGCGCTTTTCCCTGATCAAGGTATGCATAAAAAATACGATTTGGAAAGATTTATGTCAATAGCTTATATACTGCGTCAAATATCCTGAAAATCATTAAATTTTAACTGATTTCACTTTATTGGTCCTATGTAAGCTATAGTTTAATACCAATTTGTATTAACAAAAACCAAGCGACTTTGATTGGAGAGCTACGATATTTTTTATTTGCGAAAGTAAGCGATTTAAAGGAGTGCGATCGGATTCGATTTAACACTGATTTTTAATTTCAATTATGATCTCTTATATCTATGCTTATCTAAGGGGGCGAGAGACGGGGCGAATTCGCGAGAGCGAACGAAAGCTTTATTGGCTCCCGCTCTCGCCTTAAAACTAGAGAGACTACAATTTTAAATAAACGCGCCAAGTGCGCAAACACCGCCCTTTCTGAAGGGACGACGTCCTTCAGGCCAACGCCGGCAATACCGCCAGCCGATGAATCGCTCTCCGGTACAGTCCTTCCGAAGTCCGAACGTCCGCCACCCGAACCTTTTTATCGGCGCCGGCGTGGACCGCTTTCACTCGCCCGATCCTCCACTGCTGGGGTGGAAGGTTGTCCTCTGCGATGACGACCATTTTTCCCGCGACGAGGCTTTGCTCCTTCTTGTGCCACTTGGACCTCTGCTGTATGCTGGAGATGTACTCCCGGGACCATCGCCGCCAAAACCTGTGCTTGAGCGACAAGACACCTCGCCATCGACGCAAGCAGGTCAGGTTGATCTGGTCCAGGAGTGCTTCCGATGGTGGGGCCAACAGGGGGCCGCCGATAAGCAGATGTCCGGGCGTCAGGGCTTTGCCGTCGTTTGGGTCGTTGCTGAGGGTTCCCAGAGGTCTTGAGTTGAGCACGGCCTCCACGTTGGTGAGGAGAGTTCCGAGCTTCTCCGCAGTCAAGACGCTTTGGCTCTGGGCGGTATGAACGCAAACTCGCATCCTTTTTTTGATGCATATGTTTCTATACCGCCCCCTCGCTCCGCCAGACGGGCTCGAAACTCTCTCATGTGCCGGTCGGCTCCGACGAAGTTGGTGGCGTTGTCGCACCACACCTTCTCCAGGTATGCAGGTATGACACGTATGATCTGATGAATTGTGAGCTTTTAGACAGCAACAACGGGAATTTGGCTTCGTACGGGATAGGAGCATTCAATAACCAACCCCCCATAAAGCGGAAAACCCATACGAAAACTCTCAGAAGCTTAAGGTGCGACGAAAAGTTTTCTATTTTCTGCAGCAGATAATTTGGCTTTAGGCTGACTACAAGAGCTAATGCCAATTTGCGCAATTCCATCGACACTACTGCGGCCAGTTAATTTCTGAGTCCAGCAAGAACAGAGGCCCGCTGAACCAGATGGACGTTGTAAGCTGCTCAACGTCACATCCACGGTATACTATATCTGCATTCGTGGGAAACTGTCTCCAAGTTGCGTTCTCCGACCACTCCTGAATCTCTGCGACCCGGTTTGATACAAAAACCGACAACGACGAAGGATGGGTTTTGATCCAGTGTAATGTGATCTCGGAGCCTGTCCATACGAGAACATTCTCAATGGTACAATTTAGCAATGGCTTGACACGATTATACAGATCTGCGAAAAGGTGAGCTGCGCACAGTTCAAGGCGAGGCAAAGTTTTCGTCATGAAAGGAGCTTCTTTTGATTTGGCGGGCAATAAAGACACCTTAAACCCATCAGCAGTTTGAGTAGGAACGTAGATGCACACTCCATACGCTCGCATGGAAGCGTCAGCGAAACCATGTATATGAATCGGGACTTGCGAATCTATGTGGAAAAATCGCGATACCTTAATTTTCGGCAGCTGCAGAAGCGTATCCCATGAAGTATGCAACTGTATTGGTAGCGACTCGTCCGAGTGTAGCTTTTGAAGCCACAGCACCTGCAACAACATCTTTGCCCTTGTGACTAAAGGACACCAAAGGCCAAGTGGATCGAAAAAAAGAGCAGTCACCGACAAAATATTTTGTTTTGTCGCGCGAAGATCCAGGAAAGAGTCATCCAACCGAAATTGGAAGTAATCTTTCACCGGTAACCAAACCACGTCAAGGATCTTAGTTACGTCTGAGCCTGCCGTAAGTGGCATTACAGCGCTATCAGATGCGGATAACTCTAGGCAGTTTGAAAACCAGTTTGCCAGTTCTAATCCTGCCTCTTGCAAAACCTGAGAAACTTCGTCTCGAAGGCCTTGCAGGTCTTCAACGCATCCGGCGCCAGTCAACAAATCGTCAACATAAAAATCTTTCTGAATAATCTGTGCGGCTTTTGGATAAGTTGCTCAAGTTGCATCAAGTTGTCATTCAAAGATACCTGAGTCGGCACGATGCATCAAAAACTTGTCTCAACTTTGTTGAAGTACTTTCTGGCCGTAGAACGCACTGGTGCGAAATAAAATAGTGCGGAGTGTTTGGAATTTTGTCACTGTTTCCATGAATTCAATATACATCTTCTCAACAAAGGGTCCTTTGACAATTTCCTTTCTAGCGAAAAAAATCTAAGTTTCGCAACTTCGTATGATGAGCCAAGAGAATTTGGATCAGATTGATACGGCAAACGAACCGAAAATCTACCTGACGACAATCTTTGAGTATTTTTCTCAAAGAGTTGTTCACAAAGTTGCTGCTCAGGAGTATGGACTTTAACCTTGGGCGGCAGGTCCTCCACAGACCAAAATTTCTGCAGGGTTGTGTCAATTGACTCCAACGCTTCCTCCTGGCAGCTGAGATGTACCATTTTGTCAGCTTTTATTTTATCTTCAGAGGCACATCTCCCAGACACTATCTAGCCAAGAACTGATTTTTGTAGGATGGGAAGTTCAGGCCCCTGCTTGATCTGGCCAACAGATAAAAGTTCAAGGAACGAATCTGCACCGACAAGGATCTGCCAACTGAATATTTTCAGCCACTCTCCACCCGCTGGTGTTCACCGCTTCAGGAGATAACCAGAAATATTTTTTAGGATCCAAAAATCGGACGATAACTGACTATTCTCTACTCGTGACTTCACAACCGTGTGTATTTTTTTTTTTGTAGCTTGGGCATTTGTACCACCAATGCCTCGTAAGCTCAAGCACACGTTCTTTCTTGAAATTTTAAGTCCCTGAGCGAGCCAAGACAAATTCGCCACTTTTCGTTTGGACGCTCACAATAGCAGTTGCAAGAATGACTCTATCCGATGCAGTCACATGCAAAACATGCGAAGCGGATGGAGTCTCCTGCATGAGCGTGGGCAACGCGAGATTAGTATTTGCGGAATATATATGCAGCAACGTATAATGCGAGGAATTGCACACTCTGCATCTGTTCGATTTACATTTTACATTTTTTGACGGTGTGTCCCTTTTTAAGGCAGTTAAGGCAGTTAATTGCTGAACTGTTAGAGCTACAAAGGGAGCGCAGTTTCCAATTTGATGTTCAGTTGCGTTGCAATACACGCATTGTACCGTGTCGTTCCTGGCAGCGACATTCTTCTTAGGATTAGATTTGACTTGCTGAACAGTTTTGGGCTTGGAGGCCTCTTCCGCTACCATGTGTTGGTACCGTTCGCTCCAAAGGGGAAGCAGTATAGATGTATAGTCTAATTGTTCTTCACATTTTCTTTTAGTTTCTGCATCGACCTTGTCTTTACTAAATTTATTAAAATAGCATTAATAATGCGTCTATCATACCCAATAGACAGCAAAGAGTCATAAAGGGGTGTGACAGTGTCGATGAGGGTTCTCAAAGCTGCAGCTTACGGGTGGTTAATTTTTTGCAAATTAAAAAGTGTCGATATGTTGTCAAAAAAAATAAGGCAATCATTATCGTTCACCCGCTTCAGGCTAGCAAGGTCTTTGAGATAATTTTGTGCAGTGACTTGAAATGCCCTAACTGTTCCTAAAGCGTCTCCAGCTAAACACGAAATTAAATGATTAAATTTCTCAATATCGTGTAGCGATTTGTTCTTTGTGAATAAATTTTTCAAAAAGGCTTATAAAATTTTTTAATTCCGCTGAATGTTGGAAGAGCGACGCTCGGCAGCCGGCATTGAGGCGGGCGACTTCCTGGTGAGCGGATTTTTCTACAATATTTCGTTTAGCGTCATTCAAAATTGAAATCATTAATGATTTTGTTAAAACTGCACGCTCTTCCACTCTTCGCGAAAGACATCTTTTGCATCTCTCGCTTCTATTTGGTTTTGAAGAAGTGAAGCATTTTCAATGTGCGAATTTAAGATTTTTAGACGACACTATAGCTCAACCGGATTAAAACACAATTTACACTCCTTTAAGTTGCGATACGTTCGGTTTATACTTTTCATGCAAATATCTCGTTTGTGTTTAAACTCTTCGATATCCTCGGTTGCCATTGCGTTTATATTTTATTTATTTGTTTTTGGAATCGAAGAGGTATATATGTATATTTTTTATTTATTTATTTATTTTTTTGTTTTTTTTTTTTTAATATCTAAAACGACTAACGAGTAATATGCCGAACGCACGAGTTAACATACCCGGCAACTGCAAGCCAGTTAACATACCCGGCAACTGCAAGCAAGTTAACATACCCGGCATGTAGCGGCGACTGAAGCAACGAAAAATTTTTTTTTGTTCGGCCCAGAAAAATATTCGATAGGTTTTTAGTTTGAGCTTAGCTTAGTTTCAGACCATAAATATTAGTAAGCCCAGCTTACTTAGTATTTTTTTGGGGATGCCAATTAATCAGGGCTGGCATGATCAGCTGTACCAGAGGAGCTCGGGAAAGTTTATCTACCACCATGGCGTGTTTACCGGCTGCGATGCATTTCCGCTGGCAGCCTAGGCCAACATTCCCCGGTTCCGTTCTGGTTCTTTTCAATCGAGCAGTCGCGGCGTGCACATGCACAAAAAAATTAAGTTCCCAGTCCAGAAGTTCGAAACCTTAACTCGGGTACGCGTGCATATCGCAAGTATTGCGATTCGATAGTGAAAAGTTAAATAAAGGCATCCGCCAAAGCTTGAACCGAGTAAGTTTCCCGGCGAATTGGTTTTCTTTCCGTGTCTAACCTACGGCCGCGTTTTAGGCAGCAGAATTGGGAAAACTTATAGTCGTCCCGGCCGCGAGAGTGTGTCCCGGCCAGCAGCAAGTGGTGTTTTTGATTGGATTGGCGAGATTTCTGCCGACCACGACCCGGAAAATCTCCAAACGTTTCGGGGCACGATCGCAAGGTAGATATGCTCGAGAACAGTGTCTTTTAGTAGGTATTTGCTGTAACCGTTCCTTAATCGCCAGGTTGTGCCCAGTTAGCAATTTGTAAAGTCGACGTGACGAGGAGCATGTAAGTCAGGTAGCGCCAACAAAAACCGACGTCGCAGGTACCGAGGAGCACTCCCATAACCACATGCGCACATAACCTGGGAGCACCGAAACTAGCGCATGTCCGGGGCCTCCATAGCGCGTGTATATAATGGGGGAAACACCGAGGAGCACCCTCATGAACGGCCTGTGCACCTAACCTGACAACGAATACACATGCGCACCTAACCTTATTGCACATACGAGCATTTAAGAGCCATTACCTATACACCTGTGTGTAATCTTTTGGCGTGCCCACCTACGCAGCTACACCTGTGTGAAATCTTTTGGCGCGTACACATACGCAGCTACACCTGCGTGAGATCTCTTGGGTGCACATACACATCAGCAGCAGCCTTACCCCAATGCACACAGGCGCAAAAAAAAAAAAATTTTTTTTTGGTGTTATCTCTGGCAATCAATTATGAGCTTATTTAAACTGCAACCACAGTGAACCCAATGGGAAAACACCCATGCAAATTAAAAAAAAAAATGGAGCTGATCTTAATTAGTTTATAATACATACTACCTAAATTTAAATAACAAATTTTTTTTTTGCGTATTAAGAATTAGAAAAAAAAAAATAATGGCAAGGAAGTTTCTTAAAAAAATTCGTTTTCAAAACATCGAGTGTTCTTAAATTTACTTTAACCCTATGGTGAAAACGCCATAAGTTTTTTTCCAGCACACCTGAGTCGGGAGATCGATCTTTCGTCGATGGAAAAGTTGCAGTGAGTTTGATAATTAATTATTTATTTCATATATCCACCTTTATATTTGTTTTGAAAACTAAACATGACTTTTATTTGAATTGCCAATATTATAAATCACGAGAAATCAATGAAGCATTAAATTAACGAAGAAAATATTATCTAACAAATTAATTTGAATTTAATTTTGAATTTAATCCAAATATTTTATTAATTCTAATTAGATTATAACAAACCAATCAAATTAATAGCTTACCCTAAATCAAATAGAGAGTTAACTTGAATTTAATTTTGGACTTTAAACTAAATATTTTATTAATTCTAATTAAATTAAAACAAACAAATTACTCCAAAACAAATTGAAATTCTAACCATATCTTACAAAAACCATATATATATATTCTTATAATTAAGATTATCTACCAATGTCATTGTTTAAACATTATTACCATTCCTATATCTATTACTTTATTATGAATTACTATTACTGAACTACTATTAATTATGTTTTCTTTCCCTGAATTTATGATAAAAATGGAAGTTTAAGTCCAAAACTTACTGAACTCAGCTGATGTTTTCACAGTCGTAGGGTGAAGAAGGGGTCACCAGAGCCATGCTCTTGCGGCAGGTGATCATAGGCAGGGTGGGCAACATGCGAACACAATAACATCAGTGTCTTCGCTGTGTTAAGATTTCTCTCTTTCTGTTCTTTTTCATTTCTTTCTTTTCTTTTCCTGATTCTTTACATTCTATATATTTTTTTTTTTTTGAATTTGTTTATATCTCTTCCGGTTTAGTAGACTAACTTATAATTTTGTCGCAAGCACGCTCAATTCTTTGTCTGTTAATAATAATGTGTAGACTGTGTCAGGGTCTGTATAAAGCAAGAACAACACCCCCAAAGCCGACGAGTTAGTGCCGGACCCTATAGCGTGCCCCGCAAGTACAGATCCCTCGATTCCAAACACTTCAGCCGAACGTTACACGCTACAGATATAATTAATTATTATTAATAAGGAAAGTGGCGCCCAACGTGTAGGGGCCTTACTGAGTAATTTTTATTCATTAAGACTCACTGGTAAATAAATTCAATTTCTTTAAAACTTTACTATCTATTTTTCTCAAAAAAAAAATTTTTTTTTATTTTTTTATTTCTTGGAAAACATGCTAAGTGAATATAGGTATTCAAAACTGTCCGGAATAATAAACTAACTAAAGAATTTTCCTAAATTTAGCAGAGATGATAAGGTGTCTAAAAGTCTGAGGAAAACAGAAAATACAAAAATCAACTCAGGTCTTCTGTCCCAGCTTAAAATACCAAGTCGTTGAACTAACTATACTCTGTAAATTAAAGATAGACATTTATTTAACTGTTCGGAAAATACTGGCATCACTTGAAAGTAGTGTCATATCCACAAATAATTAGTGGCAATCTTGGATTTATCATTTTTCCTGAAGTATTATATTCCCTTTTCATAGGCTGGAATACATGCGACTATGTTTTGAACAGGTCGCTGTCCGCTGTCCGAAATAGGAAAGTAACTACTTCCCTCCTTTGTGTTTTGGAAAAGGTTTTGTTATAAAGCCTAAACTATCTTTTCTTTCTTAATTTCTATAATTTCCGAGAATCTTAAAAAACACCCTCGACTCGTGGGACATCTAGCAAGGAGTTCAGTTAATATCTCTTCCGTATATATATATTTTTGGTTACAATTTTGTCTAGAGAAACAAGTTAATATCTTTTCCGTATATACATTGGGTTTTGGTTTTACAATTTTTTTTTTTTTTTGTTTATAGAAACATAATCACTCTTACTTGGTTAAAACTTGTGTTGCAGTTGGTTAGCGTTGGAGTAAGATTTTTTTTTTTTTAAATTGTCCTAGGAATATTTTTCAACTGTGTGCATTATGGGTGTGGACCGATCTCCGAACAAGGGGGCAGAAGGTGGCCCAGCTACAATTTGTCCGATATGTAAATCCGAAATGACTGTCGTCGAAATTTTCATAACCTCGTGTCAACATGAATTTCACAGGAAGTGCATAGAAGCGCATTTTAAGAAAAGCGCACAATGTCCAGTATGCAAATCAGCTTGTAGGCCTGCACTCGGTAAGCCACTTGATAATTCAGGGCTACAAACTCGCAGTCGATCAAAAAGTAATCAGCCTTTAGAGAGTAGTGATAAATCAGCAATGGATGAGGGACCTTCCACATCAGGAGTTAATACAAATCCCAGTAATAATACGGCAGGCTTTATAACCGCCAACGCTATGACTTTACTTGCCATGGAGCGAAGACTACTCTCTACCCTGTCGGAAAAAGTGACAGAATTGATTCAAAGTTCATTGACAGACAGTATAACAAGAGCTTTGGCGTCACAAATTAGTAGCAATGGTAACATTCAACAACCTGCCGCTCGAGGCATTGAAAGTATGAATATTCAGTCCGATTTAACTAATGAACCACTGGGAACTTCCCGGCTTCTTACGGTCTCTCCTGGTTCTCAAAGAAGCACCACGCCTGACTTGCTGAACCGACCGGATAAAGTTGTGCATATACTAAATGGATGGAAAATAAAATATTCAGGAGTCGGGGTGTCTGTCGACAATTTTATATACAGAGTAGAGACACTCACGAAAGAAACGTTAGAAGGAAATTTCACAGTACTTTGTAAAAATGCAAGCGTGCTTTTTGAAGGGAAAGCCAACGAATTCTATTGGCGATATCACAAAGCTCACGGCGAAGTTGTCTGGGATGCATTTTGTGCAGCCTTACGTCAACAGTTTAGACCAAGTAGGGATGATGGGGATATAGAGGAACTGATACGGAATACTAAGCAAAAGCCAAATGAAAATTTCGATTGCTTTTATGAGACTGTATCAGGACTAGTTGATCAGCTAGAAGTTCCGTGGACGCCGCATAAATTAGTACGGGTCCTTAAGAACAACCTACGTCCCGAAATTAGACATGAACTGTTAAATATCGAGATTAAATCAGTTCCAGAATTAAGAGAAATTTGTCGTCGACGTGAAGACTTTTTGGCCGATATTAAACGATATTCGGGTTACGGCCGAAACTCTCTATTCAAGCGGGAAGTCTCCGAGCTCAATAAAGAACAAGAAGTCATGGAAACAGAAATAGAATCCGAGACTGAGGTAGACATCGAGGCTTTTTCTCTGTTATGTTGGAACTGTCGCAAGGAAGGGCACCGATATCAGGATTGTGTATCTGAGAGACGTATCTTTTGTTACGGCTGTGGAACGGCCAATACATACAAACCGAATTGTAGTAAGTGTTCAAAAAACTACAAAGCCGGCATGTCGAAGTCGCCATTCAGACAGAAGGCTTCGATCAACGTCCGAAGTCAAGCGACAATGACCGACGAATAGATGACGCAGCCACAGTTGTGTCACTCACCTTCCCTGACGAACAAAAATTATCTGCCAGTCCTTTGCTACACAGCAAAATCTCAGAATTAAGAACCGTGGCTATCAAGACCAGTGACCACAAACCTGAATTGGAACAGCTTAAATCTCGTAGTTCGAAGCGAATAAAAGAATTTTGGAAGAACGTTAAGGAATGTAAACTCGGTGTAGCGTACCTCAGCTCTCTTTCTGAAAGGCCTAAAGATCCTCGCCCTTTCTTGCCAATTCGTCTTCTCAATCGTACCGTTTATGGATTGTTAGATTCTGGCGCAGCGATTAGTTGTGTTGGAGGGCAGTTAGCTTGTGAAGTATTAGACAAGTACGATTATAAAAAGTTAAAAGCTAATGCATCTACGGCAGATGGAAGATCTCAACAGATAGTAGGACGATTAAAATTAGATATTGAATATAGTAACGTCAAAAAGCCATTGACGATTTATATAATACCCTCGCTGAAGCAAAATTTGTATTTGGGAATAGATTTCTGGAAGTTGTACGATCTGCTTCCAAAATGCTTGAATATTTCCGAGCTAGAGTCTAGCGATAGTAACGGAAAGGTCGAAACCGATCAACATGATTTGTCCGAGGCTGAAAGAGCCAAGCTAATAAACGTAATCAATTGTTTTCCCTCTTTTACTCAAGAAGGTCTCGGCAAGACCAATTTAATTGTGCATTCGATCGATGTGGGTATGGCTAAACCAATCAAACAACGTCATTTCCCTGTCTCTCCCGCAGTAGAGAAGGCTATGTACGCCGAGATCGATAGAATGATACAATTGGGGGTAATAGAGGAGTCTGAAAGTGCTTGGTCTTCTCCAATCGTAATGGTAACGAAACCTGGAAAAGTTAGAATTTGTCTGGATTGTCGTAAGGTTAACAGTTTCACCGAAAAGGATGCATACCCACTTCCCCAAATTAGTGGTATTTTAAGCCGTTTGCCAAAGGCAGAGTACATATCGAGTCTTGATCTTAAGGACGCTTATTGGTAGGTGCCTTTAGATGTTGCATCTCGAGACAAGACGGCGTTTACAGTTCCTGGTAGACCCCTCTACCAATTTAAAGTTATGCCGTTCGGGCTATGCAATGCCACGAGTACAATGTCGCGGTTGATGGACAAAGTCGTCCCGGCTCATCTCAGGAACGAGGTGTTCATTTACTTGGACGATTTATTGGTAATTTCTGCTAGTTTTGAAAGGCATCTCGAAGTACTTAGAGAGGTAGCTCTTCACATAAGGCGTGCCGGTTTGACAATCAACATTGGCAAAAGTCACTTCTGCATGCTGCGTGTGCGCTATTTAGGCCATATAATAGGTGACGGTGGAATACGCACCGATCCTGAGAAGGTGACTGCCATCACGAATTTTCCGCTACCCAGGACTTTGCGCAGCTTGAGAAGCTTTATGGGTTTGTGTGGGTGGTATCGCAAGTTTGTTCCAAATTTTGCATCGCTTTCTGCTCCTCTGACTGATTTGATGACCACGAAACGGCGTTTTAGTTTGACTGATGAGGCAATTAAAGCATTTGAACAGTTAAAACGGTGTCTTAGTGAGGCTCCGGTCTTATGTAGCCCTGATTTTTCTAAACCATTTGCGATACATTGCGATGCAAGTAAAACCGGTGTAGGCGCAGTTTTAGTACAAGTCTCTGAGGAAGGAGACGAGCGTCCGATTGCGTTCATTTCGAAGAAATTGAACAAGGCTCAGCGGAACTATACGGTCACTGAACAAGAATGCCTAGCAGCGATCGTAGCTCTTAAAAATTTTAGGGCCTATGTGGAAGGACATAAATTTAAAATCATAACCGACCACGCATCATTGAAATGGTTAATGTCTAATCATGACCTAAATTCTCGATTAGCTCGATGGGCGTTAGCGTTGCAAAGGTATAATTTCGATATTGAGCATCGTAAGGGATCCCTAAACATAGTTCCCGATTCATTGTCTCGCGTTAATGAGGATACAGTAGCCGCTTTAGACTTGCGTGAAGGGTTGCTCGTTGATCTTAGTTCGGAACATTTTAAGTCCGCTGGGTATGTTGATCTTGTCGAGAAAGTAGCGGCAAACCAAGCTAGTTTTCCCGATCTTAAGACCGACAGCGGTTATGTTTATCGGAAAGCCGAACACTTGACGGGAGAGCAAGTTCACGATGAGTATGCGTGGAAGCTCTGGATACCCAGAGAATTAGTTCCCGAAATCCTTTCGCGAGCGCATGATAGCCCTTTGTCGTCACACTGTGGCATGCACAAAACCATTGAGAGAGTGAGGAGATACTATTTCTGGCCTGGTCTTGTGTCTGATATAAAGACTTATATAAATGCTTGTGAAGTGTGTAAAACCACAAAGGCTCCAAATTTCATACTGCGTCCTCCCCTAGGGAAAGCCCCTGAAAGTCAGCGATTTTTCCAACGTCTTTTTATTGACTTTCTTGGACCTTATCCTAGGTCAAGAAGTGGAAACATTGGTATTTTTATCGTTTTAGATCATTTTTCCAAGTATGTGTTTCTAAAAGCCGTTCGAAAGATTGATACTAGTGTCGTTATAAAATACCTTGATGGGGAGTTGTTTATGGCGTATGGAGCTCCGGAAACGGTGTTGTCCGACAACGGTTCGCAATTCCGCTCTCATGCTTTTCAGAAGCTTATGCAACAGTACGGTGTTACTCACACACTGACGGCGGTGCATTCGCCCCAGGCCAACGCGTCTGAGCGCGTTAATCGCTCTGTAATCTCCGCAATTAGGGCTTATTTGCGTCCTGATCAGAAGGACTGGGACGAGTATTTGAGTAGGATATGTTGTGCTTTAAGATCATCGGTTCATGCTAGTATAGGCACCTCGCCTTACTACATGGTTTTCGGCCAGCACATGATTACCTCCGGCTCCACTTACTCATTGTTAAGAAAATTAAACTTATTAGATGATCGATCCTTAAAATTTAATCGAGAAGATTCTTTTGACATTGTTCGTGATAAAGCTTGTCAGCGAATGCAGGAAAAGCACGATGAGAATGAGAAGCGGTATAATCTTCGATCTCGAAACGTGTGCTTTGCAGAAGGGCAAGAGGTATTTCGCCGAAATTTTAAACAAAGTTGCTTTCAGACAGGCTATAATGCCAAGTTCGGTCCTTCTTTTATGAAAGCGAGAGTTCGGAAGAAGCTAGGAAACGCTTATTACGAACTAGAAGATTTACAAGGACGTTTATTAGGCACATATCATGCGAAAGATATCCGACAGTAACGTGACTTCAGTCGTTATCAGTCTAGGTAATCAGCAAGGATGTCCCCTAGCCTGATTTTTCGGGGGGCTTTGTAGCGGCGACTGAAGCAACGAAAAAATTTTTTTTTGCCGAAAATATTCGATAGGTTTTTAGTTTGAGCTTAGCTTAGTTTCAGACCATAAATATTAGTAAGCCCAGCTTACTTAGTATTTTTTTGGGGATGCCAATTAATCAGGGCTGGCATGATCAGCTGTACCAGAGGAGCTCGGGAAAGTTTATCTACCACCATGGCGTGTTTACCGGCTGCGATGCATTTCCGCTGGCAGCCTAGGCCAACATTCCCCGGTTCCGTTCTGGTTCTTTTCAATCGAGCAGTCGCGGCGTGCACATGCACAAAAAAATTAAGTTCCCAGTCCAGAAGTTCGAAACCTTAACTCGGGTACGCGTGCATATCGCAAGTATTGCGATTCGATAGTGAAAAGTTAAATAAAGGCATCCGCCAAAGCTTGAACCGAGTAAGTTTCCCGGCGATTTGGTTTTCTTTCCGTGTCTAACCTACGGCCGCGTTTTAGGCAGCTGAATTGGGAAAACTTATAGTCGTCCCGGCCGCGAGAGTGTGTCCCGGCCAGCAGCAAGTGGTGTTTTTGATTGGATTGGCGAGATTTCTGCCGACCACGACCCGGAAAATCTCCAAACGTTTCGGGGCACGATCGCAAGGTAGATATGCTCGAGAACAGTGTCTTTTAGTAGGTATTTGCTGTAACCGTTCCTTAATCGTCAGGTTGTGCCCAGTTAGCAAGTTGTAAAGTCGACGTGACGAGGAGCATGTAAGCTAGGTAGCGCCAACAAAAACCGACGTCGCAGGTACCGAGGAGCACTCCCATAACCACATGCGCACATAACCTGGGAGCACCGAAAACTAGCGCATGTACCGAGGAGCACCTCCATAGCCGCACGTGTATATAACCTGGTGACGCCGAAAACCAGCACCTGTACCGAGGAGCACCCTCATGAACGGCCTGTGCACCTAACCTGACAACGAATACACATGCGCACCTAACCTTATTGCACATGCGAGCATTTAAGAGCCATTACCTATACACCTGTGTGTAATCTTTTGGCGTGCTCACCTACGCAGCTACACCTGTGTGAAATCTTTTGGCGCGTACACATACGCAGCTACACCTGCGTGAGATCTCTTGGGTGCACATACACATCAGCAGCAGCCTTACCCCAATGCACACAGGCGCAAAATTTTTTTTTTGGTGTTATCTCTGGCAATCAATTATGAGCTTATTTAAACTGCAACCACAGTGAACCCAATGGGAAAACACCCATGCAAATTTTTAAAAAAAATGGAGCTGATCTTAATTAGTTTATAATATATACTACCTAAATTTAAATAACAAATTTTTTTTTTTGCGTATTAAGAATTAGAAAAAAAAAAATAATGGCAAGGAAGTTTCTTAAAAAAAATTCGTTTTCAAAACATCGAGTGTTCTTAAATTTACTTTAACCCTATGGTGAAAACGCCATAAGTTTTTTCCAGCACACCAGAGTCGGGAGATCGATCTTTCGTCGATGGAAAAGTTGCAGTGAGTTTGAAAATTAATTATTTATTTTATATATCCACCTTTATATTTGTTTTGAAAACTAAACATGACTTTTATTTGAATTGCCAATATTATAAATCACGAGAAATCAATGAAGCATTAAATTAACGAAGAAAATATTATCTAACAAATTAATTTGAATTTAATTTTGAATTTAATCCAAATATTTTATTAATTCTAATTAGATTATAACAAACCAATCAAATTAATAGCTTACCCTAAATCAAATAGAGAGTTAACTTGAATTTAATTTTGGACTTTAAACTAAATATTTTATTAATTCTAATTAAATTAAAACAAACAAATTACTCCAAAACAAATTGAAATTCTAACCATATCTTACAAAAACCATATATATATATTCTTATAATTAAGATTATCTACCAATGTCATTGTTTAAACATTATTACCATTCCTATATCTATTACTTTATTATGAATTACTATTACTGAACTACTATTAATTATGTTTTCTTTCCCTGAATTTATTATAAAAATGGAAGTTTAAGTCCAAAACTTACTGAACTCAGCTGATGTTTTCACAGTCGTAGGGTGAAGAAGGGGTCACCAGAGCCATGCTCTTGCGGCAGGTGATCATAGGCAGGGTGGGCAACATGCGAACACAATAACATCAGTGTCTTCGCTGTGTTAAGATTTCTCTCTTTCTGTTCTTTTCATTTCTTTCTTTTCTTTTCCTGATTCTTTACATTCTATATATATATATTTTTTTTGAATTTGTTTATATCTCTTCCGGTTTAGTAGACTAACTTATAATTTTGTCGCAAGCACGCTCAATTCTTTGTCTGTTAATAATAATGTGTAGACTGTGTCAGGGTCTGTATAAAGCAAGAACAACACCCCCAAAGCCGACGAGTTAGTGCCGGACACTATAGCGTGCCCCGCAAGTACAGATCCCTCGATTCCAAACACTTCAGCCGAACGTTACACGCTACAGGCAACTGCAAGCCTAATGCAACACCAACAAAAATCGCCAATGTATAAAAATTATACTAAGGAGTTACTGTGTGTGATGACCGTATATGTGTACATCAATCGCTGATAAGGCACCGGGATCATCCATACACAGAAACTCATAAAAAGAAACCAACAAAAATGGTACAAGTAAAAAAAAAAACAAAAAAAAAAAAAAACAAAAAAACCTGAAACTACTGTGTGTGGTGACCGTGTGTGTGTGTGTCGAAAAGCATTGCGAGTGGTCGTTGTGGTTTTGTAGTTTTGAGAATAACCGTTTTGTCGCGGCGATAGCCTGGCGTCGCTGTCGCAAGGTGTGATTTGTTACATATTCACAGGAGAGTAGTCCTTGTGGTTTTGTAGTTTTGAGAATAACCGCTTTGTTGCGGCGATAACCTGGCGTCGCTCTCACAAAATGTAGTTTGTTACATATTCACAGGAGAATGACAGTAAGCAGTTAGACGTCGAACATTAAACTTCCTTTTGACCAAAACTCGCTGCGCAAGAAGCAAATAATAATAGTCACGTGCTCTCGAATACCACCTATACACCAACGAGCACATCAATCGTCGACAAAGCACTGGGACCATCCGTACACAGTGGTTTAAAAAATTATTTTGTAAGTTGTGTGATTAACGACCGTATATGTGTACAACAATCGCTGTTAAGGCACCGGGATCGTTTCCACTTCTCAATTTACATTAACGCGAATTTACTATTATGAAATACACAAAAACAAGAATACAAAAAAAAAAACAAATGAATAAATTTAAGCTTTACAAATATTATACAAAACAAAAAAAAATTTTGTTCCCTTTGGCAAATGTCAAGTAAACATGTACATATGTATGTGTTTGTGTTACCTTCGCTTGTAAAAATCTTGCTGGGTCACTGTGCATTAGCTACCGCCGAGAGCTAATATACTTTGATTTAATTTGAGAAGATGTAATAAATAACTTTCAAAATCCATTGAAAATAATTAAAATTTGTAAACTGAAGCAATTTCTAAAACAATTGGAAGTGAGCTTTGCTATATTTTGCAGAGCTAGGAGCCTCATTGAAAATGAAAGCTTTCAAACCTATTTTTTAAAAAAAGTCCCGTTATATAATAAAAAATAAAAAAAAAGCAATAAAGCAATAAATTAAAATTAAGAAAAAATGTAAATAAAATATAAATATGCAAAAGAAAAAGAACAATTCACAAAAAAAAAAACTTAACATCTATTGCTGTCACATGTTCACTAAGCTCAAAATACACTCTATTGAATATTTACTAAATTAATACATTACAGTTGAAGCCGATAATATCCACTAAAACAACAAAGTGGAAAGAAACGCATCAACACTGCCCTAAATACAGGAAAGAGATGGAAACAAACAATAATTCCAACAACGATATGGATTCCGGTAACACATCATCGCCATTAAGTCCCACCATTAACAATACGCCAATTTCTACTAACACTAGCCTTAACCTACACCAACTAATAGACCTTGTACATCAACTACCCACATACGAAGGTCCATCTGACAATCTTGATAGATTTATAAGTAGAGTAGAACAGCTACTTTTGTTAGCCGGATGAGTTGACCAAGCAACATGCGGACAGTACTTACTCGGAACTATCCAAGACAAAATAATAGGCAGGGCAGACGAGGCACTGAGTGTCTGCGATGTACTCCTCAGTTGGGATGACATCAAATCAAATCTCAAGCGACTATACTCTAGCAAGAAAACAGAAGAAATGCTTGTTAGAGAGCTACACAATCTTCCGGATGGACTCAGTATGGGAAAACTATATTTCACAGCCACTAAAATAAGAAGGGATTTAATGTCACTGGCCAGAGAAGCAGACCCTAGTGGACACTCCCTCACGGTCAAACGTGATCAATATAACAGATTCTGCTTAAATTCATTCCTAGTTGGATTAAAGGACCCCCTTAGGTCAGCCATTAGGAACCAAAGGCCAGAGACAATCGAGAAAGCATATGAGTACGGACAGATCGAACTAAATTTCTCTAGAAATCTGAATAAACACCAAGACACCAACGAAACGACAGCTCGATGTACAGGAATCACCCATACGCGAAAAGACAACCAATCAATAGTGACTACAATAGCCGACACATCCTACGTCAACAGAACTATAATGGCAACAACGATCGCCATGTATCACGACATGATAACCCCAACAATGACAATAATAGTCGCTTTACACAGCGACAACAAAACTTTAACAACAAAAATAATAGACGCTTTTCCCGTCAACATAATTCCAATAACGATAATAATGGTCGACGCGATAAACAAACTTTGGGCAGGAACCCCTTCCACAACAACGACAAATCAGATCACACCCCAAACCCCCAAGACAGGAACAACCATAATCCAAGCGCTCCTCTATGTAACATCAACGATGCTTCAAATTTTTTCCTAGAAGCCTCGGGAAGCCAGTCGGGTACATAAGCAAGAAGACTCACGGACCTTCCTTGCCATTTGTTTTCCTATCACCAAACTCCATGGCGTCGAACCCTCTAAAATTCCTAATAGACACTGGATCTACCTATTCTTTCATAAATCCAGCACTTATTAATAAAGATCACATCAAAAAACTAACCTCCGATATTAACATCCACACTGTACTCAGTACATTCAGAATTCAGGAATATGAAGATAGAATAAACTTCAAGCAATTCAAAAAAATGACCAATTTCAAGTTCTTACTATTCAATTTCCATCCCCACTTCAATGGTCTCCTAGGCATGGACTTCCTATCCGGCCTAAATGCAAAAATAAACTTTGCCGACTCCATACTAGAAACACCAGAAACCGCCATCCCAATCCTTACAATATCAAACCCTGTAGACACATTACATACCCTGCCACAAAATACCAAAATGCGATTACCGCTCCCAGTAAACTTCATGGAGGGAGACTTTATATATGAAACCACAAATTTGGATAATCAAATATCCTTAACAGGCGGCTTATACACCGCAGTTGCTGGATCTGCCTATTTCGAAGTCTGCAATAACTCAGACCAGATCCAAACACTTTACCTCGAAGAACCGTTACAGGCAGAAGAGTTCTCTCCAAGAACCCACCAATACTTAAACTGCATGTCTGCACCAACAGATAAAGAACAACCGCACGATCATCAATTAAACATTCAAACGGAACACCTTAACAACGAGGAAAAACAACAAATACTCAAACTATGCAAGTCATTCAAAAGACTCTTCCACAACGAAAATAATCAGCTAACGTTCTCTAATGCCGTCAAACACTCCATACCAACAACAGATAATATACCAATTCACACCAAATCTTACCGTTACCCATTTGTACATAAAGACGAAGTTCGAAAGCAAATTTCAAAAATGCTCGAACAAAACATCATAAAAAGCAGTCATTTTCCTTGGAGTGCACCCGTTTGTGTCGTACCTAAGAAAAGTGACATCACAGGCGAAAAAAAGTGGCGCTTGGTAATCGATTTTCGGAAACAAAATGAGAAAACTGTCTCTGATAGATACCCTATCCCGAACATTGCAGATATACTAGACAGCATAGGAAAGACCATGTATTTCACAACAATAGACTTAGCAAATGGCTTTCACCAAATTCAAATGAACCCATGCGACGCAAACAAGACGGCATTCACCGTTGAAAATGGGCATTATGAGTTCACGAGAATGCCCTTCGGTCTTAAAAACGCTCCTGCCACGTTCCAACGCGTTATGGACAACGTCTTAGGTGACTTAGTCGGTAACGTCTGTCTCGTATATCTCGACGACATAATAGTATCCTCACCCTCGCTCCAGAAGCATATAGCAGATATCAAATCCGTATTTACAAGACCACAAAATGCAAATCTAAAAATCCAACCAAGCAAGTGTAGTTTTTTAAGGAAGGAAATCGACTTCTTGGGACACATCGTCACTCAGGAAGGAGTCAAACCAAACCCACTTAAGATTCAAGCCATCAAGGACTTCCCCTGCCCAAAGACAACTAGGGAAATCAGGTCATTTTTAGGACTATTGGGGTATTACAGGAAATTTATAAAAGACTTCGCAAAAATAAATAAGCCCATAACGAGACAGTTAAAAGGAAATAAATCTAAAATAATAAACGATGAATTTAAGCAAGCAGTCGAAATGTCGAAAGATCTTCTTTGTAATGATCCTATACTCATATACCCTGACTTCAACAAACCGTTCACGTTGACCACAGACGCAAGTAATTATGCGATAGGCTCTGTGTTGTCACAAGGCCCAGACACTAATGACAGACCCATATCCTTCGCTAGCAGGACACTATCGGACACGGAAATACGCTATTCTACGATAGAGAAAGAAATGCTAGCTATCATTTGGTCTGTAAGTCATTTTAGACCATACCTCTTCGGGCGAAGATTCAAAATAGTTGCGGACCATAAACCATTAATCTGGCCAGAAAATCTGAAAGGCCAAAATCCAAAACTACTTCGATGGAAAACTATCCTGGCCGCTTACGACTATGAAGTCGTATACAAAAAAGGGTCACAACCACTAAATCACTTTAACAGTCAAATAATATTCCGTATCGGATCAACAATTTCAAGACAAGTAGAAACACCATTTGTTCATAAAACAAGACACATAGTTACAGAACCCGTGCATACTTTTGACTCCGTTACAAACACCCTTCAAACAATCCTGAAACCGAATAAAATATTCGCAATATTAGCACCGGACGATATTTTCAAAATAATAGAAGAGTCCTATAATAACTATTTCTTCTAGAGTGAATTATACAAAATTTTGCGCTGCAAAATATGGCTAACCGAAATCACTAATCCCCACGATCAGGAAAACAAAATTCGTGCATACCACTTTAATACCAATCATAGGGGGATAGATGAAACTTATAACCATTTAAAAAGGGACATTTATTTTCCGCATTTAAAAGACATCATCACAAAAATTATAAAAAATTGCGAAACCTGTTTAACCCTCAAGTATGATAGACACCCCCATAAGCCATTGCTGCAAACCCAAACCGCCCCAGAAGGACCATTGGCAGTCGTGCATATAGACATATATTACATTAACAATACTTGTAACCTCACCATTATCGACAAATTCACGAAGCTAGCGCAAGCCTACCGCCTTAGCAATAGGAATTCAATAAAAGTCGCCGATGCCCTATTACAATTCATAAGTCATTACGGCGCACCAAAGGAAATAATTTTCGACCAGGGCTCTGAATTTTCGGGCAGTCTATTCAACGATCTATTAATTCAATTCCAAATAACAGCTCATACAACTTCATTCCAACAATCAACCGGCAACGCTTCTGTCGAAAGATTGCATTCCACCTTAACCGAACTATACAGAATAATCATGACCAAAAGAAAGGAAGCACGCCTAGAATGCGGCCATGACCAAATACTCACAGAAGCAGTTGCAACATATAACAATGCAATACACTCCAGTACTTCCTATACACCTTTCGAGCTTTTCCACGGCAGAACTCACATATTTAACAAAACAATAACATTCGACAATCACCACGACTACCTTAAGAAATTAAACGAATTTAGAAAAGACATATACCCAAAAATACAGGAACATTTAAACGCGAACACAGACAGAAGATTGGCTAAATTAAACGAGGACAGGGAGACACCAGTCCAGGTCGAACATAATGATACAGTATTTAGAAAAGAAAACCGTAGAAACAAGATGACACCAACATTTTCACAACACAAAGTAGATAGAGACAATGGCGTCACCTTGCTAACAACTAGAGGTCAAAAGCTACACAAACAAAAAATTAGGAAAACAGTTAAGAAGCAACAAACACCGACACCGACACACGAATAGACCACGTAGTTGACAACCCTTTAGCCAATAAACTAAACATCACCCCCAAATTGTTATTTAATAAGTAATCAAAATGTAATGGTAACATTAGATAAACACACTTATAAAACATTTTATACTTTCAACACGACACTCATGTTTAGCAATAAGACACCCATTTTTATACAAAATTGTTGGATTCAAAATATCGTCGGAGTTCGTGGCGTACAACAACAACACGTCGCCGAGCCACCCTTCTCCGATCCGGCCATTCCCCCTCTATGGCCTTCTCTTCGGACTGGGTGGGGGGGGGGGATTTAACATACCCGGCAACTGCAAGCCAGTTAACATACCCGGCAACTGCAAGCAAGTTAACATACCCGGAAACTGCAAGCCTAATGCAACAACAACAAAAATCGCCAACATACTGGAACTCAGACGAACACACACATCCTTGTACACTCATACACACACACACGTACATTCTTTTTATAATAAATAGTCAGTCTTTTTCTCCACGCAACACAGTCGTTTTGTTCGTTAGCTTCCTTCTAGCATCTTTTACAATCTTACTGGCATATGAAACCCCTACTCCCTTGGTCACTGGACTGTAACTCACGCAGTGTAGGGGAGCTGGGTGCTGAGAGAAGTTTAAAAAAATCTTAATTTGAGTTTTTTGAATTTTGCATAAAAAAACTACGACAGTACTATGCCGAACGCACGAGTTATGATAGGTGGAAGCGTTGATTTGTCTTCTTTTTCGGAATTTGGTTAAAGTAAAATAAATGCTGCTGTTCAGTTCAAGTTTAAATTCAAGAGTGAAGTTTTATTACTCAGCTCGGGTTTTTATGTTTACCCTCGCTGTACGAGAAAATGTCTAAATGGCTAAATACAAGTGTATGTAATTCTAAGTGTAAGTATGTGTATATGTAGGAAGTAAATATGTATGTAGGTCTTTGGTGTCAGCAACCGATCTTGCGACAGAGCTACATCCTGCTTGTTGTTGACGCTGCACTTTTGGGTTGGAGTGGGCGGCCACTGACCGATCGTGGGCCACCGTCCAGGGTAGCACGAGATAGTTTGGTTGGGGGGTCCGTAGGGTAGGTAACTCCTCCCCCCTGGATTGAAGTGACGGCCAGAGTGAAGGGATGGTCGGAACGGAACTGATGGGTGGTTCTGCGGGGATGATATACGTTGTATTTCGTCTCATTACCAGTATTAGGATTACTCCGATTGTTGTAATCCCCAGCCAAACATATGTGTATGTCAGGTGCGAAGACGTTGAATTTCCAATTTGTTTAATTTTTCCAGAATTTTTTATACCCATAAGATGAGTGTTTGTAGGCTCAGCTCTTGGGTAGTTTTATTGATGAAATTGGTGTTCTTGTAGGTAAAAATATCTCAAGGTCTTCGGTAAATTTGCCTATGTTTTCGCCATATGTTAAATTATTAATTTTGGTTGTGCAGTTTTTGGTGTTGAGTAATGCACATCCACTGAATATAAACTGTTGTTTACAAGAGGGAATGATAGATGTATTTATTGCGTTGATGAGTACAACGTTCCCTTCTTCGGCTTCTACAATTATCTCGTCTGTTCTCGACTCCTTGGCTTCGCATGTAGCTGCTTTTCCGCTTAGGATATTTTTTAAACATCCTTTGCTAAATTGTTGGTAGACTTCATCGCTGTGGCAGATGTATTGATTATACATTTTGGTACATTTGTCGTCTGTGTTGAATATATTGTTCTCGTTGTATATAATGAATTTGGGTAAATGAAGGATTGTTGTGTTACTTATTGGTAAGGGAATTATATGGGACAGTACAAATTTGTGTGGGTCAAAAATTGGTATCTTAATATTAAAAATCAATCTATTATATTTATCTGCTAGGGTGTCTAGATTTAACAGTCGGTATAATTGTTCATCCGTCTGTATTTTGAAATTTTGTTTTTCTATTATATTTTGGATTACTCCAATTTCTAGTTTTGACAATATGTACTTTGGTATAATATTTAACTTGCATAAAAGCAGACTTTCTGCAATATTGTTAACATGGTTAGTTAAAATGTCTATATTAAAACTTATACGGTTTATATACTGTAATAGGTGGATTTCTTTATGTTCTTGTGACAATTTTTTATATACATCTTTATTATGATTGTTGATATAGTTGTTAATTGTTTTTTGTTCCCTATTTATGTGTTCAGTAATGTTTTTGAATCTTATAAAAACTTCGTCGTTTATATCAATCTGACGGTTTAATTTTTCTGAAACTTCTAAGTTGTTCTTGTCTAATTCATTCAACTTATTTTTTATTTCTTTATCATCTGTGGCGTCCATGTTTCCTGTGATTATTTTAACTATACTTCCTAAGCTATTAACTAACCCTCTTTTTGCTCTATTTTTTGGACTCAGTGCTCCTAGTTTTTCCCGTACCTGTTGTACCTTAGTGTTTAGAATGTGTACTGTCTCCCCTGAAAAGGTTATTGTTCTGAGGTTATTTAGGGCTAATTGGATTCGATCAATATTTTCCTGGTAGTCCCTTAAGTCTACTACATGTGAGAGTGTTTTTGATGCTTTGACAAGTATGGCTTCTCCTAAATTGATTTTAACAAATGGTGTATCGGGCTGGAATTTTATCATTTTATATGACTGTGCCGCCATGAGCATAGGAAGAGGCTGTAAGGGTTATAGGACAATGTAATTTGTTAAATTTGGATCATGTATTCTTTTCTTAATTTTGGATTTATGTAATTTTTGACGTTTCTTAGTAATAAGAGTATCTCCTAGATCTTCCAAAACAGTATGTTTCGTAAATCGCGCCGTCAATTTGTTTCGGCGATTTTCCTTTCTAAAAATAATGTCGTCCGGCTTTGTTTCTATTTTTATCGGGGCTTTTCATTTTAATTTCTGGGTTAGAGGTTTAGTTACTTTTGCGAAGTCTCTAATGAATTTCCTATAATATCCCAGGAGTCCGAGAAAGGACTTGATTTCCTTTCTAGATTTGGGAATAGGGAATGCCTTAATGGCTTCTATCTTTTTTTTATTAAGTCGGACGCCTTCATCCGTAACCACATGTCCTAAGTATTCAATTTCTTTTCTTAAAAATTCCTATTTTTCAGGTTGAAGTTTAAGTCTAGCTTTTGATAGCTTTTTGTCCTAAATGGGTCATGTGTTCTTGGAGAAAAGGTGAGAAGACAATTATATCATCTAGGTATATCAGACAGCATTTGCCGTTTAGGTCGGCTGATACGTTATCCATTACCCTTTGAAATGTGGCTGGGGCGTTAGTCAACCCGAATGGCATCCGAATGAATTCGAAATGGCCGCCTTCTGCTGAAAAGGCGGTCTTTTCAGTATCTTCGGGCCTCATTTCCACCTGGTGGGAGCCACTTGCCAGATCTAGGGCTGTGAAGTATTTTGCTCTTCCTATTTTATCTAATACCTCGTTTATATTTGGCATTGGATATTTGTCTTTAACTGTCTTCTCATTCAGTTTTCTATAATCTACTACGAGTCTCCATTTTTTTTGTTTGATGCGTCCATTTTTTTTGAGACTAAAAAAACTGGAGCACTCCATGGGCTATGACTATGTTTGATAACTTTTTGTTCTAGCATTTCATTTATTTGTCTTCGCACTTCTTGCGATTCAATGTGGCTATACCTAAATGGTTTAGTATATATAGGGTTTTCGTCTGTTAATTTAATTTTATGTTTTACCAAATTTGTAAAAGTAAGAGGGTCGTTTTGCTGATAGAAAAGATTGGGGAATTTTTTTGTCAGTTTTTTAAATTCCGTCTTTTCTTCGTCGTTTAGATGTTCTGTCCTTAAGAGTTCGAAGCTATTTGGCTTATAGTTTTTTTCTTTTGTTATAAAATTAAATGTCGGGCTAACTTCCAAATAATCAGAGGGCGCGAATTCATTGACTCCTATTCGTGAGTCTACAAATAGATTTTGTTTTTCTTCGGAATAGTTAACGATTTCCATTAAGCTATATCCATTTTGGCTTGGTATAAGCCCCCGTTTATGAATAAGTCCTTGTTTATCTCAATTTTGTCACACAAAAATGTGCCATCGGTAGCAGTAACTGGTAATCGGACGAGGGTTTTGGACTCCTCGTCGATTACGTGTACTCCGGTGGCCACATTCTGTTCTTGATATAATTTTAAATTACCAAAAATTGTTTGAATTTGTAGTTTTGGAATATCAACAACTGCGTTAATTTGTTGTAGGATATCCATTCCTATAAGTCCTTGGAAGAAGTCGTGAAAATGGAATATAAACATATCGAATTTCTTTTGCTCCTTCGAATTGTTAAAAAGTTCGACCTCTGTTTTCTTTTCGATATAGTGGACTTTCAGTACTGTTTTAATTGGAATGGGGATATTTAACTTTCTTTGTTCATTTTGCGGAATTATCGAGGGGTCTATGAAAGACATAGTTGCCCCAGTGTCAATTAAGAATTTTAATGGGATTTTATCCTTAAATGGGGTTAGAATAATATAGGGAAGTAAGCACCCGTGGCTCACTTGGTTTAAGTACCCTGTTTGGACTTTGAGGCTCTGTCCCAAAAATTTGGCTGATCATCAATGTTGTGTACTTGATTATCGCCTTGATTTTCTTGTTGTTTATCCTCCTCAATGTTATGTTCTCTGGCAGTAGATCTATTGTTATGGTAGTTTGATCTACCGGGTGATTCCTGTTTTGGCATAATTGCCGGGTCTTCCCTATTCATGTCATTAAAATTATTACGTTCAGTATTTCGTCCATAGTAATGATAATTTCTGTTGTTATAGTTAGCATATCGCCTTACCTCATCTCCCCTATTATTTCTATTATTAAATTGTAGTCTATTATTGAATTGGGGATATCTTTCCCGAGACTGATAGTTAATACGTTGGTTGACGTTATTTTGGGTTCCTTGTAAGAATATATTCCTTTCCTGAATTGCCCTATCATATGCCTCTTGCAGGTTGGTAGGTCTCATGGGTCTAATCGTCCCTCCTAGTTGGCCTCTCATGCCCATTAAGAAGGTATTCAGACAAGTTCCCGCAAATATTGACTTTTTAGCTCTAGCTAGGTTAGGGTCGGTTTCTTTAGTGTCGATTAGTTTAAATAGGAGAGTCTTTATTTCTACGATGTGATGGAATAACTTTTGCACTGGCAATTGTTTATGAATCAGACCGTGGAGTTCGATTGAAAGAGTATGTTCATCTCTTTTATCAGAACAGTGTAAGATCAATACCTCTTTGATTTCGTCCCAATTCAGGCCAGCTTCTGAGGCCGTTAGTATATCTTTGGCTTTCCCTACTATTTTATTTTTAATAGATCGTAATAAAAATTGTCCGTACGGTGTTTGGTCTGTCCCCCTTATAAGCATTAAAATTTCTTCTACGTTATTTATAAAATCGCTTAGTAAATTCGAGTCTCCATTATATTCTGGTAAAAATTTAATGACGTCTGGAATACGTAGGGACGCATACACTTCGGCCGAGCTGATGCTGGTGTTAACTGTAGAAGTATCCGAGGAACTCATACTAGTAGATGGGGGTCGTAAAATTACCTGATCTGCACTAAGAGATTCTTCCCTAATATCTGGCAAACTAGCACTCTGCCTTGTTTTTCTGCTATTCGGAAGTATGCTTTTGACTTTGCTTAGTTTCGACATCTATCTTTACTTTCTTATTTATTTTACTCGTATTTTCTTAATGTTAACTTATGGTTGCTTATTCAAAATTTCGTAATTACTTATGTGTTTATATATTCAATTCCTTGTGTGGAGGTGAAGAATGTCTGCAAAAAAATGTTTGACTTTAGTTTTTACAGAATAACAGTGTGGGCATAATTATGTATATTTCTTGTCTTTATAAATACTTGCAAATCGTGTGTATGTGTTATGTTGGTGTCTTGTGAGTGTTTCTTCGATGTTGGGTCGTCCGAGAGTGTAAGGGTCGAATTTCACCTATAAGAGAATTTCTTTAATATACTTGCAATACGATTTTTTTTTTATATATTTTGTATATACTCAGTGCTTTATTTAATTTACCATCACAACCGTAGTTGTAGAGATGTTAAATTACTGCATGTTTATTTATTATTTATTTTTATTTATTTATTATTTAGCTTCGCAAAACAGATTTTGTATTTTTTATTTTTTTTTTGTGCTCCTATTTAGTTTACCATCACAACCATAGTTGTAGAGATGATTCACAATTCACTTATTAAATTATTAAACCTTAGTTCGCCCTGAACTTTTCGGTTCGTTTGTATTTCAATTGTTTATTAATTTGTGTTATTTCCTTGTTCGCACTGAACAAGGAAACAACAAAAAAATGTATCGTATAATTATTATTTTCATTTTATTTTGTATTGTTTTTTGTAGTGTGTAATTTGATTTTTGTATTTGCGTATTTATATATTTTCTTTTGCCTTAGTATTTCACCATCACTGTTATATTTGCTATTCATTTGTTCCTTTTTCACCTCCACACTTTTATTTTTTATTCACTTATATTAACTTACACTAAGATTATCCTCATTTTTGTGTTGGTAGGTTCTCCCTTCTTCAGGTCTCCTGATCCTCGAAGGGCCGTTCGACTGCGCCAGTTATGATAGGTGGAAGCGTTGATTTGTCTTCTTTTTCGTAATTTGGTTAAAGTAATATAAATGCTGCTGTTCAGTTCAAGTTTAAATTCAAGAGTGAAGTTTTATTACTCAGCTCGGGTTTTTATGTTTACCCTCGCTGTACGAGAAAATGTCTAAATGGCTAAATACAAGTGTTCGTAATTCTAAGTGTAAGTATGTGTATATGTAGGAAGTAAATATGTATGTAGGTCTTTGGTGTCAGCAACCGATCTTGCGACAGAGCTACATCCTGCTTGTTGTTGACGCTGCACTTTTGGGTTGGAGTGGGCGGCCACTGACCGATCGTGGGCCACCGTCCAGGGTAGCACGAGATAGTTTGGTTGGGGGGTCCGTAGGGTAGGTAACTCACGCACTTTAGGGTAGCACATGCCAACGCTCAAGCGTACCGAAAACAAAGGAAGAAGCGTTAAGGCAACCAACAATTCCACAGCTGCCGAGATCGAGAACGAAAACGACAAAGATAGCTCGAAAATCGCGCAAAGATATGAGAACGCGGCTAGCGGCTCAACTCCTAGGCAAAGGCAAATGCAAACGGAAAATGATGTACTGACAGATAACTAAGGGAAACGAATATATAAGCTTCATGCTGAAAGGCGCGGGAAAAATGATGAACAGCGCGGAAAAAATGATGAAGAGCGCGGGTGTTTTCGGCAATTTTTTCAATTATTAAAAATTGCACTTTTTTTTCCAACTTTTTTACCAATACCCTAAATTGGTGCTCACTACGACGAGAATGTGGGAATTCATTTTTACTAATTTGTGTCGAATTTTTTGTTTGTGTTTTAATATCCAAAGCGATTCACTTTTTTATAATTTAAAATATTTATGTATGTATATATATTTGCCAGAATTAAAATTGTTACTACATGCAAAATTTTTTATTTTCTTGGTTAGAATGCTCACTTTCTACCGATTTTTTACACGAATGCAAAAAGTTGAAAGATGGGCCAAACACAATTAAAAAACGCTTTTAACTTTTCGCACTCTATACCTGCTTGGCCAATTCAGGGCTTGAAACTTCCTTTGACTCCATCTCAGGGTAACAGCAGCAACAGAGGGAGGGATCGGCAGACTTCCAACGCAGTTCCAAACGAAAAAAAATTAATTGCCGTACCGACGCGAGTTTTTTGTTTTTGAAAATTACTTTTCACAATCGCGAACTCTATACAATCAATAACGTCGGGGTCACCATGACCCATGTTAATTTGTATTAACAAAATCTGCGCGACTTTGATTGGAGAGCTACGATATTTTTTATTTGGGAAAGTAAGCGACGAAAAGGAGTGCGATCTTAATCGGATTCGATTTAACCCTCAACGCACACACCTCCGTTTTTTAACACAACGCACACACGGGGTGTTTCTCACACATTCGATTTTGCCCGTTAATAACTTTACTTGTAATTGTCCTTGTAATTACTTGTAATTTTTTTTTTGAATAATTGTTATTAAAATGAAAAAAGTGATCAGTCTACAAAAGAAGGCATTTTTTCGAGAGTTCAGGGTACGAAATTTCAGATTTTTATGGCAGTTTAAGCGTATTCTCCAAAATTTATATTTTTTTAGTCATTTGAAAATGGGTCAATTTTTTCGTTTTTGCCGGTAAAGTGTGGTATAGACTAATGCATTTTGGGGCTTAAATTCAAAAATTTTATTTCGCATATGAAAAGTGTAGTACAAATGAAACGTAAATAATCAAAATTACATGAGAAAAGAAAGTAACTGTGAACAGCTTTACAAATCTTGCAGCGGCAAGGCACACTGCTGGCAAACTTTCGCGACATGGTCTTTGCACATTGGACGTTCGCAACTCAAACATTTGAAAAAAGTTTTTCGATCAGTACCAGGGCCACAAAGTTGGCACCTTTTGTATTTAGACATTTCGTTCTCAAGTGAAAAGTCTTTTGGGTCGTCCATTTCAGGCCTATCTTCGTGGTTTACGTATTGTTCAATTTGCAACCGCAATTGCATTTGCAACGATGGTAACAACAATCTCCTAACCAGAAATGGCTTCACAAGAGCCAAAGACAATTCCAAGATGTAGGCAGAACGATTCATTTTCTCATTAGTTTCAAGAAGGGAATACAAAATGAAACTGTTCACGACGCTCTGATCTAACATTCCGTAGAAAACACGCAAGGGCCATCGCAAGGTCCTTCTGCTTGTCGAGAAATCATGACATTTTTTGTCAAAAGAATCGACGCCACCTTTTGTTTTATTGTAAAAAACAATCATTTCTATCTTTCCAGTTTGATATGTCACATGTAAAAACGCGAAAAATTAAAATTTCAAAATAACATGATGTCTATACTTACGTGGAATTTGGAACACAACGCACACACTGGTTGAAATTCACCCGCTGAGCAACTTTCGATGTTTCCCCTTCCACGAATTTTGGGACACTGAAGCTGAAACTCGGCGTGCGCGTAATGGTCGTGCATAAGCATCAGCACACGCTTTTGCCCTGATAAGGGGATGCATAAAAATTACGATTTGGAAAGATTCATGTCAATAGCTTATGTACTGCGTCAAATATTCTGAAAATCATGAATTTTTAACCGATTTCACTCTATTGTTCCTATGTAAGCTATAGGATATAGACGTCCGATCGGCAGGCGCTTTTACCCTGATCCAGGTATGCATTCATGTCAATAGCTTATATACAGCGCGAAATATCCTGAAAATCATTAAATTTCACCCTATTATTCCTATGGAAGCTATAGGATAAAAACGTCCGATCGGCACGCGCTTTTAAAATACAATTTGTTAAGATTTATGTCAATATCTTTGACACTGCGCGAAATATCATCATTTCTTACAAGGTATATCCGATTGTTCCAATGGGAGCTATAGGATATAGGCGTCCGATCGGAGCGCTTTTCAAACTCTATCTGCGTACACATGTTTTAGGACGACTGTGAAAGTTTCAGATCGCTAGCTTTTAAACTGAGCTCGCACACGGTATTGAAACAGACGGAGAGACGGACATGGCTATATCGACTCCCCTATTGATCCTGATCAAGAATATACATATATACTGTATGGGGTAGGAAACGTCTTCTCCACTGCGTTACAAACTTCTGACCAAAATTATAATACCCTCTCCGAAGGTATAAAAAGGTCAAGACGGAAATGTGCGGGAGCTACCTCAAAAGATATGGATAGATAGAATTAGAGAACTACTGCTATGTTTTGAGGGCATGACCAAACACTCTTGGAAAAGCTTTAATTTGACTTTATTATGTACTATTATTTGTTACCAGCAAATTAAATAATATGCAAATAAAGATTATTTCTTGGTCTGAGGAACTTGTGAGATGGTTCTGAAGCCGCCTAGCTGGGGCGACCGAGCGGGTCGCAGGTTGCGGATAGCGGACGACCTCACTCGAGGCCAACTGCGAATAAGCTGGCGGTGGAAATCAAACACGGAATCGTAAACGGAAACCCCAGCAAATAAGCAGTCCCGGACAACCAGCGGGTATCTTGCAACGAGGCAGTACCGACGATGCGATTTGTTCAGCCGCATCTAAACAGTTGCTTTACACAAACCCAATATCCCCCACACACCACCTACCCACTTCCTCTCCCAAACAACATCTCACTCCGGGCCGGACTACGGTGTAATCCGGACCGTGCCAAGAGTCAGCCTGGCTGGGGGCCCGGATTAACAACTAGCTCAGTCTCAAACGGTGGGCTCAGGGAGATGGCGACCCCCTGTTCTATCTATCGCCTTACCCGGGTAACGCGGATCTCTGCCCGGGCGGACCTTTCCCCTTCTCCGCAGCTCGTGGGACCAACTATGGAATCAACATTTAAAAACACAAACAAGAAAACGGAGACGGGAACTCCACAAAAACCCGGCGCTGCAAAGACGAACGATGGTGCCACTGCAAGCACCAGTAGGGCTCAGAAAGGGCCCCATCCCAAACTAGGGATGTCGGGGGACAGAAAGACTGTCGCTAACGCCTCTGCTATGTGCGCATCTGCGCCAAAACAAGTGGTAGCCGCAGCAAAGTCTATCGGGTCATCCGCTGGTGAAAAGAAGAAGTATACATACGCAGAGAGACGGACTGCCGCCCAAACCCTGCGCTCACATGCCAGAAGCACTGTCGCCACGCCTTCGCCCGAATGGCTAAAGAAGGTAGAGTGGGCAAGGACGGTGATTCCCAACTATGGGCAAGAGAAGCCCCAACAAGAAGGTGCTCAGGCGAAGAGGCAACGCTCCATAGAGCTGCCCGGCCCGTCGCGAAGAGATCGAAGATCCAGCCGTCGGTCTCCTTTGCCGAGATCACCAAAGATCGGGTCCTACTCGGACTCATAGATAGGGGAAATTCGGAGAACAGGATCCCCAGAAACAAATGGAAGGCGGTTGAGTCCAAGCTGTCACTCATTTGCCTGCGTATGGTACGCGAGAAGCCCGGTTCAGCGCCTTGCTGTATGGACGCGGGCTGGTACCAGGGCAGTGTAAAAGTGGTGGCCTGCGATAATCAGCGATCAGCTGACCTATACAAACAGGCGGTAGCTCAGCTCGGTGCAGTCTACGTAGGGGCGAACATAGTCGCACTAGATTGGTGTGACGTCCCCAGTAGACCGCGAGCCAGAATTTGGCTCCCAGCAGCAATCGCATCACCGGAGGACATCCTCTATATGTTGCAAGAATGCAACCCACATCTCCCCACAAAAGACTGGAAAGTCGTTAAAGTGGAGGAGCACTTAGGTGACGTAAACCAAGCGATCGTGGTGCTAAATAGGGAGTCGGTCGCTCCCATAGAGGCTGCTCGGGGAAAGCTCAATTATGGTTTCAGTGCCATATTAAAATATATAAAGGGGACTCTAATTCCTCAGGAAGTCCTGCCGGCAACCCAGCCGAGCAGGTGCTTGCGGAGGAAGTGGAGGCCCCTGGTGTGCCGGAGGACGGCTATTCAACCGACTTGTCGCTAAGCAGAGAGATGTGAGCGATGGGACCGGCAATCGACGAAGTGGACCTGAGCGATTCGGAGGCCGACGTTACTGTGGTGGAGGTTGCAGCTAGGGATGTCGCTAAGACTCCTGCAGATCAACCTACATCACAGTAAAGCAGCGTCCGCTGCTCTTTTGCTTCGCCTGGCCAAAGGCGAAGCCGACGTGGTCTTAGTTCAGGAACCCTGGGTAGCAGGAGGCAGGGTTGCTGGACTAGGAACAAAAGACTACAAGCTTATGCTTGACCCCAAACAAGGTACAATTCGAACCTGCATTTTAGCCAAACGGCATCTTAGTACATTTCTGCTTCACAACTACAGCAACGGACACAACACAGCAATAACCCTGGAGCTGCAAAGCGGCTCTTTTAGGTTGCTATCGGCCTACATGGCTTTCGAAAAGGTAGACCCCCCAGACGCGCTAGTCAGAGGACTGGTACAGGAATGTGAAGAGCTTAAGAAAGGTTTGGTGATAGGATGCGATGCGAATGCCCACCATACTCAGTGGGGCTGCCCTATCAGCAACGACAGAGGTGAGTCTTTATTCGATTTCATTCTTAATTCGAACTTATTTCTTTGTAATAGGGCAATACCCCTACTTTTATAACAAAAACGTGCCAAACGATCATAGATCTAACCCTGGTATCAGATTCACTCATAAGCACAGTCACAAACTGGGCTGTCTCCGACGAGCACTCATTTTCAGATCACAGGTTCATAGAGACAACTTTGTCCCTAGTGTCACCTGCGCCGGTCAGCTTTGCCAACCCCAGGCGGGCAAACTGGAATAAATATAAAGAAATTCTATCAAACTTCCTCCCCAGGAAGCCACCAGTAAGCACTCCTTGCACTCAGGAGCTAGATAATATAGTTAACAAATTCACAGAAGAATGCAACGCGGCATTCTCAGCTGCATGCCCGTTAGGGAAACCAAGGGGAGGGAAAAAACCTCCTTGGTGGACCCAGAAATTATCAATCCTCAGAGCCAAATGCAGAAACCTGTTCAACAGAGCGAAAGCTGCAAATGAGGACATAAACTGGCAAAGCTACAAAAAGGAACTAGCCACATACAAAAAGGCCATCAGAAAAGAGAAGAGAACTGCGTGGCAGAATTTCTGCTCGGATATTGAAAAGACAACTGATGCCGCAAGGCTCAGAAAAATACTTTCTAAGACAGCCGTATCCCTGGGCTATCTCCAAAAGGCTGACGGAATATGGTCGGACTCTAGTGAAGAATCCCTAAACCTACTCCTAGACGCTCACTTCCCAGGAGCCTGCAAACAGGACATCCCCCAGGAAGACACTTTGGAGAAGGAATAAACTTAAATCTCCTACTATCAGACCGTAATATAAACTGGGCCATTCATAGTTTTAAGCCATACAAATCGCCGGGACCGGACAATATAACACCGGCACATATTCAGCAAGCAGGAGAACTAGCTATAAAATGGCTGAGAAAAATATTCCAGACCATTCTTGCAGTAGGAGAACTACCTACAGCATGGCGGGAAACAAAAGTCGTTTTCATCCCTAAGGCAGGGAAAGCCACCCATACTACAGCGAAGGATTTCAGACCGATAAGTCTGACATCATTCCTGCTAAAAATCCTAGAAAGACTGTTAGGTCTACATATTAGAGACATCATTGACCCGACGCAGATATCAGAGGCGCAACACGCATACACCAAAGGTAAGTCGACCGAATCGGCACTACACTTGGTAGTAAGCAACATCGAGAAATCACTCAGTATACAAGAATACACCTTGATCGCCTTCCTTGACATAGAAGGAGCTTTCAACAAGGTGCTCCCCACGGCAATTACAGAATCCCTCACTGAACTAGGGGTTGAGCCACCGCTGGTGGGGCTGATCCACAAATTGCTGATAAGCAGATTGGTCACGGCCACTCTAGGGACCTCGACCCAGACTAGATTAGTGAACAGAGGCACTCCGCAAGGAGGTGTACTATCACCCCTTTTATGGAATATCGCGGTAAATAAACTACTGCGGATTCTTGAAGGAGGAGGTATCCACAAACGTTATGCGACCTTATGACCGCAAAACTAAAAACACTATCAGAATGGACTACAAAGAACGGACTTGGGGTAAATCCCTCAAAAACGGAACTAGTCCTTTTTACAAATAGGTACAAAATCCCAAAACTTAACCCACCCACTTTAAACAACTGTAATCTCTCTTTTAGCGAGCACGCAAGATACTTGGGGTTAGTATTAGATAAGCGTCTTAAATGGGGCCTAAACAACCAAGAGAGAACCAAGAAAGCGACCATTGCACTTTACTCTTGTAAAAAAGCAATTGGGATAAGATGGGGTATGTCCCCTAAAATCGTCAATTGGATATACATAGCGGTAGTCAAGCCAATCCTACTATATGGAGTGGCTCTGTGGTGGACCGCTTTACACAAACAATGTATCTTAACTCCACTTAACAAAGTACAGCGCATGGCGGCCTTGTATGAGTGGAGCCCTTCGAACTACCCCAAACGAAGCGCTGAATGCGATCTTGAACCTCCAGAGCCTGGACTTAGCAGGAATGGAAAGGGCGAAATCGGCAGCCATTCGACTAAGGGATACAGGGCAATGAAAAGCCCAACTGTATGGTCACGCTAAGATTCTTCAGCATGACAATTTGATCCCGCCAAAACGGATCTATGTAAAACCCGTGAATACAATCACACGCCCTTCGAAGCTCTGATCCCAGGCAGGGAAGTCTGGGATCGTGACCGACCGGGCTCAATAGACGCAATCTGTTTATATACAGACGGCTCCAAACTAGACGGACACGTAGGTGGAGGCATATACTCCGAGCAATTAGAGATCAGGCGGTCTTTCAGACTTCCTGACCACTGTAGTGTCTTCCAAGCGGAAGTGTATACTATAATGGAAGCACTTGTCTGTCTAAGGGATTTAAACACCCAGAACAGACACATAAACATATATAGTGATAGCCAAGCGGCTATTAAATCAATATACTCGACAAATACAAACTCCCGAACAATAGCAGACTGTCGCAAATCTCTCCACGAGATGGCTAGTCAGTTTACTGTCAGCCTTATATGGGTTCCGGGTCACCGGGATATCGTAGGCAACTGTATAGCAGACGAGCTAGCCAGGCAAGGCACCACCATACCTCTCCTTCCAGGAAAGGAGAATGTCGGCATTCCGATGGCTACTTGCAAGCTAATTATTAAAAACCACTTCAGCAAATTAGCCAACACTTATTGGCAAAACACACCGCAATGCCGAATCTCTCACCAGACATGGCCTGTAATAAACAATAAGAAAACATCAGAACTACTCAATTTCAGCCGCACTGAGTGCGGCATGCTAATTCGAGTACTCACAGGCCACTGGCTCGTTGGCGCACACGCCGGCAGGCTAAAAGCCCCAAAAAACGATTTTTGTAGAAGCTGCAAGGATGAGGAAGAAGAGGAAACGGTGGAACACCTACTCTGTTCATGCCCAGCCCTATGCAGGCTTAGACTGAAACACTTAGGATATCCTTTCATAAATGACCTGACCGAAATATCGCAGACTAACCTGAAGAGTCTAAGCTCTTTTATTAAATCCTCCGGATGGGGGACCTGCTGATCGACCAACCTACAGGCTGACTCTTAACGGATAGGGGACCCAAAAAAATAGAGATCATACGGTATCACAATGGACCCACAGAGGTCTAGGTGTACCAGGCTACAGCCTGGTAGCCGTCCTAACCTAACCTAACCTAACCTAAAGATTATTTACCAAGTTTTTTTTTTTTTTCGCGCTGAGTCCCACGGCCCACTTACCCGCCCAACCGACCGAGGGGCGCAGCCGTGTATCGTACGGCACGATTCGCGATAAGATAGACGCGAGATAGGAAAATAAAGGTAAAGGTCCGGTGAAAAAAGAAATAGTTAGATCAATCTTGTGCCAATGAAGCAAGTATTAATCGTTTTAGGAGCGGCAGAGAGTCAAGATTTGATATTACAGGAAAAGGTCTATTATAGTCAGAACATAATACTCTGAAATGCTCATGCAAGGCATAGTTAGATCTACAATGATTTAAAGTTAGGGGAATACAATTTCTAGTTAATCTACTTGGCACAGAAAAGTTTAGCCGTCTTAACAAGTCGGGGCAGTCAATATCACCATGTATAAGGTTATAAATAAAGATAGTACCAAGCATCTTTCTACGGTTGGCTAGGGATGGTAAATTAATCAAAAGGAGTCTACTAGAATAAGAAGGTAAGATAAGATTTGCATCCCAGTTTAGGCGCCGTAAAGCAAAAAGAAGGAAGTTTTTTTTCTACAGATTCAATACGACCAATATGTATTCCGTATTGTGGACTCCAGACGGGAGACCCATACTACAGAATCGGACGGACTAGCGAAATAAATAAAGTTTTAGTCAAATAAGGATCATCGAATTCTTTTGACCACCTTTTAATAAATCCAAGCACTCCTCTGGCTTTATTAACCATGGACGAAATGTGATTAGAAAATTTTAGTTTGGGGTCCAAGAGAACGCCAAGATCGTTTACAAGAGTTATTCTATCCAAAGAGCTGCCACTTAACGTGTAGGTCGCGTATATCGGATTGGCCCGATAAAAAGTCATCAGCTTGCACTTGGAACCGTTCAAATTTAGTAAATTATCTCGGCACCAGTTTTGAAAATTATCTAGATCGGATTGCAAGTCTAAATGGCAGGAAATGTCCTTATACTGCAGACACAACTTAACATCATCTGCGTACATAAGTACGCGAGAATGACTTATAATTGAGGGAAGATCATTAATAAATAATGTAAAAAGTAACGGACCCAGATGGCTCCCTTGTGGGACACCGGAGGTAACACGGAGAATTTCAGAAATTGAATTTTTAAAAAGGACCCTTTGTGACCTGCCACTCAGATAACTTGAAATCCATTTAAGCAGATCAACTGGAAAACCTAAAAGGTCAAGTTTTTGAATGAAAAGTAAGTGATTTACAGAGTCAAATGCTTTACTAAAGTCAGTGTAAATGACGTCTGTTTGAAAAATACTATTGAAGCCTTTTATCACAAATGAAGTGAGCTCTAGAATGTTTGTGATTGTGGATCTACGTTTAATAAATCCGTGTTGACACGGAGAAATGATTGATCTACAAAGGTGATGCAAATGAGGAGTAATCATTTTTTCAAAAAGTTTAGGAATAGCTGACAACTTAGAAATACCTCTGTAGTTACTGGCTTCTAACTTGTTACCTTTTTTGAAAAGAGGAATAACAAATGATTCCTTCCAAATATTTGGGAATCGGGAGGTTTCTAGAGATAAGGTAAACAACTTGTGAAGAGGTTTGCACAGGGCCTTAGCGCAATACCTAAGCACGCACCCAGGAATACCATCGGGCCCTGGCGAATAAACAGGCTTAATACGAAGAAGATCCAAAAGAAGAGAGCTTTCTGTTAAAGTGGGACAGAATATGAGGTTTGACTTGGATATGTTGTAAGAATAAGGCTGTGATGAATAATCTAAAGTAGAGTAAGTCGTTTGAAAAAATTGGGCAAATAAATCGGCTATTGCCTGATCTGTGGTTGCCGTCATGTTTTCGAACGATAGCGAGGAAGGAAAAGAATTAGATTTACGCTTGGTGTTAACAAAATTATAAAACTGTTTCGGGACCTGAGAGAACTGGACCTTAACTGTTATAACACTGAGCATTAAGCACGGTAAATCTTGACCGAGCACTTAAATATATAGTAAAAACAGATTGAGAACCGGTAATTTTATATTTCCTAAAAAGTCTGGACTTTACATTTCTTAAGTGTGTCAACTCTTTGCTAAACCAAGGTGATTTTTTGGAAGTTGACGGATAGTATCACGGAACACAGGAATTAAAAAGTGAGTTTATTGCAGTGTAAAAAACATTAACTGCATCGGACATATTAATGCATAGGTAAAGATCAGACCAATTAAAACCAGAAATAAAATAATTTAGCCTCAGAAAGTCTGCCTTGCGAAAACAATGTATTCGTTTGGATTTTTCTGATTTTTCTTCTAAAACTCTACCCGTATCAAATGAAATTTCGAATGTTGGGTGATATGGATCTTCAGGTTGCGTGAGTGGTGCTTCTCTGGACAGAAACACACCTTCAGGATTTGATACAAAACACAAATCAAGTAGGCGACCTAATGAATTTCGAACATGGCTTACTTGAGATAGAAATATGTCAAGCAGGCCATCAATAAAATCATGCTGTGCTATAGGTAGTAAGACATTCGATCCATCCTCAGTGGACCAAGTTACTCCAGGTATATTATAATCACCTAGAACTATCATCTGATCCCTATCGGAAAGCTTATTTGCAACGGACTTAATAACGGATAGGTGATTTAAATAATCAGGAAGTTCAGACAACGGCGGAATATATGAGCAAGTTATGTATATAAAGTTACCAGGAAGCGATAACTTTACACAAATAAATTCAATGGTATTGAATTCATCAAAAAATAACTCCTCAGACGGGAGGTTTGAATCAAATCCAATTAAGACTCCACCTCCCCGTCTAGAGGGACGGTCATACCTATATATGGAAAAACTTCGGAGCTAAAGATCTCCGGCTTTAACCAGGTTTCTGTGAACACAATAATATGAGATGCAAAGGAAAGGCTATCGGAATACAATTTAGTAAGTTTGCTGCGCAAACCTCTTGCATTCTGATAGGAAAGAAGGAGGTTAGAAGTTAGTTTTTTGAAATTGGAACACTGGTTTGGCCTCGACTAGGAAGTTTTACTCCCACGGGCCCCTTCTTCTTTATCTTAGCCTCGAAGTCTTTTACAACCATATTATCCGGCCAAAAGTCGCCCGAGCATATGGCTTCAAAAAGCTCGTTAGGGACAGTTATCTTGAAAGATGAAATGTCTCTAGCATAAGAAAACTTAATCTTTTCCACCCTTACACTATTACAATCGGCTTTAGTTTTGTCTTGTATATAAGACAATACATCAGAAGATGTTTGATGTTTGATCAGGGGAAAGCCGAGAAACGAAAATATGTTTCTTGAGTGGAACCACTGAAAGGGATTTTGGTGGAGCAGACATTGCTTCTGCCAAACCAACTTGAGCCAGTTGTCCGGACTCAGTAGTCCCTTGTGGTGGTGATGCTACATTCTGAAATCACATTCTAAATCACCTTTGCCATAAGCTTCCATAATCGTAACATTGGGGTCGCTTTCTGACGCTCTGCTTCAATCCCCGTACATAGCTGATGAGTCTGAGGTGACGTGCGGACGAAACTAGCTAGTCCTAACATAGTCGGATTCACTCTTCAGTTAGTTCAAGTGTGATGAAAGTTATGTTCAAAAAAATCGTTGTGTTGTAGAAGAAATCAAAATATAACCAACATAGTATAACCTCGAGTAATCCAATAACAATACAATTATTACCAGTTTTTTTAAATATTACATGTAGTTCAAGTTTCTATAAAAATTGAGGTATAAATGTAATTTATAATATTGCGTTTGCAACCCAATCAGTTGTCACTTCATTCCTTACCTTACATAAATGTCATTGAATAACCAATTTAAGAATATTTTTCCAATGTCAATAAAATTTTTTTTTTTGTGCAGGAAAACATCACATTACGCGAACAATTACTAAAGTTTAATAGTTACGAATGTGAAACTGGAAATGATAATGAGCTGCTACCAAATGCTTGAGTCTAAAGCCAACAAAATCTTATTAATGACGCAAGGAAGACAAAATGTTTTAACAAAAAAATCACTAATGCCAACTTGAAAAAGAATGTCGCTTTATTATTTGCCATGGCTTTTATGGTGTCTTTGAATACCGGCAATTTTCGGTCTTATCTTAACAAGCCGTTTATTAAGGGAGGTAATAATGTGTTAGATAGTTTCGTGAAAGACTCCGGTCGCCGTTTACTCTGGGTTGAAACACAGGTGGACTATGATAAAAATCGTATATCAAATTCACGTGTATTGGACCAAACTGTGGTTCCGCCGCTTAATTTTTTAAGCTCGAATGGGGGCAAGCAGAATACAAATTCAACAGAGAAGAAAACCAGTAACTTATCTCCAATAGTACCAGAATGTATTGGGAGTTGCAACTCGTCTAATTCTATTACCAATCAATCTGAATATATTAAGCTCGTCAAAAATTTACATAAATAGATTAGCGGAAATCTAAACATGTCATCAAGTTTTACAATTAGGAAATATATACTGCACGAATTTAAACTATCAAATGACTATCTTGAGTTAGATCCTGAAACGCACGGTAAACAAGGAAAGCGTAAAATACACTTAGACTTAAATGATTTAACCTCGCATATACAGGACAAACAGAGAAAATTAGATAAAAAAGGGCACGGCCAAAAATATCGTTAATACTCCCGTTAGAAAATCCTGGGATAAACGGGAGTATAAAGTTGATGCAATTCGACTGTGAAGTATTTAATACTAAAGAATTCGAGGTAAAGCCTGAAATGGAATTCAAATACATAAAAATTTAAAATACATAAAAATTTATTCAAATCAATTCAGTACACGAGAAACCACTAGTAAGAAATTTCTATATGGTTGGTCCAAAAAAACCAAGCTGCCGCAGCTCCATCTAATGAAAAGACACGATTTATTAAGAACAATAGTCAGGTGTCCGTGCCCAGCCTGAACGCTTGAACTCATGAATTCTTGCCTTCCTACATAAAACCCAAATTTAAAAATTAATAAAAAAAATAGCTTTTGTTAGTTAAGATGTTGAAAATGGAACTAATTTAATGTAATTTAATGTAATACTATTAATTTTTTTCTTCGTCGTCCCAATCCATATTCATGCGCCAAATATTCTACAGCAGGATCTTGAGATACATCGTAATGATCGTACAAATCCAATGGGATCAAAGACAGACATCAGGACTTGTAGGACTTCTCTCTTGATGGGTACTATGTTCTCTTCGATGATATTTCGCCTTAAACTAACGAAGCGAAGAGCATATGTAAATGCTCCATTGTATGCCTGAAATCTTTTCGAAGGAATGGATTTCTTCGTTATTGTGTAACTCCTTCTCTTCCTGTTCTGTAGACCCGTTTAGCTCGGCAACGACTTCTTTGTAGTTCGAGCACCAGTTATGCATGCGAAAGCCACCTCTGGACTGTACCTCCTTTTTTGCTAATATGAAAGCTTTTTGTGGAGTGTCGCACGAATCAATATAGTCATCAACATAGTAGAATTGGGTGATAGCTCGTGCCGCCGAATCGAATTGTTCTGCGTGTTTTAGGGCATTCTTGTCACGCACATAATGTGCTATACAGGGCGAGCAGGCTGCACCAAATGTTAGCACGTTGAGTTGGTAAGCATCAGCAGTGCCTGAAACGTTGGGCACAAGCATCCTTTTGTCTTACAGCTATGCGGTGGAACATCTCTGCTATATCTCCGTCTATTGCGACGGCTCGCATTCGGAAGTTGTACATTATCCTTAAAAGTGGGACCAAAAGGTCAGGGCCTTTTAACAGATAGTCGATTAAGCAAAATTTCGAGGCTTTTGCTGCTGCGTCCCAAACCAATCGTACCCGGTTTGGCTTGTGGGGATTTTGCACAGTAGATATGGGCAAATACCATGCGCCGGTAGCATCCTTCTTGGCTTCTTCACTCGACAGCCATTTTGCGTACCACTTGTTGACCAGATTTGGTATTTGCTGGTTCAGTTCAACAGAAATCTCGGGATCGCTATGCATTTTTCGCTGCAGGCATTTAAGCCGTCTCTCTGCCATTGGCAAACTATCTGGAAAGGTACGATGTTCGCCTATCCATAGAAGTCCGGCAGTGTATTTGCTTCCGTCATATGTTGTCCTCTCCATGAGAATTTTGGAAGCTCTGCTTTCCTCTGCTTTTCCGCTGCGTAGAAACTTTCTCCTCGGCGGTTATGTACGCCTTCACCATCTCATATAGATCGCTGTCGCATTCGCATTTATGGAAATTAAGATGATTTCCATATTGTCGCGAACCTCCATAGACTGTCCAACCTAGTCTGGTCTTTGCAGCTACTGGTTGGTTCCAATTACCTTCACGTACCTTTAATGAAGCAATTAATTGTGGATTATTGACTCCAATGATCATTTTGGGTACCACCTGTTTTTAACTTTTTATCGGAATCCCTTTTAAATGTCCTTTTGGCTTCTTCTGCTACCATAGTCTCCGCCGTCATGCCCAAACTAGCCACTGCGTTAATTATATTGAACACCTTGGAATTTTTCGAAGTTCCTGAGATTCGCAGGTTGAGTCGTCTAGATGAGGGCTCCTGTCGTTGTACACTGCCTGTCCAGCTTATGCAGAGAGGACTGGGAATGCCATTCTCCTCCAGCTCGTTGGCCACTGATTCCTCTAGCAGAGTCAGCGTCGAACCGTCGTCCATAAACGCGTATATTTCGATCAGCTTAGATTTTCCTCGTAAAGTGACGGGGATGATTCGGAAGTAGCTTTCGCCCTCATTTTCGGGCTGCCGGTGATTATTGAGCGCGCCGGGAATGGGCATCTGATCCTGGTTCAGTAACGGATGATGTTTCGCTAGGCAATTGTTGATCCCACAAGAATTTTTGCTCCAGCAAGATTTGTTATGTGTTTTTAAACATACTTTGCACAAGTGACTTGTTCTCACCACATCCCACCTAGCCGCATAAGGCAGCTGTCGCATCGTGGTATGCTGTGGGACCCGTCGCAGACTTTGCAGCTCTCCATCCTTTGGTGAGCATAGCCTGCCACTGCAGTGTGCGTATTTAGGCAGCCTCTGCGTAGAGGTATTTGCAGCTTGTCGGGTGACAGCTCCAGCAGTCGACCAAACAGCCGATAAGAGTATCGGCTGTTTGGTCGACTGCTGGAGCTGTCACCCGACAAGCTGCGTCAGCTAACTCGAACATCCAATCCGCTAAATGTTTTAGATTGGGGCTGTTGAATTGCTTTGAGTACAAAGTCCAATTCAACATCATCTCAGGGCCTAGCTTCTCAACAATTTCCTGTAAAAGAGTTGGATTGTTAAGGTGGGCCAGCATATTAATGGCATTTATACTAGCGCACATGTTTTTTACGGCGAAAGCCAGCTGGATGAGCGGTTCCAGCTGTCCTTTGGGTGCCGGCATCCTTCGCATATTTTCTATTACGACTTTCAGGATATGCTCTGGGCGACCGCAGTACATCTTTAAGGTTCTCATGACATCTGGCATCGCCTCAGGAAATAAAAGGCAGTCTATGACTGTATACAAAGCTTTCCTTTTTCGAGCCTTCTGCAGCCTAATCATATTTTCCTCGTTTCTGTAGCCTGCCATTTTTGTGCTGCTTTCGAATGAACTGAAGAAAATTGGCCATTCCTTGAGATCGCCACTAAAGAACGGTAACTCTCCGGGCACCATTTGCCTAGAAGCTGCTTGCTGAGCAGTAATGAGTTGGGGATCAACAGACTGGTGCGGAGTACTGCATCTGTTGTTTCCCGAAAACAACATACATGCAACATAAGTTGCAACTGATCATCTGATAACTCCCCGCCACTCTGGTGGTTTGGCTGGCTGTTTTTAGTTGGCGTTTTGTTGGTTGCCTGTTCCCGCTGAATGTTTGTGAGGTTAGGTCGCCATGTTGTCCGACGGACTGCTCGCTCTCGGGGTCGGAACATAAATGACAACTATTAGTTGGTGCCATAACGCCAGGCTATTATGTAACGCCCCACGTGGTCCAGTCAGAGTAGGAATTTTTCAAAAACTTTGCTGGTTTTTTCAGCGCCGTACATTAAATTAAACTCCAATTCGGGTAAAGTAAGTTTATTTCAGCCGACAACAAAGACGACGCTTAAAAATTCCTCAAATTTTATGTTTAGATTTGATCTTAAATTTACGTAGATTTCTTACCCTAGCCCTCCGCTTTTGTATTCACAACTGAACTTAAAATAGAATCGACAATCTCACCAAATTCTTGATGTACGCTCTGCGAGCTTGGTGAATAAGAGCAACTCAGAGAATTTACAGCTAAACGAGCCGTATGCAAAAGGGAATAGGATAAAAGGGAATAGAAGTAGAAACTTCGCAAACATGATCTCACTGCTGCGCTTCAGCTGTTGTCGATTTCGGCAACAGGTACCATCGGAGTCGATGTTCAACTCCTCCATGAACGACCCGTCCCAACCGGTCCGCTCCATCTCGGTCAAGACCTAATCAAGGGCTTCGTCCTCCCACCCGGTCAGCGGTGCGTCTGGCGGTGCGCAGATCGGGGATTGCTGTGACGTCGATTGGTCTGCAACGTCGTCCTCCTCGGTCTCGTCCGTTGGGTCCAGGTCCGCCGTACTGGCCTTTGCTGCCTCCGAGCTCTGGAATACCCAACGGAACAGGGGGCGATCCTCTACCCCGTCCTCACTATCGGTCGCCAACTCACACTCCATAAAACACTTCACGTGGTGAGTCCCGGGGTGTAAACTCACGCGGTAACGCTTGGCGTGCTGCGCTCCGGTCTTCTGTGGTGAGCGCCGTAGTCCAACGGGGGATGCCGGGGCCACGTGGACGCGAGTCTCCCACAGCGAGCGTTGCCGGTAAGTTGGCGACGTCTGGACAGACTGAACAAGGGTTTGCTTCGGAGAAAGTTGGCAGCAAGTCGTGAATGTCTGAGTTTCCTGCGCACGGGTCTTCTTCGGACGGAACGTCGCGTCCCACTCCAGTGCGGGGGGCGGGGGTGGTGATGGAAGTTCGTCTATGTAAGGACTTTCGGCGCTTATCCTGGGTGTCTTAAACACGACCGATGCGCATCATTGGGATATGCCCTTCCCAGCGGCTGACTTGGTCTTCGACCGTACGATGACACGCATGTTCGATGGAAGGACGTTGGTGGGACTCAGTGTATCGCCTCGAGGATCTCGCTTGGTCCACGGCTGTTCGTTGTCTTCTAGCGGTGTGTGTTACCATGGCCCCTGTGAACGACGACCTCTCGTTTAATCTCGAGGCTCATCGCGTTCGTCGCTGTTACTCGCGTTGCTGGAATCGTCCTCGACGTTGTACGCTGCCGAAGGTCAAGCGCGTTTTCGTGTCTCTCTGGGTTTAGGGCTCCAGATGCCCGCAAACCGCGACCTACCCGTACCCCCAGGCTCCTGGTCGTCGGAAGACTCAGCGGAACACTCACGGCGTCGAAGGTTGTAATGACGTGCTTGCTCTTGGGAAGCGCGTTGGAGGTTGGATCTGACAATATCGAATATTCCTCTGAGTTGGAGCTCTTTTCCTGCGGGGTCCTTGGATATCACCGCCGATCCAGGGATAGGGAGAAGGGAGTCTTGGTTCGCGTCCTTGGGTCAGAAATGCGAGACTGTATCCCGTAGAGTTCGATACGCTTGCGTTGATGGCGAGTGCTATTTCCGGTAATAGCTCGTCCCAGGAACTTTGGTCTCCCTCGGTGAGTTGGGCTTTCATCGTCTTAACAGTCCGATTCGTCCTCTCGGTAGGGTTCTCCTGTGGACAGTATGGGACAGTATATTGGAACTCTACCCATATCGTGCGGAAGTACGTCAAACGGTTCGTTTGTTACACGGGTTACCATTTTGCCTTCCGCTTTCGTCTGGGCGGTTTTAAACTTCTGGCACGACTCGCAGCGCTGGACGTAACGCTTTGCGTCTCTAAACATGCCGGGCCAGAAATACCTCTGAGATAGTCGAGAAACGGTTTTTCGGACGTCCAGACGTCCAGCCGTGGGCATGTCGTGGGACTCTTGGAGGACTCGTACTGTATTCGAGCTAGGGAATCACAGTTTCCACGGGAAGTAGTCCTCGTCATCAGCTTTGTGTCCCTAATTCCGGTATAGTTTTCCGTTTTCCATCATGTAGTCTGAGAACTTCTCGGTGTATTCTCATATCTTAACTTGCATACCTTGGATCCATTTACAGGGTGTCTCCACCTCGTCCATCTGTTGCAAGACTTCACAGGGTTGCCGGGATAACGCGTCCGCCACCACGTTCAATTTGCCTCGGCGGTACCGTATGTAGAACTGGAACTGTTGCAACTCCAGCGCCCATCTTGCTACCCAAGCGGAGGGGCTTTCGATTGAGTTCAACCATTTGAGGGCTAGTTGGTCAGTAACCACTTCGAACCGATACCTTTCCAAGTAGCACCGCATTTTCCTAATAGCCCATATGATGGCCAGACACTCTTTCTCCGTCGTTGTGTAATTGCCCTCCGTGGCCGTGAGTCGACGGCTGGCGTACGCGATGACCCTCTCCTGGCCTTTGATATCTTGCGACAAGACTGCTCCTAGTCCCACGTCGCTAGCTTCAGTTTGCAACACAAACGTCTTGTCGAAGTCGGAACATCCTAACACGGGGGCGGTGGTTAACCTCCTTTTCACCTCTTCCAGCGCGTTCTGTTTTTCGGGACCCCATGTCCACGTCCGGCCTTTCTTCAACAGGCCGTCATCGGTTGACCCACGGTTCCGAAGTTAGAGACGAAGCGGCGATACCAGGATGCCATGCGTAGCCACTGTTGGAGCTCCTTAAGACAGGTAGGGGACTTAAGGTTGGTAATGGCCGTCACTTTCTCCGGGTCGGTCTGGATTTCTCGGCACTAATCACGTGGCCTAGGTAAACTTACCTCAGCCTGAAGAACGCACACTTCTTCTTTTTGACCAACACTATGGTTGCGCAATGCGGACTACGTGAAGGTTCGATGGCGACTTCGCGGAGTAGTCAGTCCACTTGGGTGTCGATCACGCTTTGCATTGCCGGATTCCTTGTGTAGTACCTTTGCTTCAAGGGTTTATCGTCTCGCAATATGATCCGACGCTCCGCCACGAGTGATACACCTTGAAGGCGATTTTGTAATTTTGTATGCAAGTTAATACGCACATCCAAGAGGCAGAAAAATTGCCCAGTTGCACACCGGCTGCCCAACTCCGGCACGCCTGCAACGAATGATCGTTGCCGGGCGGCTACAAAATGATTTCCGGGCATTCCGTCAACTTCGCTGTCGCTTGACGTAGGTTGGGAGTTGTAGACGCGGTAAAGTTTAAAGTAGTCTAAGTTGTACTCCGTAGGCTAAAGCTTTCGAAAAATTGTGAATCAACTCATTTAATGTTCCTGCTCGAAAAAGTTCAGGACTAATAAAATAAAATAAATATACCACAACAAAGGCATTTATTAATTGACGCCCTAACGTGACCAAAAAAGGAACCCACTTAAAATAATTATAAATAATAAAGTAATCAAAAAATAAAAACCAAAATTAATAAAAGTCCAAATTCGCAAACAAAACAACGCGCGAAGTTGTATCGTACCATACCGGCGAAATAGGGAACCTGACTCTGGTCAGGCTTCCTCGTACTCGCCGTCGGACTCCTTCGTATCAGCCATGGTTTATTGTAATACGTGAAACTCCTTCCTTTTCCTTTGCTTTTCCTTTTACTCTCTGCAGTCCTTCGCTATAACTGGTTGTAGCACTCGACAGGGGCGCGATCCTTCGGGATAACGATCTTTATCTTAGTGGGTCTTTAGGCCACTTTGGAGTTCTTCTAGTTAGCCTCAATGTCCCTGCTCGGGCGCCACTTGTAAGGAAGCTCTCTGGCTGGGATACAACTCTCAGTCGGATCCAGAGGTCCTTTTACGAGAAATTTGTAAGGTCATTGAGAAATAGTGCTAGAAAGCAATTTTCGCGTGGCAATCGATGATTTTTCTTCAATTATCCCAAAGATTATACGCATATCCGCTTGAGGGGGGGAGGGTGTTCCAGGGCCTTTGAGGTTACGATAACATCAGAACACCAAGTCCTTTCGGGACCAAAAATTCTAAAAGCTGGACTTTCGGGCGATGCCGCAGCCGGTTGGCCGAAGTATGCGGTTCGAGGGGCCAAGAATCCCACAGGCCGGACCTTCGGGTTCGGATTCTATCGTGGTTGTCCGGGGTACGCAGTACGAGGGGGCTGGACCTTCGGGCGAGGCCGCAGCCGGATTCTATCGTGGTTGGCCGAGATATGCGGTTCGATGGGCCAAGAATCCGACGGACTGGACCTTCGGACGAGGCCGCAGCCGGATTCTATCGGGATTGGTCGGCTGAAAGCATTTTTGATTAGTCAAAGTCGGAAGGATCTGCCATTCCGCTACGATGAAGGATTAATGGAGCAAGTGAGAAGATCTTCCGTCGGAGTTAATAGGACACGAAGGGGTCGTGTCTCGTCGTGGGGATTAGGGGAGTAAGAAGGGATCTGTCACTTCGCGGTAAGGTATTAGGGGAGGACAAGAGAGAGGATCTTCCGTCTCGTCGGGTTATCACCTATCTTTCCCAGGTGTTTCCTTGTTTTTTTCGTCCGCGTGCGCGACCAGTCGCCTCGAAGTACCAGAGCAGAGAGAGCCTCCGGAAACCGCCGTGAGATCCTCTCATCCATTTGACCTTTTCCTTGCCAGATCGGTTTGGTATTTTCTCTATTTTCTAGTATTTTCCCTATGATTGCCACCTCGGGCGGGTGGTGCGGAACCAAACTGACCTATTTTGGTTTTATACTCAAAATTCCATATGTTCGCTTAACAATTACTAAATCATAATCCTTCATTTTATATCTCTTACATACTAATGATAATAATGTCAAACTTAGATAATTATTGCTTATGTATATATTGTGGCGGCCTAGCTGTCAGGCAGGATCGTCACACTCTTCAATATATTGCATTCATATTATATGTCGTTCGTATTTTGTGACCTAAAAATGTCTAAGCTTAAGATTAAATTCAATAACCCTGTGACTCAATGCGTATCGCCTGGGTGAAGTTGTTAAGTCTGAAACCGATTCACAAACCTATGTGATCTATGGGGACGAGTAGAAATGAAATAGAATAAAATAAATTATTGAAAATTTGGTTGCAGAAAGGAATTCGATAAAAAGGAAAATCGTCTATAGTGTGGTTGCGGATAAGAAGTTGGTCTCAGTTATCATTTAAAGTTATTTTTTAAATCATTCGTATTAATAAATCTAAATTTTTACCATCCTACATATGTGTATTTATTTGATTTTCGACAACATATAGCAATCTAAAATATGTCACGAGAAAATTAATTACAACAGGAAAGGAAGCAAACTTCGACTACAAACGACTGCATTCCGATGCCCATATTACTAAACTCAATGAAGCTATGTGGATTTTTCGTTGCATATTGACAGCGATTTTGACAAAACTAAAATCGTAATACTGATATAGTAAATAATTATTATATCTCAAAGAAATTTTTTGATAAATAGAAAAAAAGAAAAAGAATTTGTTTTATTTATTTATTTTTTTGATCTTCCTATGGGAGCTATATGATATAAATGTGCGAGTTTAATTGAAATAAAACCGTAATTCTACGGTATTTAAATATTACCAGAACCCAAGGTTGCGAAGTTAGAGACGAAGCGGCGATACCAGGATGCCATGCCTAGCCACTGTTGGAGCTCCTTAAGACAGGTAGGGGACTTAAGGTTGGTAATGGCCGTCACTTTCTCCGGGTCGGTCTGGATTCCTTCGGCACTAATCACGTGGCCTAGGTAAACTAACCTCCGCCTGAAGAACGCACACTTCTTTGGATTTACCTTCAGGTTCGCCTTCCGCAGCCTACGGAAGACTTCGGCCAGGTTGGACCATCCAAAGTGCGTTGGAAGGTTGCGCTGGCCGAGTGAAGCCCGAAGTGCATGACCTTCCACTGGTATAGGCCTCTGCCCATAACGGTGAAGGCCGTGAATTGGCGGCTGTCCTTGCCCATGGGTATTTGCCAATAACCGTTCTTTAAGTCCAGCATCGAAATGTATCGGGCTTGTCGTAGTTTTTCCAGGGTGTGGTTGATTCTGGGGACTGGGTACGCGTCGGGTACTGAGTGAGCGTTCAATTGTCTATAATCAACACACATGCGCCATTCACCCGTCTTCTTTTTGACCAACACTATGGTTGCGCTATGCGGACTACGTGAAGGTTTGATGGCGACTTCGCGGAGTAGTCAGTCCACTTGGGTGTCGATCACGCTATGCATTGCCGGATTCCTTGTGTAGTACCTTTGCTTCAAGGGTTTCTCGTCGTCTCGCATTATGATCCGATGCTCCACCACGAGTGTTTCACCTTGAAGGCGATTTTGTAATTTTGTATGCAAGTTAATACGCACAGAAAAATTTCCCAGTTGCACACCGGCTGCCCAACTCCGGCACGCCTGCAACGAATGATCGTTGCCGGGCGGCTACAAAATGATTTCCGGGCATTCCGTCAATTTCGCTGTCGATTGAAGTAGGTTGGGAGTTGTAGACGCGGTAAAGTTTAAATTAGTCTAAGTTGTACTCCGTAGGCTAAAGCTTTCGAAAAATTGTGAATCAACTCATTTAATGTTCCTGCTCGAAAAAGTTCAGGACTAATAAAATAAAATAAATATACCACAACAAAGGCATTTATTAATTGACGCCCTAACGTGACCAAAAAAAGGAACCCACTTAAAATAATTATAAATAATAAAGTAATCAAAAAAATAAAAACCAAAATTAATAAAAGTCCAAATTCGCAAACAAAACAACGCGCGAAGTTGTATCGTACCATACCGGCGAAATAGGGAACCTGACTCTGGTCAGGCTTCCTCGTACTCGCCGTCGGACTCCTTCGTATCAGCCATGGTTTATTGTAATACGTGAAACTCCTTCCTCTTCCTTTGCTTTTCCTTTTACTCTCTGCAGTCCTTCGCTATAACAGGTTGCAGCACTCGACAGGGGCGCGATCCTTCGGGATAACGATCTTTATCTTAGTGGGTCTTTAGGCCACTTTGGAGTTCTTCTAGTTAGCCTCAATGTCCCTGCTCGGGCGCCACTTGTAAGGAAGCTCTCTGGCCGGGATACAACTCTCAGTCGGATCCAGAGGTCCTCTTACGAGAAATTTGTAAGGTCATTGAGAAATAGTGCTAGAAAGCAATTTTCGCGTGGCAAACGATGATTTTTGTTCAATTGTCCCAAAGATTATACGCATATCCGCTTGAGGGGGGTAGAGTGTTCCAGGACCTTTGAGGTTACGATAACATCAGAACACCAAGTCTATTCGGGACGGAAAATTCCACAAGCTGGACTTTCGGGCGAGGCCGCAGCCGGTTGGCCGAAGTATGCGGTTCGAGGGGCCAAGAATCCCACAGGCTGGACCTTCGGGCGAGGCCGCAGCCGGATTCTATCGTGGTTGGCCGAGATATGCGGTTCGAGGGGCCAAGAATCCGACGGACTGGACCTTCGGACGAGGCCGCAGCCGGATTCTATCGGGATTGGTCGGCTGAAAGCATTTTTGATTAGTCAAAGTCGGAAGGATCTGCCATTCCGCTACGATGAAGGATTAATGGAGCAAGTGAGAGGATCTTCCGTCGGAGTTAATAGGACACGAAGGGATCGTGTCTCGTCGTGGGGATTAGGGGAGTAAGAAGGGATCTGTCACTTCGCGGTAAAGTATTAGGGGAGGACAAGAGAGAGAATCTTCCGTCTCTTCGGGTTACTAGGACCCGAAGGGATGTACCACTTCGTGGGGGGGGGTAATTAAGTAGGAGAGTGAAGGGATCGTCCGCCTCACTATGCAGGTAGGTTAGTAGATGAAATTCAGAAGATCGGGATATCGTATACGTATGTGGTGTAAATAATTTACCGTTTCCAATTGGGTCATCGGTCATTGATGACCTGAATCACTCGGAGAACAAAGGGGTACGGGGTAAAAATAATACGTATATCAACCCGGCTCGACGTTTCCTTTCGTACGAGTTCACTCAGTATTATTCGTTGTGTTAAATTGTTCTTGGGTTTCACTGCGCCGATTACACTGATTCACTAACCTTATTTCCACCGACCGCGTCTATCTTTCCCAGGTGTTTCCTTGTTTTTTTCGTCCGCGTGCGCGACCGTTCGCCTCGAAGTACCAGAGCAGAGAGAGCCATCGGAAACCGCCGTGTGATCCTCACATCCATTTGACCTTTTCCTTGCCAGATCGGTTTGGTACTTTCTCTATTTTCTAGTATTTTCCCTATGGTTGCCACCTTGGTTTTATACTCAAAATTCCATATGTTCGCTTAACAATTACTAAATCATAATCCTTCATTTTATATCTCTTACATACTAATGATAATAATGTCAAACTTAGATAATTATTGCTTATGTATATATTGTGGCGGCCTAGCTGTCAGGCAGGATCGTCACACTCTTCAATATATTGCATTCATATTATATGTCGTTCGTATTTTGTGACCTAAAAATGTCTAAGCTTAAGATTAAATTCAATAACCCTGTGACTCAATGCGTATCGCCTGGGTGAAGTTGTTAAGTCTGAAACCGATTCACAAACCTATGTGATCTATGGGGACGAGTAGAAATGAAATAGAATAAAAAAAAATTATTGAAAATTTGGTTGCAGAAAGGAATTCGATAAAAGGGAAAATCGTCTATAGTGTGGTTGCGGATAAGAAGTTGGTCTCAGTTATCATTTAAAGTTATTTTTTAAATCATTCGTATTAATAAATCTAAATTTTTACCATCCTACATATGTGTATTTATTTGATTTTCGACAACATATAGCAATCTAAAATATGTCACGAGAAAATTAATTACAACAGGAAAGGAAGCAAACTTCGACTACAAACGACTGCATTCCGATGCCCATATTACTAAACTCAATGAAGCTATGTGGATTTTTCGTTGCATATTGACAGCGATTTTGACAAAACTAAAATCGTAATACTGATATAGTAAATAATTATTATATCTCAAAGAAATTTTTTGATAAATAGAAAAAAAGAAAAAGAATTTGTTTTATTTATTTATTTTTTTGATCTTCCTATGGGAGCTATATGATATAAATGTGCGATTTTAATTGAAATAAAACCGTAATTCTACGGTATTTAAATATTACCAGAACCCAAGGTTGCGAAGTTAGAGACGAAGCGGCGATACCAGGATGCCATGCCTAGCCACTGTTGGAGCTCCTTAAGACAGGTAGGGGACTTAAGGTTGGTAATGGCCGTCACTTTCTCCGGGTCGGTCTGGATTCCTTCGGCACTAATCACGTGGCCTAGGTAAACTAACCTCCGCCTGAAGAACGCACACTTCTTTGGATTTACCTTCAGGTTCGCCTTCCGCAGCCTACGGAAGACTTCGGCCAGGTTGGACCATCCAAAGTGCGTTGGAAGGTTGCGCTGGCCGAGTGAAGCCCGAAGTGCATGACCTTCCACTGGTATAGGCCTCTGCCCATAACGGTGAAGGCCGTGAATTGGCGGCTGTCCTTGCCCATGGGTATTTGCCAATAACCGTTCTTTAAGTCCAGCATCGAAATGTATCGGGCTTGTCGTAGTTTTTCCAGGGTGTGGTTGATTCTGGGGACTGGGTACGCGTCGGGTACTGAGTGAGCGTTCAATTGTCTATAATCAACACACATGCGCCATTCACCCGTCTTCTTTTTGACCAACACTATGGTTGCGCTATGCGGACTACGTGAAGGTTTGATGGCGACTTCGCGGAGTAGTCAGTCCACTTGGGTGTCGATCACGCTATGCATTGCCGGATTCCTTGTGTAGTACCTTTGCTTCAAGGGTTTCTCGTCGTCTCGCATTATGATCCGATGCTCCACCACGAGTGTTTCACCTTGAAGGCGATTTTGTAATTTTGTATGCAAGTTAATACGCACAGAAAAATTTCCCAGTTGCACACCGGCTGCCCAACTCCGGCACGCCTGCAACGAATGATCGTTGCCGGGCGGCTACAAAATGATTTCCGGGCATTCCGTCAATTTCGCTGTCGATTGAAGTAGGTTGGGAGTTGTAGACGCGGTAAAGTTTAAATTAGTCTAAGTTGTACTCCGTAGGCTAAAGCTTTCGAAAAATTGTGAATCAACTCATTTAATGTTCCTGCTCGAAAAAGTTCAGGACTAATAAAATAAAATAAATATACCACAACAAAGGCATTTATTAATTGACGCCCTAACGTGACCAAAAAAGGAACCCACTTAAAATAATTATAAATAATAAAGTAATCAAAAAAATAAAAACCAAAATTAATAAAAGTCCAAATTCGCAAACAAAACAACGCGCGAAGTTGTATCGTACCATACCGGCGAAATAGGGAACCTGACTCTGGTCAGGCTTCCTCGTACTCGCCGTCGGACTCCTTCGTATCAGCCATGGTTTATTGTAATACGTGAAACTCCTTCCTCTTCCTTTGCTTTTCCTTTTACTCTCTGCAGTCCTTCGCTATAACAGGTTGCAGCACTCGACAGGGGCGCGATCCTTCGGGATAACGATCTTTATCTTAGTGGGTCTTTAGGCCACTTTGGAGTTCTTCTAGTTAGCCTCAATGTCCCTGCTCGGGCGCCACTTGTAAGGAAGCTCTCTGGCCGGGATACAACTCTCAGTCGGATCCAGAGGTCCTCTTACGAGAAATTTGTAAGGTCATTGAGAAATAGTGCTAGAAAGCAATTTTCGCGTGGCAAACGATGATTTTTGTTCAATTGTCCCAAAGATTATACGCATATCCGCTTGAGGGGGGTAGAGTGTTCCAGGACCTTTGAGGTTACGATAACATCAGAACACCAAGTCTATTCGGGACGGAAAATTCCACAAGCTGGACTTTCGGGCGAGGCCGCAGCCGGTTGGCCGAAGTATGCGGTTCGAGGGGCCAAGAATCCCACAGGCTGGACCTTCGGGCGAGGCCGCAGCCGGATTCTATCGTGGTTGGCCGAGATATGCGGTTCGAGGGGCCAAGAATCCGACGGACTGGACCTTCGGACGAGGCCGCAGCCGGATTCTATCGGGATTGGTCGGCTGAAAGCATTTTTGATTAGTCAAAGTCGGAAGGATCTGCCATTCCGCTACGATGAAGGATTAATGGAGCAAGTGAGAGGATCTTCCGTCGGAGTTAATAGGACACGAAGGGATCGTGTCTCGTCGTGGGGATTAGGGGAGTAAGAAGGGATCTGTCACTTCGCGGTAAAGTATTTGGGGAGGACAAGAGAGAGGATCTTCCGTCTCTTCGGGTTAGTAGGACACGAAGGGATGTACCACTTCGTGGGGGGGGGGGAGGTAATTAAGTAGGAGAGTGAAGGGATCTTCCGCCTCACTATGCAGGTAGGTTAGTAGATGAAATTCAGAAGATCGGGATATCGTATACGTATGTGGTGTAAATAATTTACCGTTTCCAATTGGGTCATCGGTCATTGATGACCTGAATCACTCGGAGAACAAAGGGGTACGGGGTAAAAATAATACGTATATCAACCCGGCTCGACGTTTCCTTTCGTACGAGTTCACTCAGTATTATTCGTTGTGTTAAATTGTTCTTGGGTTTCACTGCGCCGATTACACTGATTCACTTACCTTATTTCCACCGACCGCGTCTATCTTTCCCAGGTGTTTCCTTGTTTTTTTCGTCCGCGTGCGCGACCGTTCGCCTCGAAGTACCAGAGCAGAGAGAGCCATCGGAAACCGCCGTGTGATCCTCACATCCATTTGACCTTTTCCTTGCCAGATCGGTTTGGTACTTTCTCTATTTTCTAGTATTTTCCCTATGGTTGCCACCTTGGTTTTATACTCAAAATTCCATATGTTCGCTTAACAATTACTAAATCATAATCCTTCATTTTATATCTCTTACATACTAATGATAATAATGTCAAACTTAGATAATTATTGCTTATGTATATATTGTGGCGGCCTAGCTGTCAGGCAGGATCGTCACACTCTTCAATATATTGCATTCATATTATATGTCGTTCGTATTTTGTGACCTAAAAATGTCTAAGCTTAAGATTAAATTCAATAACCCTGTGACTCAATGCGTATCGCCTGGGTGAAGTTGTTAAGTCTGGAACCGATTCACAAACCTATGTGATCTATGGGGACGAGTAGAAATGAAATAGAATAAAATAAATTATTGAAAATTTGGTGGCAGAAAGGAATTCGATAAAAGGGAAAATCGTCTATAGTGTGGTTGCGGATAAGAAGTTGGTCTCAGTTATCATTTAAAGTTATTTTTTAAATCATTCGTATTAATAAATCTAAATTTTTACCATCCTACATATGTGTATTTATTTGATTTTCGACAACATATAGCAATCTAAAATATGTCACGAGAAAATTAATTACAACAGGAAAGGAAGCAAACTTCGACTACAAACGACTGCATTCCGATGCCCATATTACTAAACTCAATGAAGCTATGTGGATTTTTCGTTGCATATTGACAGCGATTTTGACAAAACTAAAATCGTAATACTGATATAGTAAATAATTATTATATCTCAAAGAAATTTTTTGATAAATAGAAAAAAAGAAAAAGAATTTGTTTTATTTATTTATTTTTTTGATCTTCCTATGGGAGCTATATGATATAAATGTGCGATTTTAATTGAAATAAAACCGTAATTCTACGGTATTTAAATATTACCAGAACCCAAGGTTGCGAAGTTAGAGACGAAGCGGCGATACCAGGATGCCATGCCTAGCCACTGTTGGAGCTCCTTAAGACAGGTAGGGGACTTAAGGTTGGTAATGGCCGTCACTTTCTCCGGGTCGGTCTGGATTCCTTCGGCACTAATCACGTGGCCTAGGTAAACTAACCTCCGCCTGAAGAACGCACACTTCTTTGGATTTACCTTCAGGTTCGCCTTCCGCAGCCTACGGAAGACTTTGGCCAGGTTGGACCATCCAAAGTGCGTTGGAAGGTTGCGCTGGCCGAGTGAAGCCCGAAGTGCATGACCTTCCACTGGTATAGGCCTCTGCCCATAACGGTGAAGGCCGTGAATTGGCGGCTGTCCTTGCCCATGGGTATTTGCCAATAACCGTTCTTTAAGTCCAGCATCGAAATGTATCGGGCTTGTCGTAGTTTTTCCAGGGTGTGGTTGATTCTGGGGACTGGGTACGCGTCGCATACTGAGTGAGCGTTCAATTGTCTATAATCAACACACATGCGCCATTCACCCGTCTTCTTTTTGACCAACACTATGGTTGCGCTATGCGGACTACGTGAAGGTTCGATGGCGACTTCGCGGAGTAGTCAGTCCACTTGGGTGTCGATCACGCTATGCATTGCCGGATTCCTTGTGTAGTACGTTTGCTTCAAGGGTTTCTCGTCGTCTCGCATGATGATCCGATGCTCCACCACGAGTGTTTCACCTTGAAGGCGATTTTGTAATTTTGTATGCAAGTTAATACGCACATCCAAGAGGCAGAAAAATTTCCCAGTTGCACACCGTCTGCCCAACTCCGGCACGCCTGCAACGAATGATCGTTGCCGGGCGGCTACAAAATGATTTCCGGGCATTCCGTCAACTTCGCTGTCGCTTGACGTAGGTTGGGAGTTGTAGACGCGGTAAAGTTTAAAGTAGTCTAAGTTGTACTCCGTAGGCTAAAGCTTTCGAAAAATTGTGAATCAAGTCATTTAATGTTCCTGCTCGAAAGAGGACTAATAAAATAAAATACATATACCACAACAAAGGCATTTATTAATTGGCGCCCTAACGTGACCAAAAAAGGAACCCACTTAAAATAATTATAAATAATAAAGTAATCAAAAAAATAAAAACCAAAATTAATAAAAGTCCAAATTCGCAAACAAAACAACGCGCGAAGTTGTATCGTACCATACCGGAGAAATAGGGAACCTGACTCTGGTCAGGCTTCCTCGTACTCGCCGTCGGACTCCTTCGTATCAGCCATGGTTTATTGTAATACGTGAAACTCCTTCCTCTTCCTTTGCTTTTCCTTTTACTCTCTGCAGTCCTTCGCTATAACAGGTTGCAGCACTCGACAGGGGCGCGATCCTTCGGGATAACGATCTTTATCTTAGTGGGTCTTTAGGCCACTTTGGAGTTCTTCTAGTTAGCCTCAATGTCCCTGCTCGGGACACTTGTAAGGAAGCTCTCTGGCCGGGATACAACTCTCAGTCGGATCCAGAGGTCCTCTTACGAGAAATTTGTAAGGTCATTGAGAAATAGTGCTAGAAAGCAATTTTCGCGTGGCAAACGATGATTTTTGTTCAATTGTCCCAAAGATTATACGCATATCCGCTTGAGGGGGGTAGAGTGTTCCAGGACCTTTGAGGTTACGATAACATCAGAACACCAAGTCTATTCGGGACGGAAAATTCCACAAGCTGGACTTTCGGGCGAGGCCGCAGCCGGTTGGCCGAAGTATGCGGTTCGAGGGGCCAAGAATCCCACAGGCTGGACCTTCGGGCGAGGCCGCAGCCGGATTCTATCGTGGTTGGCCGAGATATGCGGTTCGAGGGGCCAAGAATCCGACGGACTGGATCTTCGGACGAGGCCGCAGCCGGATTCTATCGGGATTGGTCGGCTGAAAGCATTTTTGATTAGTCAAAGTCGGAAGGATCTGCCATTCCGCTACGATGAAGGATTAATGGAGCAAGTGAGAGGATCTTCCGTCGGAGTTAATAGGACACGAAGGGATCGTGTCTCGTCGTGGGGATTAGGGGAGTAAGAAGGGATCTGTCACTTCGCGGTAAGGTATTAGGGGAGGTCAAGAGAGAGGATCTTCCGTCTCGTCGGGTTAGTAGGACACGAAGGGATGTACCACTTCGAGGGGGGGGGTAATTAAGTAGGAGAGTGAAGGGATCTTCCGCCTCACTATGCAGGTAGGTTAGTAGATGAAATTCAGAAGATCGGGATATCGTATACGTATGTGGTGTAAATAATTTACCGGGTCCAATTGGGTCATCGGTCATTGATGATTACACTGATTCACTAACCTTATTTCCAACGACTGAATCACTCGGAGAACAAAGGGGTACGGGGTAAAAATAATACGTATATCAACCCGGCTCGACGTTTCCTTTCGTACGAGTTCACTCAGTAATATTCCTTGTGTTAAATTGTTCTTGGGTTTCACTGCGCCGATTACACTGATTCACTAATCTTATTTCCACCGACCGCGTCTATCTTTCCCAGGAGTTTCCTTGTTTTTTTCGTCAGCGTGCGCGACCGTTCGCCTCGAAGTTTCAGAGCGGAGAGAGCCTCCGGAAACCGCCGTGTGATCCTCTCATCCATTTGACCTTTTTCTTGCCAGATCGGTTTGGTATTTTCTCTATTTTCTAGTATTTTCCCTATGGTTACCACCTCGGGCGGGTGGTGCGGAACCAAACTGACCTATTTTGGTTTAAAGCCTAGTATCCAGATCGGCAAACGATTACGCTAGCGTAAAAACCTTAATCTTTGCAGTGTGACCAAAAGTTTGAGAGTTCATCAGATTTAAGCGTGCTACGGTCGTACTGTCAATCAGCTGGGTTTGTTGACAAGCAGTTAAAATTCAAATATCGTATTTGCGGGAAAGAGCCTTTAAAAGATATTATCAAATACCTTGGCAAGACAATTCTGCCGCTGTACAAAGTAATTAAAAAACAATTCAATTTAAGTTTAACAGTTGCTTATTTTAATTTACTGATAATTATTTGCTAATTTAAAGTTCATAGCTGCACTTTTATTGTGTTTTTCGTAAATTTTTGACATATGAAACATTTTGCTCTGACAAGAGGCACCCTAGAAGTATTAATGTTATTTTTTCCTCACATGTTAACTCCTGCAATCGACTTTTGCGGGTTTTTTGATTTTTTCCCTACATTTTTTAATATGTTCAGTGAGAAGCGCACGCTGAAAGATTAAATTTTTTAATTTTTGCGCTAGGGTTCACCCAAAGTTCATTTCCGCAGGCTGGCAACGCTATGGAATTTTCTGGTATTTTTTTCGTCGAACAGGAGACCGACGTGAAAAAAAGGCCCGACGAAAAGTGAACGCCAGCTGTTTGCCTCTCGCTCTCTCTCATGACTGGCGTACGGTTTTCGTCGATCAGGATACTAGGCTTTATACTCAAAATTCCATATGTTCGCTTAACAATTATTAAATCATAATCCTTCATTTTATATCTCTTACAGCTAATGATAATAATGTCAAACTTAGATAATTATTGCTTATGTATATATTGTGGCGGCCTAGCTGTCAGGGAGGATCGTCACACTCTTCAATATATTGCATTCATATTATATGTCGTTCGAATTTTGTGACCTAAAAATGTCTAAGCTTAAGATTAAATTCAATAACCCTGTGACTCAATGCGTATCGCCTGGGTGAAGTTGTTGAGTCTGGAACCGATTCACAAACCTATGTGATCTATGGGGACGAGTAGAAATGAAATAGAATAAAATAAATTATTGAAAATTTGGTGGCAGAAAGGAATTCGATAAAAGGGAAAATCGTCTATAGTGTGGTTGCGGATAAGAAGATGGTCTCAGTTATCATTTAAAGTTATTTTTTAAATCATTCGTATTAATAAATCTAAATTTTTACCATCCTACATATGTGTATTTATTTGATTTTCGACAACATATAGCAATCTAAAATATGTCACGAGAAAATTAATTACAACAGGAAAGGAAGCAAACTTCGACTACAAACGACTGCATTTTGATGCCCATATTACTAAACTCAATGAAGCTATGTTGATATTTCGCTGCATATTGACACCGATTTTGACAAAACTAAAATCGTAATACTGATATAGTAAATAATTATGATATCTCAAAGGAATTTTTTGATAAATAGAAAAAAAGAAAAAGAATTTGTTTTATTTATTTTTTTTTTTATCTTCCTATGGGAGCTATATGATATAAATGTGCGATTTTAATTGAAATAAAACTGTAATTCTACGGTATTTATTGTACCAGATATTACCAGAACCCAAGGAACAAAAAAAAAACAACAAAGTTGTAATATTTGTAATTTTTTCCGATTGTACCTGGGAGCTATATGATATAAACTTATGTACGTAAATGTAAATGTATCATAATAGGGTACAACGAGGACGGAAGCTAACAAAGCCAAAACTTCGGCCTATACCCTTGCAGACATATAAAAATTCTATCCTATTATTCCAATGGAAGCTAGGATATAGACGTCAGATCGGCACGCGCTTTTACCCTGATCAAGATATGCATAAAAAATACGATTTGGAGAGAATCATGTCAATAGCTCTGCGCGAAATATCCTGAAAATCATCAAATTTTAACCGATTTAAATCAATTGTTTCTATGGAAGCTATAGGATATAGACGTCCGATCGGCACGCACTTTTACCCTGATCAAGGTATGCAAATTAATAAATTCCTTTGTTGTGGTTTTTTTATTTTATTTAATTATTCCTGAACTGTTTCGAGCAGGAAAATTAAATGAGTTGATTCACAATTTTTCGCAAGCTTTAGTCACGGAGACTAATTTAAACTGCAACTCCAAACCTACTTCAAGCGACAGCGCAATTGACGGAATGCCCTGTAATCATTTTGTATCCGCCCGAAACGATCATTCGTTGCCGGATTTGGGCAGCCGGCTTTAGCCCAAGGAATGCGTGGTTAGCTTTTTCGACCTAGCGTGTGTGGGCCACCGTATCCGGTGTGCAACTGGGCAATTTTTCTGCCTTTGGATGCGCGTTTTAACTCCTCCTGACCTGTCGTTTCTATGTCCTCGTTTCTCCTTGGCTTGGAGAGGTATTTGGCTGTCAGGTGATGGTGTACGAGCCATTCTACACAGCATAGAGATAAGGCGGCGAAGAAAATGATGGTGTTGCCGTGAAAAGATCCTATTGTCATTCTCTCTCTCAGAGTCCCGATGTGATGGAAGATCCTCAACTTCAGTTCGTGGAGAAACGGGAGGCTGAGTCGATTCTGATGAGCGATAATATTTACCAGAGTCATGGCTGAGACCACAGGCTTTTTCTTCGAAGTACCAAGCTGGTTTATGTACCAGATGCCGTTGAGTGAAACCTTGCTAGAGTAGGTTATCAGGTATGAGAAAGATATTTCTTGTTTTAGACCGAGGTCGTCGGCGTCGTTGGTGATGAGGGTATCGTAATCCACTATAGTGGCTGGGCTCAGGTGAGCTGGAGGGTGGAACATTGTGCGGTCACCCCGGTCACCATCTGTTGTGCGCATGTGTCGCCTTGAAGTTCTTTGCAGAAGGTAGCGCCTACTGTAGCTTTGCAGCTCCCGATGTTGACAATTCGTACTGCGCAATCGGCGACCAAGTTTCCATTCTCAAAGTATAAGATCTTGTTGTGGTGCTGAGCCGGGTAGACTGTTTTTCGTTTTTTTAATAAGGAAGTGAATTATTTATGAATTTTGAAATACTCTTGTACCAGATACTTCTAATATTTATACTAAACTTAAGTTAGTAGGCTGTTTGTCTTTGAATTCGCTTATGTCGCTGCTATCTAGGATAGCTGGGCTTAAGATATTTTATTATAGAATAAAAAATATTTTCTATGTCTGTGATAACAATTCTGGTTTTTGCTAAGATGATTTCTAAAAGGTGGGTCTCCTCGTCTCTGCCTATTTTTTGAATATGGTTCATGGAATTGGTAAATAGATTGTCCTTCTTCAACGTTAATTAATTGTTCTTGAATAAACTTTATTTGCTCCCAATCATTAAAGACGAGAGTTCCTGCAATGACTTGAGGTGCTGTTCCGATTAAGTTAATGCTCCCTGTTGTGAACCTTCAGGGCAGCAACAAATTTACGAATGTGTTCTAAGTCAGTGGTTATTACCTGAGTCCTATGATCGTTGTCTACAGATGAAGGTCTTTGTCATTGCCTCTGTCTGGTCCGCATAGTCCTCGTACGATATCAAGTTGGTTGAATGTCGTAGGTATCCGTAACTATCCCAAATTACAATGTCACCGTCCATTATGGGGATGTAGTCCGCGTTCGTGTAGTTGTTAGGTTTTACTGTCGTAGTAGTATTTTCTAAACCTAAAATAAAATGAAAGGGTAATATAGATTTTATGATAATCACTATCGTAAATTGTCCTTGTGGACCACCCTCCCTTTAATAAGAACCGTGGTCCCCATGTCTGCTTCAATGGTTTCTTCCGAGCACAAAGGGGATAGTTTATTTCCTTGACGTTTATTTGCCTCAACTTCTGTGGGTGTCGAATGTATTAATTCTATTGGTTTCCTGTCCGTTACCGTGTGAATAGTTTTAATGTATCTGTTTGTTGCCAGTAAAATGGTTTCGGTAGTGTCGTTTAATTTATTTCCCAGTTTCAAGCAACTAGCTATTTCTGCGAGAGTGCTATGGAATCTTTCTACCTGACCGTTTGAGGTGCCTTGTAGAGGGGATGCATATATTAAAATTATTAAGTAGGATTGATTTTATCCTTTCAGAGCTAAGTGACCTCTCGTTGTCACAGTAAATAGTTTTTGTATTGGGAAAAAATATATTACGTTTAATATTGAAGTTATTTTTTGATCTATAGCGAATTTGGAAAATTTATCAAGGCATGTGAGAAAAAATTTCCGTCCGTTGAAAATATGTCGATATGAAGAATTTCACCTGCATAAGAGGGTACTGGTGTTTGTCCGACCGTCTGTTTGTTGGGGTGGCAGTTAATTCCGTTGCTAGCCTGAGCAACTTTGAAAAAAAATAGTACCGTAAAATTGGTTTTCCATTACTCTACTATGCTCAGTAATTATGACCTACTTTTGTTCAGTTTATTCCGTTATGTCTTGTACAAAGCTTTTTGTGCTTGGGAATAACTCGATTAACCTATGCTGAATAAAAGCTAGGATTGAGAGGAAACAATGTATCGCGCTTAATACCTCCGGATTAATTATACAAAAAAAAAAAAAAAAAAAATTGTATTAATTAGGTTATTACGGTTGGAGAACTTTATTATGTGTCACATTTTATTTTTGAATAAAATAAAGTTGTCTACAGATGTCTACAGAGATGTTTCCTTCCCCAATTATAATTTAATTTTAGAAGCAGTGGACCGGGTTGTCGGTCGTGTCAATGGTGTAAGAAAGCGATTGCTCGCTATATATCGTATACGCATCCGATTCTGTGTCTTGTAAGACGTTTATTTTTTGACGGGACAGTGCGTCCGCTACAAGGTTTTCCTTGCCTGGCTTTTAAATAACTTTTGCTCTGTGATCATCGATAATACCTTTCCAGCGTTTTAGTTTCGCATTGGCATTTTTGACTGACACAGCGAACGTTATCGGTTGGTGATCAGTATAAATGTGTAAGTCTTTCACTCCGTATAAGTAGTTGCGGAGATTTTTTAGGGACCATACAATGGCAAGTAGATGACAGAATGACAGAAGAACATCTTCTGATGCTAAGATTTCTCTTAACTTGCTTCCTCCTGTTGTTTAGTGATTTCGATATCAATTTTCCTCGATTGATATTTACTTACCTTTCCATTTTCTCCCTTCAGCATTGCTGTAAGGGGTCCCGCTATTGATGCAAAACCTTTAATAAAGCATCTATAGTATCTTGCCAGTCCCAAAAAGTATTGGAGATTAAAAAGGGTTTTTGGTAGGGTAAATTCCATAATGGCTTTGGCCTTCTGATACTATAAATCCCAAATACTCAAGGCCTTTTTTTAAAAAAAGCCACCCTCATGCCTGCCTCTAAGAGTTTCTCGAGAACCCAGTGAACGTCGGTAACGTGGTCCTCCTTTGTCTGGGAAAAAATTATTACATTATGGACATACACATAGCATGTATTTGAAATTTTTTCTCGTAATACATCATCAATGGCTCTTTGAAAAATGCTCGGAGCATTTTTTTTACAAAATTCATATTTACCGTTATTTATTGAAAAAGCTGTTTTTTTTCTCTATCCCTTTCAGCAAGTTCTATCTGGTGGAAACCTGATTTAAAAAATTTAAAAAATTAAATTAGCCCATATTTGACAATATGGTCGAAATTGCGGGAAGAGGATATCTATCGTCGACTATTTTCTAATTTAATTTTCTGTCCACGACCCAAGTTGGATTGTTGTAGGGTGATCTAAATGGCCTTATGATGCCGTCCGCTAGAAGTGGTTTAACCTCTGCGTTCACTTATTCGGTCACACCCATGGGATGCTGGTACGACTTGGTTTACACCGGTTCCCCATTTGTTTTTATTGTGGCTATAGTGTTTATGTTAAAAGTTATATCTTCGTCTGGGATAGCGAAGGCTCTAGAATTTTTTTAATCATTTTGTCAAAAACGGATTTTATTGTTAGTGGGACATTTTCGTCGTCAATTTTAATGAAATTAACGTTTTCTGATGTGGTGAATTGAAGATTTTCTGTTGCTTTGCCAGCTTGCAACATATTTTTAGTGAAATCGAGTTTCGCATTTACTTGTTTAAGTAAGTCGAGCCCGATTATCCCGTCGCATTTAAGAGGAAGAAATGAGATTTAACTCGAAAAATTGAAATTAAACACTTATTTGTAATTATTTTGTAGCCATAAATTGACTTAAAACTAAATTGGGTCTCTACTTCCACGACGCGTTTCAGCATCGGGAGGGGTGTAATGTAGTGTTTAACTTACCGCCTTGCTAGCCTACGTGTAATGTACGGGAGCAGGGATTTTACTCTAAATTTTTGCAACTATCATCTTCATCAAATCATCTTCAATTTCCGAAGCATACGTTTGGGCGACGGAATCGTATTCTTCCTCCGTGAGTTTTTCCGGCAGGAAGTTAATTTTTTGATGGCTCCGTGTTGACTGCCCTTTTCGCCAGTTTGTGGACTGTTTGAATTGCGAGAGAGTATCAACTTTCTCTGCTCCGGTGCGGGCCTGGCCTGAATATTTCCTAAATAAGGGCTTGGCTTTTGCTTGAAAAAGGGAGTTTTATTATTACCCCAGTTTTGATTTTTTACAAAGTGAGGGTTTTTTTATTGACCCGTACTTTGATTTGGCTCATATAGAGTTAGGGGAATTAGAACGCTGTGAGGAATTTTTCCACATAGGTGGTCGATAATTATTTGTTTTATTTTTTTTCTTTAGCATGTCGAGCGAAAATGGGTAAAATTTGCTCCTATCATTACTTGACTCTGCTTCTTGGGCTGGGCCAATGCTGTTGGTAGATCCCGCGGTTGCGCTGGGAAAAGAGCTACTTTTAATGATTTTTCAAGCCAGAGACGAACGCATGAAGTGCGTCTTCTCTAAATTTCTCATTTAATACAGACGCTGAGGCTGCGTCATGTGTCATTACTGTTTAATTTGTAAGAAGCGTTAACTTCTTTTCAAGTATTTTTATTTAACTTCTTTTCCTAGTATTTTGGAAGGGGTAGATCCCCTTGCCTTGACAGGCTTAAGGGGGTCTTCTAGTCTAGAGGCTCGAATTTCGAACTTTTTTTTAACAATTTATAAAAAAAAGTAGTAGATAATTTTTTTATCCGTTTTTTTATCACTTGTTTATTAAACATAAAGGAGTACATAAAATAAATTTCAAAAAAAAAATAGTTTTCATTAAGTTATTCCTTCTCGAAGAAGAAGGGTGAAAAAAGTGTGTCCGCGTCGTCATGACTTCTATGCTTGTCGTTATCTAAAAAATAAAACAATGATAGATTCTTAATGAGTACGAATGTCGCTACGGCATAAAGCACAAAAAAAATTTTTTTCATGAAATGGAGGCTACTCGAAGAAAAAAGTCTACTTTTTCACTAATGTTTCCATTTTATCGAATTTTTAATAATATTATAAATTTAAAATTTTTATTTTTGGTTGGTTCCGGCGATAGAGATATATTTAAAGAATATTCATGCCGCAATGGCTGCCTGTCTCCAGGATATGTAGGTTTTCTGTTTCCCATCGATATCGGGAACCGATTTTATAATATCTAGAGGCTCCTTATAGTCTATCCCTGGTGTTATACTTATTTCTTGGAATGTCTTAATTTTTGGGGCTTTTACTTTTTTTTTGGGTTTCTACCTTTTCAGGACTTTCTAGAACACTTTTTTAAGACAATTTGACTCCTTCTAGTCGATGGGGTGCAGACCTCCTCTTGCTTTTTTTTCTATTTTTGTTGCTAATAATCGTTTATATTTATCGTCGTCGTTTCTGTACATAAATTTTAATAAAAGCGTGGGCTTTTTTTTATTTTCGAGAAATTCTCTTTTAATAATTTTGGATACAAAATCAGAAAAACATTTAATTATGTTTTTTGTATTATTATTACGTTGTTTTTAAACACGCAATACTAGTTTGGAGTCGCAAACCAATTTTTTGAGACAACAAAAAATTGTTTTTTTTAACGAATTTTTATACTCTTTATAGTAAAAAAAATTGAATTGTTTATTATTGAAGGCAATCTTGTATAATATTTATTTGGAAAAAAAAAAAATTGGAAGGTAGAAAAATTTCAGTGTAGTGATAAAGGCACTAGAACAGCTTTTTTATTTAACCGTATTTTTTATAAATTTTATTTATTTTGTGTAAAATTATTTCTCTCAGTGTAGACAGACACCAGAAAAAACTATAGATTTTTATTTAAATTTAAGGGTGTTTTTCTACCTGCAGAATTGTATTCACAGACCTTTTATTTAAATTTTATATTTATTTCTGTTTCTTACTGAAAATTTTGCGATTAATAAAAACAGCCTACTTACATATTTCTTGTAAGTGCAGCTGGCGTATTCTGATCCCTCGAGCGGTGCGATAGGGCGGGTGAGGGGTAATTTCTCTATTTTTTATTCACTATTTGTCCTCATTTTTTTCTTTTTCAACTTCCTACTTTGGATAGGATCCCGATTTTCCATATAATGGTACGATACAACTTCGCGCGTTTTTTTGTTTTGGTAATTTGGACTTTTATTAATCTTGGTTTTTATTTTATTGATTACTTTATTATTTATAATTATTTTTAGTGGGTTCCTTTTTTTTGTCACGTTAGGGTGCCAATTAATAAATTCCTTTGTTGTGGTATATTTATTTTATTAGTCCTGAACTCTTTCGAGCAGGAACATTAAATGAGTTGATTCACAATTTTTCGCCAGCTTTAGTACAACTTAGACTAATTTAAACTTTAAGGCGTCTACAACTCCAAATTTTGGATGTGCGTATTAACTTGCATACAAAATTACGATTTGAAAAGATTAATGTCAATAGCTTATATTTTGCGCGAAATATCCTGAAAATCATTAAATGTTAACCGATTTCACCCTATTGTTCCTATGGGAGCTCTAAGATATAGACGTCCGATCGGCTCGCCCTTTTTCACTCATCAAGGTATGCATAAAAAATATGAGTTGGAAAGATTCATGTCAATAGATTACATACTGCGTCAAATATCCTGAAAATCATTAATTTTTAACCGATCTCACCCTATTGTTCCTACGGAACCTATAGGATATAGACATCCGATCGGCACGCGCTTTTGCCCTGATCAACGTATACGATTTGGAAAGATTCATATCACCAGCTTATAAACTGCGTGAAATATCCTGAAAATCATTAAATTTTAACTGATTTCACCCCATTGTTCCTATGGGTGCTATAGGATATAGACGTCCAATCGGCACGCGCTTTTGCCCTGATCAAATTATGCATAAAAAATACGATTTGGAAAAATTCATGTCAATAGCTTATATACTGCGACAAATATCCTGAAAATCATTAATTTTTAACCGATTTCACTCTATTGTTCCTATGGGAGCTGCAGGATATAGACGTCCGATCGGCTCGCACTTTTCCCTAATCAAGGTGAAAGTTTAATACTAATTTGTATTAACAAAAACTACGCGACTTTGATTGAAGAGCTACGATAGTTTTTATTTGCAAATGTAAGCGACGAAAAGGAGTGCGATCTTTTCTTTTTTTTCCGGACGTTGATGCACTATGATCAGCGCAAACAAGTGGCCCTTACGACACCAAGCAGTGCGTGTTACGCGTGGAGCCTAATAGGCGTAAAAACGAGATCGCGAGAAGTTAAAAAGCACAGTGTAGAAGCGGACAGACTACGATTAGAAATACGTACGAGACTAAATACTAATACTAATTTTGTGCTAAGTAAGATAAAATTAATGCTTTTAAGCTTGGCAAAGAGTCGGTAGTAGAAATAATGTGGTATAGTCTATTATAGTCGTTACACAGTACTCTAAACGGTTCATGCATATCAAAGTTAGATCTGCAAATATTTAATGTAAGAGGAACATAGTTCCTGGTAATTCTATTAGGCACGGAGAAGCTTATGCGACCCAGTAACTCGGGACTCTCCACATCCCCGTGAATAAGTTTATAGATAAAAGTTGTGCCAAGCATCGTTCTACGGCTTACTAAGGATGGTAGATTAATTAGGAGAAGTCTACCAGAGTAGGATGGTAAAATAAGGCTTGCATTCCAGTTAAGGCCTCGTAGAGCAAATAATAAAAAGTTATTTTGCACAGACTCTATCCGGTCTATATGTACACCATATGAGGACTCCAAACTGCTGAACAGTACTCAAGGATTGGACGGACTAGTGAAATGAACAGAGTCTTTGTAACATAGGGATCATCGAATTCCTTTGACCACCTTTTAATAAATCCAAATACTCCCCTGGCTTTATTTACCATAGAAGTAATATGGTCACGAAACTTAAGTTTTGGGTCAAGGAGGACGCCAAGGTCATCAACGTGCGTAATTCTAGACAACGCGCAACCACCCAACGTATACATTGCGTATTGTGGGTTCACCCGAAAAAATGTCATTACTTTGCACTTAGCGCTATTTAAATCCGTTGATAAGAGTCCCGCTCAGGCAAACAGATCTATTATAAGAATTTCATGTTAGTTACTTAAGCGAAGACTTAGAAAAATAAAGTCAGTTTTTATACAGAACCCAAATGTGAAGGTTGTTTTCCTTATTACAGAAATCCCTTACATTTTGGACATTTGAGCCTTTTTTTTTTCCTTGCGGAACAATTGGCCAGACTACTTTTCAGTTTTTCCCCACCAGTGGTAAGAAACTCAGAGAAATTGTGCACCTTAAAGATTCTGTCAAATGCTAGACACTTGCAGCTAAAGGTTGCGAATAGATTCACTCGATTGTTTTCCCCCACCAGTGGTAAGAGACAAAAGTGTTGAACAAAAACAAAAAAAAATATTAAAAGATAAATAAAGAGTCTATTTTGTTAAGATTCTGTTTTTTTTTTTTAAACAGCTAAAGGTCGCTACCCATTGAGCGTTTCTGAGGCCATAATATCGGAAAAATAAAACATAAAAAGTGTGTGTTGTTTTATATAAAATAAAAAAAAAAAAAATTTATAAGTTATACAATTTGTGAAGTGTGCAACAAAATTAAAAAAAAAGTGCCCACACTTGTGATAAAAAAAATATAATAAACATAAGTGAAACAAAAAATTTTCTAAAAAATCCAATAAGTTGGATTGAAATAGAAAAAGTGCCTACAAACGCTAAAAGCCTAATTAAATAAAATGCCTTCAAATTACTGAAGCCAACAAAACAACAATTAATTACAATACTAAAACCAAAAATTGAAAATTGAAAAAAAAAATTAAAATCATCTATAAAATAAGACCAGAACCCCCAAAAAAGACGACTTTAAGCATCATCAACATCATCGACGTCAAGCAGCCTGCATCAAAAAGTTTTTTCTTGTTGTAATTTACCAACCCATAATATAACACACTGTTATAAATTTAAGGGAATGGAACCATTAGAAAGAAATGACTGGGCAAAGAAAAGAAACATTTGTTTAAAGTGTCGGAAACATTCAAGCAATAAAAAGTGCACAAATGAAATTCTTTGCTTGAATTGCAAGAAACCGCACCACACGCTTCTTCTCATTAATAATAACAGAGAAAAAGTTAATACGTGTAGGACAACGGAACAAGCATTATTGGCCACAGCATTGATTCATGTGAAATCGGCTAGTGGAGGCTTCGAAAAACTCAGAGCGCTGATTGACAGTGGATCTCAGAGTACGATAATATCGGAGAAAGCTTCACAAATTCTCAAGTTGCCAAAAATAAAAAATTATACTGATATTAGTGGAGTTTCCTCGATAAATAAATGCATATCAAAGCATAAAATAAAACTAAACATTAAACCTTTAAAAGAAAGGAAAAATGAGTTAGTAGTGGAGGCAATTGTCCTCCCAAAATGAAGGTGTTGCCAATACGCTCGTTAAACATTAGTAAAAAGAGGTGGCAAAACTACCCTTTAGCCGATCCCGAGTTTAACAAGCCAGGTCGAATGGACTTAATTATAGGAGCCGATTTATATGCTAAAATTCTTCAGAAAGGAGTAATAAAGATAGACGGTCTTCTTGGTCAAAACACAGACTTTGGTTGGATAGTGTCTGGATGCACCAAATCAAAAGGAAGTAAGACGGTAGTTGCAACCACGATAGAGTGCAAGGTCTTGGAAAGATTTTGGGAATTTGAAGAAAAAAGTAAGGAAGATTTAGAGTCCGAGATTTGTTAAGAACATTTCACGAAAACAACACACATAGACTCTTCAGGACGATATGTTGTGAAGATACCTTTTAAGGAAGAGCAAACCTTGGGGGAATTGAAAGGCCAAGCCATGGCAAGATTTTTGAATTTGGAGAAAAAACTAGTATGAAATCAAAGCCTAAAAGAATAGTACTGCAAGCTTATGACAGAATACATGTCTTTAGGGCATATGGTTGAGGCAAAGCCAGAAGATAAGCCGGCAGACATTGCCTCCAGAGGTATTTGTGCCATCAAATTAAAAGATTGCTCAATTTGGTGGAATGGGCAAAAACGGCTTTCAATGTCTAAAGACCATTGGCAAAAATATCAATTGGAACCAAAAGACGATAAAGTTGTTAATACTGTAATTACAAGTACAGAAAACAACATATCTAATTTACTTGAAAGATATTCAAGTTTTCAAAAATTAGAGCGGATTTTAGCTTTGGTATTAAGGTTTATAAGTATAAAAGTTAAAAAGGTTTCATATCCAGCTTTTCTGACAGTTGACGAGTTAAAAGACGCTAGAATACTGATTATTAAAAAACAACAGGAGCGTCAATTTATGTCAGAAATAGGTTGCTTGAGAGACGGTAAAGAAATCGAATCCAAGAGTAAAATATTAGGGTTGCACCCATTCTTAGACACAGATGGAGTGCTTAGAGTGGGTGGAAGACTGCAAAATAGCAATATGCCAATCTGATTTAATAATTAAAAAAGCTCACGCAGAGACCTTACATGGTGGAATTAACCTAATGAGAAACCAAGTTCAAAGGGTATATTGGATATTGAGTTAAGAGCCTCCCTCAAGAAAATGTTACGAGAATGTGTTACTTGTGCAAGATTTCAACAATGTACAGGTAAAAAATTAATGGGTAATTTACCCAAGTACAGAGTAAATGCTTCCTATCCCTTCCTTAATACAGGAATAGACTATGCGGGACCATATCACCTGAAATGCTCGAAAAATCGGGGGCAAAATACATTTAAAGGTTACATTTCAGTGTTTGTGTGTATAGTGACTTAACTTCCGATGAATTTTTAGCAGCATTAAAAAGATTTATATCTAAATGAGGGGAAGTGTACTAATATTTATTCGGATAATGGTACTAATTTCGTAGGTGCTGCTCGGAATTTGGATGAAGAATTTCTAGAAGCCATTAAACATAACACTAGAGTAGCTTCAGAAATTAAAAACGACAAAATTCATTGGCATTTTATCCCGCCGGCAGGACCTCACTTCGGAGGTATTTGGGATCCATTGAAATTGGATTCTATTAATCATACTGTTGATATTGCACGCCTAAATAAGACATTAAATATTTAAAAGAAAATTATATTAAATTCAAAGATTTGCATTTTCATCATATTTCAGGACATGCTTCTTTAGGAATCGGTTTAATAATAACAATAATAATCAATAATCATCATCAATATATGCTATAAGAAAATGTGCTACAAGGCAACGATTGCAAGCCATTACTGTCGTCCGACCATTGCAAGGTGTCTTATAATAAGTTAAAATCAAATAAATAAATATATCGAATTAAAAAATACAGTCCACTAATTTTATGTTAACGTATTTTTAACGTAAAGAATTGATGTGTTAATAACTTGTACACCTCACCTTGCCGGCCCTTGGCAGAATGTTCAAAAATAACACTAATTATCATTAATATAAGATTTTACGAGCTCTGGTTCTGTCAACTTGTATATCTATCTAGAGCCGTTTATAACGATCTGTAACTTAAATCCTTCAAGGGTGCAGTGCCGAAACAATTGTAATCTTAAGTACAAGCCACTTGAGCCTGACCATAAATATAGTTTTCACACTGCACAAAAGGTCGCCTTGCGGAAGGCCGTTGATAAGGCTCCCGCTCAGGCAAACAGATGTGGTCTCTGCGTAGACCATAGATACGTATATTATAAGAATTTCATGTTAGTTACGTAAGCGAAGACTTAGAAAAATAAAGTCAGTTTTTATACAGAACTCAAATGTGAAGGTTGTTTTCCTTATTACAGGTTGTCCTCTGCGACGACGACCATTTTTCCCGCGACGAGGTTTGGCTCCTCCTTGTGCCACTTGGACCTCTGCTGTAGGCTGGAGATGTACTCCCGGGACCATCGCTGCCACAACCTGTGCTTGAACGACAAGACACCTCGCCATCGACGCAAGCAGGTTAATCTGGTCCGGGAGTGCTTCCGACGGTGGGGCCAAAAGGGAGCCGCCGATGAGCAGATGTCCGGGCGTCAGGGCTTTGCCGTCGTTTGGGTCGTTGCTGAGGGTTCCCAGAGGTCTTGAGTTGAGCACGGCACCAGGCTGGTGAAGAGAGTTCCGAGCTTCTCCGCGGTCAAGAGGTTTTGGCCGACCGTCCGAAGGAACAGGTGCTTTGCTGACTTCACACCTGCCTCCCAACGTCCGCCGAAGTGAGCTGCTCTGGGCGGTATGAACGCAAACTCCCATCCTTTTTTTAATGCGTATGTTTCTAAACCGCCCCCTGCTCCACCAGACGGGCTCGGAATTTTCTCATGTGCCGGTCGGCTCCGACGAAGTTGGTGGCGTTGTCGCACCACACCTTATCCGGTATACCGCGACGACTTACGAACCTTTGAAAGGCCAACAGAAAAGCATCAGTGGTTAGGTCAGACACAAGCTCTAAGTGGACCGCTTTGGACGCAAAACAGACAAACAAGGCCACGTACGACTTGTACGGTGGCTTACCACGGATACGATACGTTGTACTAAAGTGGCCACAAAAATCAACGCCACAGATGTTAAACGGGCTCGAAGTGCAGGTATGACACGTATGATCTGATGAATTGTGAGCTTTTAGACAGCATCAACGGGAATTTGGCTTCGTACGGGATAGGAGCATTCAATAACCGACCCCCAACACGTTGCAATGTGGAAGAACACCAATTTAATTTATTCTCCTGAATAAAGGGGCTTAGCTTTTGAATATTCGTTGCTACCGGTTTTTTTTCCGAATTTTACTAATATCGTCACTGAATTCGTGAAATTGGATAACTTCAACAATTTTCTCAAAAGCGAATTTCAGTTCTCTTGGCGAAATACTTTTTTCGAAGGTCTCCGACCCTTTTCTGCACCTTTGAATAAAGCGGAAAACCCATACGAAAACTCTCAGAAGCTTAAGGTGCGACGAAAAGTTTTCTATTTTCTGAAGCAGATAATTTGGCTTTAGCCTAACTACAAGAGCTAATGCCAATTTGCGCAATTCCATCGCCACTCTTGCGGCCGGCAGATCGAAATGTTGATTTACAGGCCAATTAATTTCTGAGTCCAGCAAGAACAGAGGCCCGCTGAACCAGATGGACGTTGTAAGCTGCTCAACGTCAAATCCACGGTATACTATATCTGCATTCGTGGGAAACTGTCTCCAAGTTGCGTTCTCCGACCACTCCTGAATCTCTGCGAACCGGTTTGATACAAAAACCGACAACGACGAAGGATGGGTTTTGATCCAGTGTAATGTGATCTCGGAGTCTGTCCATAGGAGAACATTCTCAATGGGACAATTTAGCAATGACTTGACACGATTATACATTATACATTAAGGCGAGGCAAAGTTTTCGTCTTGAGGGGAGCTTCTTTTGATTTGGCTGTCAATAAAGGCACCTTAAACCCTTCAGCAGTTTGAGAACGAACGTAGATGCTCGTTCCATACGCGTGAAACCAAGTATATGAATCGGGACTTGCGGATCTGTGTGGACGAATCGCGATACCTTAATTTTCGGCAGCTGCAGAAGCGTTGCTTTAAAGGTATCCCATGAAGTATGCAACTGTATTGGTAGCGACTCGTTCCAGTCTAGCTTTTGAAGACAGAGCTCCTGCAACAACATCTTTGCCCTTTTGACTAAAGGACACCAGAGGCCAAGTGGATCGCAAAGTCGAGCAAATATTTCGTTTTGTCGCGCGAAGATCTAGGAATGAGTCATCCAACTGAAATTGGAAGTAATCTTTCACCGGTAACCAAACCACGCCAAGGGTCTTAGTTACGTCTGAGCCTGCCGTAAGTGGCAATACAGCGTTATCAGGTGCGGATAACTCTGGGGAGTTTGAAAACCACTTTGCTAGTTCAAATCTTGCCTTTTGTAAAACCTGAGAAACTTCGTCTCGAAGGCCTTGCAGGTCCTCAACGCATCCGGCGCCAGTCAACAAATCGTCAACATAAAAATCTTTCTGAATAATCTGTGCGGGTTTTGGATAAGTTGTTTGCGCCATCTCTCCTAACTAAAAATTTAAATTTAACTTAAAGATTTTCAGAGACTCAGAAGGATCTCGTCTCCATACTATGAGCTGAAAGTTTTGGTCAGATTCGTCCACCATTACTTGGCGATACATTTTTTTTATGTCTGCCGCAAGGGCAAACTTATGCAATCTAAACCAAAACAGCTCCTCTTGAATGGTTGCGCCAACCATCAAGATGTAATTTAACGATACCTGCATCGATGTACGGCACGATGCATCAAAAACTTTTCTCAACTTTGTTGAAGTAAGAACGCACTGGTGCGGAATGAAATTGTGCGGAATGAAATCGTGCGGAGTGTTTGGAATTTTGCCATTGGTGAATGAATTCATGAATTCAATATACATCTTCTTAACGAAGGGTCCTTTGACAATTTCCTTTCTAGCGAAAAAATCTATGTTTCGCAACTTTGTATGATGAGCCAAGAGAATTTGGGTCAGATTTAAATGGCAAACGAACCGAAAATCTACCGGACGACAATCTTTGAGAATTTTTCTCAAAGAGTTGTTCACAAAGTTGCTGCTCAGGAGTATGGACTTTAATCTTGGGCGGCAGGTCCTCCACAGACCACAATTTCTACAGGGTTGTGTCAATTGACTCCAACGCTTCCTCCTGGCAGCTGAGATGTACCATTTTGTCAACCTTTATTTTATCTTCAGAGGCACATCTCCCAGACACTATCCTGCCGAGAACTTTTTTGTTGGATGGGAAGTTCATGCCCCTGCTTGATCTGGCCAACAGATAAAAGTTCAAAGAACGAATCTGCACCGACAAGCATATATATTTTTTGGGGCTTGAAGAATAATGAATCTGCCAACTGAATATTTTCAGCCACTCTCCACCCGCTGGTGTTCACCGCTTGATCCTGATGATAACCAGAAATATTTTTTAGGATCCAAAAATCGGACGATAACTGGCTATTCCCTACTCGTGACTTCACAACCGTGTGTATTTTTTTTTGTAGCTTGGGCATTTGTACCACCAATGCCTCGTAAGCTCAAGCTCAACGGTCACAAAGTTTATTTGTGATCCTGAGTCGAGAAACGCTCGAGCCAAGACAAATTCGCCACTTTTCGTTTGGACGCTAACAATAGCAGTTGCAAGAATGACTCTATCCAATGCAGTCGCATGCAAAACATGCGAAGCGGATGAAGTCTCCTGCATGAGCGTAGGCTGAGAACGGGGTGGCAACGCGAGATTAGTGTTTGCGGAAAATATATGCAGCAACGTATGATGTGAGGAATTGCACACTCTGCATTTGTTCGATTTGCATTTTTTGATGGTGTGTCCTTTTTTAAGGCAGTTAATGCACAAGGGCGAAATCGTAAAATCGAATCTTTGCTGAACTGTTAGAACTGCAAAGAAAGCGCAGTTTCCAATTTTTTGTTCAGCTGAGTTGCAATACACGCATTGTACTGTGTCGGTCCTGACAGTGACAATAAAAAACTCCTATTTCCTTTCTTCTTAGGATTAAATTTGACTTGCTGAACAGTTTTCGGAGGACTCTTCCGCTAGCATGTGTTGATACCGCCTGTTTAATGTCGCCTCACACTCGCTCCAAAGGGGAAGCGAAGTATAGTATAATTATTCTTCCCATTTTCTTTTAGTTCCTGCATCGACTTTGCTCATTACCAAATGTATTAAAATAGCATTAGTAATGCGTCTATCATCCCCGATAGACAGCAAGGAGTCGTAAAGGGCTGTGACTGTGTCGATGAGGGTTCTCAAGGCTGTAGCTGATGGCTGGTTAATTTTTTGCAAATTAAAAAGTGTCGATAGTGTCGTTCACCCGTTTCAGGCTAGCAAGGGCTTTGGGATAATTTTCTGCAGTGACTTGAAATGCCCTAACTGTTCCTAAAGCGTCTCCTGCTAAACACGAAATTAAATGATTAAATTTCTCAATATCGTGTAGCGATTTGTTCTTTGTGAATAAATGTTTCAAAAAGGCTTATAAAATTTTTAAATTCCGCTGAATGTTGGAAGAGCGACGCTCGGCAGCCGGCATTGAGGCGGGCGACTCCCTGGTGAGCGGATTTTTCTACAATATTTCGTTAAGCGTCATTCAAAATTGAAATCATTAATGATTTTGTTAAAACTGCACGCTCTTCCACTCTTCGCGAAAGACATCTTTTGCATCTCTCGCTTCTATTTGGTTTTGAAGAAGTGAAGCATTTTCAATGTGCGAATTTAAGATTTTTAGACGACACTCTAGCTCAACCGGATTAAGAGACAATTTACCCTCCTTTAAGTTGCGATACGTTCGGTTTATACTTTTCATGCAAATATCTCGTTTGTGTTTAAACTCTTCGATATCCTCGGTTGCCATTGCGTTTATATTTTATTTATTTGTTTTTGGAATCGAAGAGGTATATATATTTTTTATTTATTTATTTATTTTTTGTTTTTTTAATATCTAAAACGACTAACGAGTAATATGCCGAACGCACGCAGTGTAGGAGAGCTGGGGGCTGAGAGAAGTTCAAAAAAATCTTAATTTAAGTTTTTAGAATTTTGCATAAAAAAACTACGACAGTACTATGCCGAACGCACGCACTGTAGGGGAGCACGCCGAAAACCAACGAACAAGCGTTAAGGCAACCAACAATTCCACTGCTGCCGAGATCGAGAACGAAAACGACAAAGATAACTCGAAAATCGCGGCAGTGGTGTCGGTGTGCGTGTGTATGTGAAATGCAAACGGAGAATGATGCACTGACCGATAACTAAGGGCAACGAATATATAGGTCTTATGCTGAAAGGCGCGGGAAAATTTATTGAAAGCGCATGATTTTGCGGCGATTTTCTCAATTATTAAAAATTGCACTTTTATTCCAGCTTTTTTAGCGATACCCTAAATTTTGTTTGTGTTTTAATATCTAAAGCGATTCAATTTTGTATAGTTTAAAATATTTATGAATGTATATATATTTGCCAGAATTAAAATTGTTAGTACATGCAAAATTTTTTATTTTCTTGGTTGCTCACTATCTACCGATTTTTTACACGAATGCAAAAAGTTGAAAGATGGGCCAAACACAATTAAAACAGATTAGCTTTCAACTTTTCGCACTCTATACCTGCTTGGCCAATTCGGGGCTTGAAACTTCCTTTGACTCCATTTCAGGGTAACAGCAGCAACAGAGGGAGGGGTCGGCAGACTTCCAACGCAGTTCCAAAGGAAAAAAAATTAATTGCCGTACCGACGCGAGTTTTTTGTTTTTGAAAATTAATTTTCATAGTCGCGAACTCTATCCAATCGATCACGTCGGGGTCACCATGAAAGTTTAATACTAATTTGTATTAACAAAATCTACGCGACTTTGATTGGAGAGCTTCGATATGTTTTATTTGGGAAAGTAAGAGACGAAAGGGAGTGCGATCTTGATCGGATTCGATTTAACACTGATTTTTCATTTTTTTATTTTAAATAAGCGCGCCAAGTGCGCAAACACAAGGTATGCATAAAAATACGATTTGGAAAGATTCATGTCAATAGTTTATATACTGCGTCAAATATCCTGGAAATCATTAACTTTTAACCGATTTCACCCTATTGTTCCTCTGGGAGCTATACGATATAGACGTCCCATCGGCACGCGCTTCTACCCTGATCAAGGTATGCATACGAAAATACGATTTGGAAAGATTCATGTCAATAGCTTATATACTGCGCAAAATATCCTGAAAATCATTAAATTTTGACCGATTTCACCCCATTATTCCTATGGGAGCAATAGCATAAAAACGTCTGCTCGGCACGCGCTTTTCCCTAATCAAGGTATGCTTAAAAAATACGATTCGGAAAGATTCATGTCAATAGCTATATTCTGTGCCAAATATCCTGAAAATCGTTAAATTTTAACCGATTTCCCCCTATTGTTCCTCGATCTGCGTACCAAAGTTTTAGGACGACTGTGAAAGTTTCAGATTGCTAGCTTTTAAGCTAAGCTCGCAAACGATATTGAAAGAGACGGTGAGACGGACATGGCTATATCGACTCCCCTATTGATCCTGATCAAGAATATACATATATACCTTATGGGGTCGGAAACGTCTTCATCACTGCGTTACAAACCTATGACCAAAATGCAAGTGTATAAAAAGGTTAAAACGGGAATGTGCGGCAGCGACCTCAAAAAATATGGATAGATATTATTAGAGAGCTACTGCTATGTTTAGAGGGCATGACACTCTTGGAAAAGCTTTTATTCGTCTTTATTATGTAATATTATTTGTTACCAGCAAATTAAATAATATGTAAATAAAATTTTTTTACCTAGTTATAAATCACCTTGTATATTTCACGATTTGTGTGCTATTTTACAAACCCTGTTTTTATATAAATGTGGAATGATTGATTAACACACACTGACAGAACTCCACCTATGTTAAGACCAATGAAGTTTGGCAACTCACAATTGCCAAAAGATTCCATGATCGTAACATTGGGGAGTTTCTGACGATCTGCTTCAATCCCCGTAGATAGCTGATGAGTCTGGGGTGACGTGCGGACGAAACTAGCTAGTCCTAACATAGTCGGATTCACTCTTCAGTTAGTTCAAGTGTGATGAAAGTTATGTTGAAAAAATCGTTGTGTTGTAGAAGAAATCAAAATATAACCAACATATGACCGCGAGTAATCCAATAACACTACAATTATTAGCAGTTTTTTTAATATAATATGTAGCTCAAGTTTCTATAAAAATTGAGGTATAAATGTAATTTATAATATTGTGTTGCATCCCAATCCGTTGTCACTTCATAAATGTCATTAAATAACCATTTAATATAATTTTTTTTTATATTACTTATATTGATGGACGTTGATGCACTTCAAACAAACAAGTGGCCCAACGAGACCGAGCACGTGCTTGTTACGCGCGGTGCCCTATTAACAAATTGGGCAAAAAATGCGAGGAAAAAAACATAAATTAAATAGAGACAAGAAACAAGTGAAAATAAAAGGCACAATTAAGAGTAAAGCAAATAAGTTAAAATATTAGAATAGAATAGGATACAATTTGAAATGCAAATTGAATGATAAAGGTTGTTATAATTATTACATAGAACGCGAAAGGGCTCGTGCATAGTACCAAGCATTGTTCTACGATTTGCAAGTGTAGGTAAATTAAGCAACAGTAATCTACTCTGGTAGGAAGGTAGCCTTACGTTTTGATCCCAGTTCAAATTACGAAGGGCAAATAGAAGAAATTTTGTTTGTACCGACTCAATACGGTCAATGTGCACTTAATATTGTGGACTCCAAAGCAACGAACAATATTCCAAAATAGGACGGACAAGGGAGGTAAATAATAATTTGGTCGTATAAGGGTCATCAAATTCTTCTGACCAACGCTTTATAATCTCAAGAGCACTCATGGCTTTGTTAACAGTGGACATTATGTGGCAGTCAAATTGAAGTTTAGGGTCCAGAAGAACACCTAAATCGTTTACTGAATATATACGGTCGATTGGCGTATTTTCAAGAAAGTAACTGATAAACGTAGGAGTACCCCTATAAAAAGTCATAACGTTGCAGTTCAGGAAGTTCAACTTTAAAAGGTTGTACTCACACCATCCATGAAAACTATCATTATCATCTGACTGTAAGTTAAATCCCGACGCTATTTCATTATATGATAAATAAAGCTTAACATCATCCGCATACATTAGTACACTCATAGCAAAATTAACCCTAAACTTTAGAAATTCGCCTTAAAACTTTATTATTCCAAGAAAAGATTTCTATTTTCAAGGAATTTTCTTTTCAAAACAAGAAAATTTTTCTTGAATCAAGAAAGAGTTTCTCAAATGTAGAAATTGTCGCCATAAATTTAACTCGCCTTAAATCCAAAAAAGAATTTCTATATTTTAGTAAAAATGTCACTTGTTTTTCGAAATTTTTTTGTTAAAATTAAGAATTCTGCCCTAAAAATTATTTACCCTAAAAAATAGAAACATTTTCTCAAATTAACCTTAAAAATTCGATAACCCTAAAAAATAGAAACGCTTTCTTAAATATAGAAATATTTTCTTAATTATAGGAATATTTTCCAAAATATACAAATTAATTCCAAGATATAGAAATATTTTCTATAACATAGGAAACATTTTCTAAAATGACCATAAAATGGTTCTAACCCTGTCCGAGTAGCCTAGGGGTTAGAACGTCTGACCAGAAATCTAAGCACCGTATGTTCAATTTTAGCTGCCGACATCTTTTTTTTTTTTTTTCTTTTTTTTTTCACTTGTGTGTAAACACAGATGAGAAGTAATGCTTAGAACGACTAAAGGTTTTACCATTTATTGAAAAGTAATTAAAATATTTTTTGTCATATGAAATATCATCTTAGAAAATTTATTTAAAATATTTCGACTTTTACAGTTGCGACTTTACGAGTTCTAAAAAATATTTTAACTAATATTCTTCGCCAACTCCCCATCATATAGTCGTTGGTTTAGCCGTGTATTCATCGCGCGCGACCGTGGCTTCATTCGATGTCTTTGAACTCGCGTGCGGGAGACCTGGGTTCGAATCCCACCGACGGACGAATGTATAAGTTTTTTCGAATAGATACTTATCGGAGTTTACTTGTAAGAACTGAAATAAATCATAATTGTAAACAATTTATCTATCTCTCTTTCTTCCCCCACAGAAATCTAGCAAAAATCGATCTTGACAATTCATTAGTGCAATATTTGTACAAACTTTGAGACTTTTCTGAATGAAATCATAATATACATATACACACACACATACATGAATATATATACATAAGTCCATAAATCCGGAATGAAAAATTACGTCATAATGAATGTAGGCACATTTTTTCTAATTTTTTAGAAAAAATCGCCTAGAATTTATGGTTAGATGCCCTACTTTTAAGAAATATATTCGTAAAGGGCTGTGACTGTGTCGATGAGGGTTCTCAAGGCTGTAGCTGATGGCTGGTTAATTTTTTGCAAATTAAAAAGTGTCGATAGTGTCGTTCACCCGTTTCAGGCTAGCAAGGGCTTTGGGATAATTTTCTGCAGTGACTTGAAATGCCCTAACTGTTCCTAAAGCGTCTCCTGCTAAACACGAAATTAAATGATTAAATTTCTCAATATCGTGTAGCGATTTGTTCTTTATGAATAAATGTTTCAAAAAGGCTTATAAAATTTTTAAATTCCGCTGAATGTTGGAAGAGCGACGCTCGGCAGCCGGCATTGAGGCGGGCGACTCCCTGGTGAGCGGATTTTTATACCCTTGCAGAGGGTATTATAATTTCAGTCAAAAGTTTGCAACGCAGAGAAGGAGACATTTCCGACCCTATAAAGTATATATATTCTTGATCAGCATCACCAGTCTGTCCGTCTGTCCGTCCGTTTCTACCCAAACTAGTCCCTCAGTTTTAAAGCTATCTGCTTGAAACTTTCGCAAAACTTGTCTTTCTATTGCAGGTAGTATATAAGTCGGAACGAGCCGGATCGGGCGACTATATCATATAGCTGCCATATAACTGAACGATCGGAAAAGCCATAACTTTGGTGTTTTTAAAGATAAGAAGTTGGGATTTTCTATGGGTTTTATTTTTGGCCAATCAATCCGACATACCGAATTTCATAAGGATCGGCCGACTATATCCTATAGCTTCTATATAACTGATTGATCGGTAATGCCATAACTTTGGGATTTGTAAAGTTAGGAAGATGGGATTTTCTATGGCTTTTATATTTGGCCAATCAATCTGACCTACCAAATTTCTTAAGGATCGGCCGACTATATCCTATAGCCGCCACTTAACTGAACGATTGGAAATGCCATAACTTTGGTGTTTTTAAAGTTAGAAAGTTGGGATTTTTTATGAGTGTTAAGAATGCATCAAATGAATAAGTTTGGAGAATATAAATCGGAATATTCTGCAAGGGTATTTCAACTTCGGCTCCGCCCGAAGTTAGCTTTCCTTTCTTGTTGTTATATATGTCTGCAAGAGTTATATAATCGGCCTGCCGAAGTTAGCTTCCGTCCTCGTTCTACAATATTTCGTTAAGCGTCATTCAAAATTGAAATCAATAATGATTTTGTTAAAACTGCACGCTCTTCCACTCTTCGCGAAAGACATCTTTTGCATCTCTCGCTTCTATTTGGTTTTGAAGAAGTGAAGCATTTTCAATGTGCGAACTTAAGATTTTTAGACGACACTCTAGCTCAACCGGATTAAGAGACAATTTACCCTCCTTTAAGTTGCGATACGTTCGGTTTATACTTTTCATGCAAATATCTCGTTTGTGTTTAAACTCTTCGATATCCTCGGTTGCCATTGCGTTTATTTTTTATTTATTTGTTTTTGGAATAGAAGAGGTATATATATTTTTTATTTTTTTATTTATTTTTTGTTTTTTTAATATCTAAAACGACTAACGAGTAATATGCCGAACGCACGCAGTGTAGGGGAGCTGGGGGCTGAGAGAAGTTCAAAAAATCTTAATTTAAGTTTTTAGAATTTTGCATAAAAAAACTACGACAGTACTATCTTAATTTAAGTTTTTAGAATTTTGCATAAAAAAACTACGACAGTACTATGCCGAACGCACGCACTGTAGGGGAGCACGCCGAAAACCAACGAACAAGCGTTAAGGCAACCAACAATTCCACTGCTGCCGAGATCGAGAACGAAAACGACAAAGATAACTCGAAAATCGCGGCAGTGGTGTCGGTGTGCGTGTGTATGTGAAATGCAAACGGAGAATGATGCACTGACCGATAACTAAGGGCAACGAATATATAGGTCTAATGCTGAAAGGCGCGGGAAAATTTATTGAAAGCGCATGTTTTTGCGGCGATTTTCTCAATTATTAAAAATTGCACTTTTATTCCAGCTTTTTTAGCGATACCCTAAATTTTGTTTGTGTTTTAATATCTAAAGCGATTCAATTTTGTATAGTTTAAAATATTTATGAATGTATATATATTTGCCAGAATTAAAATTGTTAGTACATGCAAAATTTTTTATTTTCTTGGTTGCTCACTATCTACCGATTTTTTACACGAATGCCAAAAGTTGAAAGATGGGCCAAACACAATTAAAACAGATTAGCTTTCAACTTTTCGCACTCTAAACCTGCTTGGCCAATTCGGGGCTTGAAACTTCCTTTGACTCCATTTCAGGGTAACAGCAGCAACAGAGGGAGGGGTCGGCAGACTTCCAACGCAGTTCCAAAGGAAAACAAATTAATTGCCGTACCGACGCGAGTTTTTTGTTTTTGAAAATTAATTTTCATAGTCGCGAACTCTATCCAATCGATCACGTCGGGGTCACCATGAAAGTTTAATACTAATTTGTATTAACAAAATCTACGCGACTTTGATTGGAGAGCTACGATATGTTTTATTTGGGAAAGTAAGAGACGAAAGGGAGTGCGATCTTGATCGGATTCGATTTAACACTGATTTTTCATTTTTATACCCGTTACTCGTAGAGTAAAAGGGTATATTGTATTCGTGCAAAAGTATGTAACAGGTAGAAGGAAGCGTTTCCGACCCTATAAAGTATATATATTCTTGATCAGGGTCACTAGCCGAGTCGATATAGCCATGTCCGTCTGTCCGTCTCTCCGTCTGTCCGTCTGTCCGTCTGTCTGTCTGTTCGTATGAACGCTGAGATCTCGGAAACTATAAAAGCTAGAAGATTGGCATTTTGCATGCAGATTCTAGGAGTTCCTATGCAGCGCAAGTTTGTTTCAAAAAGGTGCCACGCCCCCTTTAACGCCCACAATCGTTTATAGACGATTTTAAAAATTTAAATATTTCGGAAAAGTAAAAATGCAGTTTTATTGTGTTTATCAATACCTATCGAAATGTAGAAGAAATTTTTCAAATCACACCATTCGTTAAAAAGTTATGCGTGATCAAAGTTTCTATCTCCATCTCCCTCGCACTCCCTTTACCTGAGTAACGGGTATCTGATAGTCGGGGCACCCGACTATAGCGTTCTCTCTTGTTTTATTTTAAATAAGCGCGCCAAGTGCGCAAACACAAGGTATGCATAAAAATACGATTTGGAAAGATTCATGTCAATAGTTTATATACTGCGTCAAATATCCTGGAAATCATTAACTTTTAACCGATTTCACCCTATTGTTCCTCTGGGAGCTATACGATATAGACGTCCCATCGGCACGCGCTTCTACCCTGATCAAGGTATGCATACGAAAATACGATTTGGAAAGATTCATGTCAATAGCTTATATACTGCGCAAAATATCCTGAAAATCATTAAATTTTGACCGATTTCACCCCATTATTCCTATGGGAGCAATAGGATAAAAACGTCTGCTCGGCACGCGCTTTTCCCTAATCAAGGTATGCTTAAAAAATACGATTCGGAAAGATTCATGCCAAATATCCTGAAAATCGTTAAATTTTAACCGATTTCCCCCTATTGTTCCTCGATCTGCGTACCAAAGTTTTAGGACGACTGTGAAAGTTTCAGATCGCTAGCTTTTAAGCTAAGCTCGCAAACGATATTGAAAGAGACGGTGAGACGGACATGGCTATATCGACTCCCCTATTGATCCTGATCAAGAATATACATATATACCTTATGGGGTCGGAAACGTCTTCATCACTGCGTTACAAACCTATGACCAAAATGCAAGTGTATAAAAAGGTTAAAACGGGAATGTGCGGCAGCGACCTCAAAAAATATGGATAGATATTATTAGAGAGCTACTGCTATGTTTAGAGGGCATGACACTCTTGGAAAAGCTTTTATTCGTCTTTATTATGTAATATTATTTGTTACCAGCAAATTAAATAATATGCAAATAAAATTTTTTTACCTAGTTATAAATCACCTTGTATATTTCACGATTTGTGTGCTATTTTACAAACCCTGTTTTTATATAAATGTGGAATGATTGATTAACACACACTGACAGAACTCCACCTATGTTAAGACCAATGAAGTTTGGCAACTCACAATTGCCAAAAGATTCCATGATCGTAACATTGGGGAGTTTCTGACGATCTGCTTCAATCCCCGTAGATAGCTGATGAGTCTGAGGTGACGTGCGGACGAAACTAGCTAGTCCTAACATAGTCGGATTCACTCTTCAGTTAGTTCAAGTGTGATGAAAGTTATGTTGAAAAAATCGTTGTGTTGTAGAAGAAATCAAAATATAACCAACATATGACCTCGAGTAATCCAATAACACTACAATTATTAGCAGTTTTTTTAATATAATATGTAGCTCAAGTTTCTATAAAAATTGAGGTATAAATGTAATTTATAATATTGTGTTGCATCCCAATCCGTTGTCACTTCATAAATGTCATTAAATAACCAATTTAATATAATTATACCCGTTACTCGTAGAGTAAAAGGGTATATTGTATTCGTGCAAAAGTATGTAACAGGTAGAAGGAAGCGTTTCCGACCCTATAAAGTATATATATTCTTGTTCAGGATCACTAGCCGAGTCGATCTAGCCATGTCCGTCTGTCCGTCTGTCCGTCTGTCCGTCCGTCCGTCTGTCCGTCTGTCTGTCCGTCTGTCTGTCTGTCTGTCCGTATGAACGCTGAGATCTCGGAAACTATAAAAGCTAGAAGACTGGCATTTTGCGTGTAGATTTTAGGAGTTCCTACGCAGCGCAAGTTTGTTTCAAAATGGTGCCACGCCCCCTCTGACGCCCACAAGTCACAAGCTGTGGCCACAGTTTTGATGCTATTATGAAAATTTTTTTTGAAATGTATTTGTTTCGTCAATACCTATCGATTGGCCAAATAAAAGTTTGCCACGCCCACTCTAACGCCCAAAAACCCATTAAACGCTTAAGCCTGGCTAGCGCCTACATTTTCGCCTTTCATGGCACAATAGCGCCATCTAACGGATGACTTTGGAACAGCTGGCCAAGGTGCTCAACAGAGTCAACGTTAATTCTCGATAAGGATTTCAATTAAAGGAAAATGCGATGGCTTTCATTTGTCAATACCGAACTATATCCCAAGAACTATGCAAATCAAATCAAGTTAGCCAAATTGGAGGTGTTCCCTGGGTACAGATTTTAACATAAAAATCGGGAGCTAATTCGAGCGGCGAAAAACATACCAGAGGGCATATTTATATTAATTTGTTTAGCTGAGTAACGGGTATCTAATAGTCAAGGCACTCGACTATAGCGTTCTCTCTTGTTTTTTTTTTATATTATATATATTGATGGACGTTGATGCACTTCAAACAAACAAGTGGCCCAACGAGACCAAGCTCGTGCTTGTTACGCGCGGTGCCCTATTAACAAATTGGGCAAAAAATGCGAGGAAAAAAACATAAATTAAATAGAGACAAGAAACAAGTGAAAATAAAAGGCACAATTAAGAGTAAAGCAAATAAGTTAAAATATTAGAATAGAATAGGATACAATTTGAAATGCAAATTAAATGATAAAGGTTGTTATAATTATTACATAGAACGCGAAAGGGCTCGTGCATAGTACCAAGCATTGTTCTACGATTTGCAAGTGTAGGTAAATTAAGCAACAGTAATCTACTCTGGTAGGAAGGTAGCCTTACGTTTTGATCCCAGTTCAAATTACGAAGGGCAAATAGAAGAAATTTTGTTTGTACCGACTCAATACGGTCAATGTGCACTTAATATTGTGGACTGCAAAGCAACGAACAATATTCCAAAATAGGACGGACAAGGGAGGTAAATAATAATTTGGTCGTATAAGGGTCATCAAATTCTTCTGACCAACGCTTTATAATCTCAAGAACACTCATGGCTTTGTTAACAGTGGACATTATGTGGAAGTCAAATTGAAGTTTAGGGTCCAGAAGAACACCTAAATCGTTTACTGAATATATACGGTCGATTGGCGTATTTTCAAGAAAGTAACTGATAAACGTAGGAGTACCCCTATAAAAAGTCATAACGTTGCAGTTCAGGAAGTTCAACTTTAAAAGGTTGTACTCACACCATCCATGAAAACTATCATTATCATCTGACTGTAAGTTAAATCCCGACGCTATTTCATTATATGATAAATAAAGCTTAACATCATCCGCATACATTAGTACACTCATAGCAAAATTAACCCTAAACTTTAGAAATTCGCCTTAAAACTTTATTATTCCAAGAAAAGATTTCTATTTTCAAGGAATTTTCTTTTCAAAACAAGAAAATTTTTCTTAAATCAAGAAAGAGTTTCTCAAATGTAGAAATTGTCGCCATAAATTTAACTCGCCTTAAATCCAAAAAAGAATTTCTATATTTTAGTAAAAATGTCACTTGTTTTTCGAAATTTTTTTGTTAAAATTAAGAATTCTGCCCTAAAAAATTATTTACCCTAAAAAATAGAAACATTTTCTCAAATTAACCTTAAAAATTCGATAACCCTAAAAAATAGAAACGCTTTCTTAAATATAGAAATATTTTCTTAATTATAGGAATATTTTCCAAAATATAAAAATTAATTCCAAGATATAGAAATATTTTCTATAACATAGGAAACATTTTCTAAAATGACCATGAAATTGTTCTAACCCTGTCCGAGTAGCCTAGGGGTTAGAACGTCTGACCAGAAATCTAAGCACCGCAAGTTCAATTTTAGCTGCCGACATCTTTCTTTTTTTCTTTTTTTTTCACTTGTGTGTAAACACAGATGAGAAGTAATGCTTAGAACGACTAAAGGTTTTACCATTTATTGAAAAGTAATTAAAATATTTTTTGTCATATGAAATATCATCTTAGAAAATTTATTTAAAATATTTCGACTTTTACAGTTGCGACTTTACGAGTTCTAAAAAATATTTTAAACTAATATTCTTCGCCAACGCCCCATCATATAGTCGTTGGTTTAGCCGTGTATTCATCGCGCGCGACCGTGGCTTCATTCGATGTCTTTGAACTCGCGTGCGGGAGACCTGGGTTCGAATCCCACCGACGGACGAATGTATAAGTTTTTTCGAATAGATACTTATTGGAGTTTACTTGTAAGAACTGAAATAAATCATAATTGTACACAATTTATCTATCTCTCTTTCTTCCCCCACAGAAATCTAGCAAAAATCGATCTTGACAATTCATTAGTGCAATATTTGTACAAACTTTGAGACTTTTCTGAATGAAATCATAATATACATATACACACACACATACATGAATATATATACATAAGTCCATAAATCCGGAATGAAAAATTACATCATGATGAATGTAGGCACATTTTTTCTAATTTTTAGAAAAAATCCCCTAGAATTTATGGTTAGATGCCCTACTTTTAAGAAATATATTCGTAAAGGGCTGTGACTGTGTCGATGAGGGTTCTCAAGGCTGTAGCTGATGGCTGGTTAATTTTTTGCAAATTAAAAAGTGTCGATAGTGTCGTTCACCCGTTTCAGGCTAGCAAGGGCTTTGGGATAATTTTCTGCAGTGACTTGAAATGCCCTAACTGTTCCTAAAGCGTCTCCTGCTAAACACGAAATTAAATGATTAAATTTCTCAATATCGTGTAGCGATTTGTTCTTTGTGAATAAATGTTTCAAAAGGCTTATAAAATTTTTAAATTCCGCTGAATGTTGGAAGAGCGACGCTCGGCAGCCGGCATTGAGGCGGGCGACTCCCTGGTGAGCGGATTTTTCTACAATATTTCGTTAAGCGTCATTCAAAATTGAAATCATTAATGATTTTGTTAAAACTGCACGCTCTTCCACTCTTCGCGAAAGACATCTTTTGCATCTCTCGCTTCTATTTGGTTTTGAAGAAGTGAAGCATTTTCAATGTGCGAACTTAAGATTTTTAGACGACACTCTTGCTCAACCGGATTAAGAGACAATTTACCCTCCTTTAAGTTGCGATACGTTCGGTTTATACTTTTCATGCAAATATCTCGTTTGTGTTTAAACTCTTCGATATCCTCGGTTGCCATTGCGTTTATATTTTATTTATTTGTTTTTGGAATCGAAGAGGTATATATATTTTTTATTTATTTATTTATTTTTTGTTTTTTTAATATCTAAAACGACTAACGAGTAATATGCCGAACGCACGCAGTGTAGGGGAGCTGGGGGCTGAGAGAAGTTCAAAAAAATCTTAATTTAAGTTTTTAGAATTTTGCATAAAAAAACAAGAGAGAACGCTATAGTCGGGTGCCCCGACTATCAAATACCCGTTACTCAGGTAAAAGGAGTGCGAGGGAGATGGAGATAGAAACTTTGATCACGCATAACTTTTAAACGAATGGTCCGATTTGAAAAATTTCTTCTACATTTCGATAGGTATTGATAAACACAATAAAACTGCATTTTTACTTTTCCGAAATATTTAAATTTATATTTAAATAAAATCGTATATAAGCGATTGTGGGCGTTAAAGGGGGCGTGGCACCATTTTGAAACAAACTTGCGCTGCGTAGGAACTCCTAAAATCTACATGCAAAATGCCAATCTTCTAGCTTTTATAGTTTCCGAGATCTCAGCGTTCATACGGACAGACAGACAGACGGACAGACAGACGGACAGACGGACAGACGGACAGACGGACAGACGGACATGGCTAGATCGACTCGGCTAGTGATCCTGAACAAGAATATATATACTTTATAGGGTCGGAAACGCTTCCTTCTACCTGTTACATACTTTTGCACGAATACAATATACCCTTTTACTCTACGAGTAACGGGTATAACTACGACAGTACTATGCCGAACGCACGCACTGTAGGGGAGCACGCCGAAAACCAACGAACAAGCGTTAAGGCAACCAACAATTCCACTGCTGCCGAGATCGAGAACGAAAACGACAAAGATAACTCGAAAATCGCGGCAGTGGTGTCGGTGTGCGTGTGTATGTGAAATGCAAACGGAGAATGATGCACTGACCGATAACTAAGGGCAACGAATATATAGGTCTAATGCTGAATGGCGCGGGAAAATTTATTGAAAGCGCGGGTTTTTGCGGCGATTTTCTCAATTATTAAAAATTGCACTTTTATTCCAGCTTTTTTAGCGATACCCTAAATTTTGTTTGTGTTTTAATATCTAAAGCGATTCAATTTTGTATAGTTTAAAATATTTATGTATGTATATATATTTGCCAGAATTAAAATTGTTAGTACATGCAAAATTTTTTATTTTCTTGGTTGCTCACTATCTACCGATTTTTTACACGAATGCAAAAAGTTGAAAGATGGGCCAAACACAATTAAAACAGATTAGCTTTCAACTTTTCGCACTCTATACCTGCTTGGCCAATTCGGGGCTTGAAACTTCCTTTGACTCCATTTCAGGGTAACAGCAGCAACAGAGGGAGGGGTCGGCAGACTTCCAACGCAGTTCCAAAGGAAAAACAAGAGAGAACGCTATAGTCGGGTGCCCCGACTATCAGATACCCGTTACTCAGGTAAAAGGAGTGCGAGGGAGATGGAGATAGAAACTTTGATCACGCATAACTTTTTAACGAATGGTCCGATTTGAAAAATTTCTTCTACATTTCGATAGGTATTGATTAACACAATAAAACTGCATTTTTACTTTTCCGAAATATTTAAATTTTTAAAATCGTCTATAACCGATTGTGGGCGTTAAAGGGGGCGTGGCACCTTTTTGAAACAAACTTGCGCTGCGTAGGAACTCCTAGAATCTGCATGCAAAATGCCAATCTTCTAGCTTTTCTAGTTTCCGAGATCTCAGCGTTCATACGGACAGACAGACAGACGGACAGACGGACAGACGGACATGGCTATATCGACTCGGCTAGTGACCCTGATCAAGAATATATATACTTTATAGGGTCGGAAACGCTTCCTTCTAGCTGTTACATACTTTTGCACGAATACAATATACCCTTTTACTCTACGAGTAACGGGTATAAAAATGAATTGCCGTACCGACGCGAGTTTTTTGTTTTTGAAAATTAATTTTCATAGTCGCGAACTCTATCCAATCGATCACGTCGGGGTCACCATGAAAGTTTAATACTAATTTGTATTAACAAAATCTACGCGACTTTGATTGGAGAGCTACGATATGTTTTATTTGGGAAAGTAAGAGACGAAAGGGAGTGCGATCTTGATCGGATTCGATTTAACACTGATTTTTCATTTTTTTATTTTAAATAAGCGCGCCAAGTGCGCAAACACAAGGTATGCATAAAAATACGATTTGGAAAGATTCATGTCAATAGTTTATATACTGCGTCAAATATCCTGAAAATCATTAACTTTTAACCGATTTCACCCTATTGTTCCTCTGGGAGCTATACGATATAGACGTCCCATCGGCACGCGCTTCTACCCTGATCAAGGTATGCATACGAAAATACGATTTGGAAAGATTCATGTCAATAGCTTATATACTGCGCAAAATATCCTGAAAATCATTAAATTTTGACCGATTTCACCCCATTATTCCTATGGGAGCAATAGGATAAAAACGTCTGCTCGGCACGCGCTTTTCCCTAATCAAAGTATGCTTAAAAAATACGATTCGGAAAGATTCATGTCAATAGCTATATTCTGTGCCAAATATCCTGAAAATCGTTAAATTTTAACCGATTTCCCCCTATTGTTCCTCGATCTGCGTACCAAAGTTTTAGGACGACTGTGAAAGTTTCAGATCGCTAGCTTTTAAGCTAAGCTCGCAAACGATATTGAAAGAGACGGTGAGACGGACATGGCTATATCGACTCCCCTATTGATCCTGATCAAGAATATACATATATACCTTATGGGGTCGGAAACGTCTTCATCACTGCGTTACAAACCTATGACCAAATTCAAGTGTATAAAAAGGTTAAAACGGGAATGTGCGGCAGCGACCTCAAAAAATATGGATAGATATTATTAGAGAGCTACTGCTATGTTTAGAGGGCATGACACTCTTGGAAAAGCTTTTATTCGTCTTTATTATGTAATATTATTTGTTACCAGCAAATTAAATAATATGCAAATAACATTTTTTTACCTAGTTATAAATCACCTCGTATATTTCACGATTTGTGTGCTATTTTACAAACCCTGTTTTTATATAAATGTGGAATGATTGATTAACACACACTGACAGAACTCCACCTATGTTAAGACGAATGAAGTTTGGCAACTCACAATTGCCAAAAGATTCCATGATTGTAACATTGGGGAGTTTCTGACGATCTGCTTCAATCCCCGTAGATAGCTGATGAGTCTGAGGTGACGTGCGGACGAAACTAGCTAGTCCTAACATAGTCGGATTCACTCTTCAGTTAGTTCAAGTGTGATGAAAGTTATGTTGAAAAAATCGTTGTGTTGTAGAAGAAATCAAAATATAACCAACATATGACCTCGAGTAATCCAATAACACTACAATTATTAGCAGTTTTTTTAATATAATATGTAGCTCAAGTTTCTATAAAAATGGAGGTATAAATGTAATTTATAATATTGTGTTGCATCCCAATCCGTTGTCACTTCATAAATGTCATTAAATAACCATTTAATATAATTTTTTTTTTATATTATATATATTGTTGGACGTTGATGCACTTCAAACAAACAAGTGGCCCAACGAGACCGAGCACGTGCTTGTTACGCGCGGTGCCCTATTAACAAATTGGGAAAAAAATGCGAGGAAAAAAACATAAATTAAATAGAGACAAGAAACAAGTGAAAATAAAAGGCACAATTAAGAGTAAAGCAAATAAGTTAAAATATTAGAATAGAATAGGATACAATTTGAAATGCAAATTAAATGATAAAGGTTGTTATAATTATTACATAGAACGCGAAAGGGCTCGTGCATAGTACCAAGCATTGTTCTACGATTTGCAAGTGTAGGTAAATTAAGCAACAGTAATCTACTCTGGTAGGAAGGTAGCCTTACGTTTTGATCCCAGTTCAAATTACGAAGGGCAAATAGAAGAAATTTTGTTTGTACCGACTCAATACGGTCAATGTGCACTTAATATTGTGGACTCCAAAGCAACGAACAATATTCCAAAATAGGACGGACAAGGGAGGTAAATAATAATTTGGTCGTATAAGGGTCATCAAATTCTTCTGACCAACGCTTTATAATCTCAGGAGCACTCATGGCTTTGTTAACAGTGGACATTATGTGGCAGTCAAATTGAAGTTTAGGGTCCAGAAGAACACCTAAATCGTTCACTGAATATATACGGTCGATTGGCGTATTTTCAAGAAAGTAACTGATAAACGTAGGAGTACCCCTATAAAAAGTCATAACGTTGCAGTTCAGGAAGTTCAACTTTAAAAGGTTGTACTCACACCATCCATGAAAACTATCATTATCATCTGACTGTAAGTTAAATCCCGACGCTATTTCATTATATGATAAATAAAGCTTAACATCATCCGCATACATTAGTACACTCATAGCAAAATTAACCCTAAACTTTAGAAATTCGCCTTAAAACTTTATTATTCCAAGAAAAGATTTCTATTTTCAAGGAATTTTCTTTTCAAAACAAGAAAATTTTTCTTGAATCAAGAAAGAGTTTCTCAAATGTAGAAATTGTCGCCATAAATTTAACTCGCCTTAAATCCAAAAAAAGAATTTCTATATTTTAGTAAAAATGTCACTTGTTTTTCGAAATTTTTTGTTAAAATTAAGAATTCTGCCCTAAAAAATTATTTACCCTAAAAAATAGAAACATTTTCTCAAATTAACCTTAAAAATTCGATAACCCTAAAAAATAGAAACGCTTTCTTAAATATAGAAATATTTTCTTAATTATAGGAATATTTTCCAAAATATACAAATTAATTCCAAGATATAGAAATATTTTCTATAACATAGGAAACATTTTCTAAACTGACCATAAAATGGTTCTAACCCTGTCCGAGTAGCCTAGGGGTTAGAACGTCTGACCAGAAATCTAAGCACCGTAAGTTCAATTTTAGCTGCCGACATCTTTCTTTTTTTCTTTTTTTTTTCACTTGTGTGTAAACACAGATGAGAAGTAATGCTTAGAACGACTAAAGGTTTTACCATTTATTGAAAAGTAATTAAAATATTTTTTGTCATATGAAATATCATCTTAGAAAATTTATTTAAAATATTTCGACTTTTACAGTTGCGACTTTACGAGTTCTAAAAAATATTTTAACTAATATTCTTTAGCCGTGTATTCATCGCGCGCGACTGTGGCTTCATTCGATGTCTTTGAACTCGCGTGCGGGTGACCTGGGTTCGAATCCCACCGACGGACGAATGTATAAGTTTTTTCGAATAGATACTTATCGGAGTTTACTTGTAAGAACTGAAATAAATCATAATTGTACACAATTTATCTATCTCTCTTTCTTCCCCCACAGAAATCTAGCAAAAATCGATCTTGACAATTCATTAGTGCAATATTTGTACAAACTTTGAGACTTTTCTGAATGAAATCATAATATACATATACACACACACATACATGAATATATATACATAAGTCCATAAATCCGGAATGAAAAATTACGTCATAATGAATGTAGGCACATTTTTTCTAATTTTTAGAAAAAATCGCCTAGAATTTATGGTTAGATGCCCTACTTTTAAGAAATATATTCGTAAAGGGCTGTGACTGTGTCGATGAGGGTTCTCAAGGCTGTAGCTGATGGCTGGTTAATTTTTTGCAAATTAAAAAGTGTCGATAGTGTCGTTCACCCGTTTCAGGCTAGCAAGGGCTTTGGGATAATTTTCTGCAGTGACTTGAAATGCCCTAACTGTTCCTAAAGCGTCTCCTGCTAAACACGAAATTAAATGATTAAATTTCTCAATATCGTGTAGCGATTTGTTCTTTGTGAATAAATGTTTCAAAAAGGCTTATAAAATTTTTAAATTCCGCTGAATGTTGGAAGAGCGACGCTCGGCAGCCGGCATTGAGGCGGGCGACTCCCTGGTGAGCGGATTTTTCTACAATATTTCGTTAAGCGTCATTCAAAATTGAAATCATTAATGATTTTGTTAAAACTGCACGCTCTTCCACTCTTCGCGAAAGACATCTTTTGCATCTCTCGCTTCTATTTGGTTTTGAAGAAGTGAAGCATTTTCAATGTGCAAACTTAAGATTTTTAGACGACACTCTAGCTCAACCGGATTAAGAGACAATTTACCCTCCTTTAAGTTGCGATACGTTCGGTTTATACTTTTCATGCAAATATCTCGTTTGTGTTTAAACTCTTCGATATCCTCGGTTGCCATTGCGTTTATATTTTATTTATTTGTTTTTGGAATCGAAGAGGTATATATATTTTTTATTTATTTATTTATTTTTTGTTTTTTTAATATCTAAAACGACTAACGAGTAATATGCCGAACGCACGCAGTGTAGGGGAGCTGGGGGCTGAGAGAAGTTCAAAAAAATCTTAATTTAAGTTTTTAGAATTTTGCATAAAAAAACTACGACAGTACTATGCCGAACGCACGCACTGTAGGGGAGCACGCCGAAAACCAACGAACAAGCGTTAAGGCAACCAACAATTCCACTGCTGCCGAGATCGAGAACGAAAACGACAAAGATAACTCGAAAATCGCGGCAGTGGTGTCGGTGTGCGTGTGTATGTGAAATGCAAACGGAGAATGATGCACTGACCGATAACTAAGGGCAACGAATATATACATAGGTCTAATGCTGAAAGGCGCGGGAAAATTTATTGAAAGCGCGGGTTTTTGCGGCGATTTTCTCAATTATTAAAAATTGCACTTTTATTCCAGCTTTTTTAGCGATACCCTAAATTTTGTTTGTGTTTTAATATCTAAAGCGATTCAATTTTGTATAGTTTAAAATAATTATGTATGTATATATATTTGCCAGAATTAAAATTGTTAGTACATGCAAAATGTTTTATTTTCTTGGTTGCTCACTATCTACCGATTTTTTACACGAATGCAAAAAGTTGAAAGATGGGCCAAACACAATTAAAACAGATTAGCTTTCAACTTTTCGCACTCTATACCTGCTTGGCCAATTCGGGGCTTGAAACTTCCTTTGACTCCATTTCAGGGTAACAGCAGCAACAGAGGGAGGGGTCGGCAGACTTCCAACGCAGTTCCAAAGGAAAAAAAATTAATTGCCGTACCGACGCGAGTTTTTTGTTTTTGAAAATTAATTTTCATAGTCGCGAACTCTATCCAATCGATCACGTCGGGGTCACCATGAAAGTTTAATACTAATTTGTATTAACAAAATCTACGCGACTTTGATTGGAGAGCTTCGATATGTTTTATTTGGGAAAGTAAGAGACGAAAGGGAGTGCGATCTTGATCGGATTCGATTTAACACTGATTTTTCATTTTTTTATTTTAAATAAGCGCGCCAAGTGCGCAAACACAAGGTATGCATAAAAATACGATTTGGAAAGATTCATGTCAATAGTTTATATACTGCGTCAAATATCCTGGAAATCATTAACTTTTAACCGATTTCACCCTATTGTTCCTCTGGGAGCTATACGATATAGACGTCCCATCGGCACGCGCTTCTACCCTGATCAAGGTATGCATACGAAAATACGATTTGGAAAGATTCATGTCAATAGCTTATATACTGCGCAAAATATCCTGAAAATCATTAAATTTTGACCGATTTCACCCCATTATTCCTATGGGAGCAATAGGATAAAAACGTCTGCTCGGCACGCGCTTTTCCCTAATCAAGGTATGCTTAAAAAATACGATTCGGAAAGATTCATGCCAAATATCCTGAAAATCGTTAAATTTTAACCGATTTCCCCCTATTGTTCCTCGATCTGCGTACCAAAGTTTTAGGACGACTGTGAAAGTTTCAGATCGCTAGCTTTTAAGCTAAGCTCGCAAACGATATTGAAAGAGACGGTGAGACGGACATGGCTATATCGACTTCCCTATTGATCCTGATCAAGAATATACATATATACCTTATGGGGTCGGAAACGTCTTCATCACTGCGTTACAAACCTATGACCAAAATGCAAGTGTATAAAAAGGTTAAAACGGGAATGTGCGGCAGCGACCTCAAAAAATATGGATAGATATTATTAGAGAGCTACTGCTATGTTTAGAGGGCATGACACTCTTGGAAAAGCTTTTATTCGTCTTTATTATGTAATATTATTTGTTACCAGCAAATTAAATAATATGCAAATAACATTTTTTTACCTAGTTATAAATCACCTTGTATATTTCACGATTTGTGTGCTATTTTACAAACCCTGTTTTTATATAAATGTGGAATGATTGATTAACACAGAACTCCACCTATGTTAAGACCAATGAAGTTTGGCAACTCACAATTGCCAAAAGATTCCATGATCGTAACATTGGGGAGTTTCTGACGATCTGCTTCAATCCCCGTAGATAGCTGATGAGTCTGAGGTGACGTGCGGACGAAACTAGCTAGTCCTAACATAGTCGGATTCACTCTTCAGTTAGTTCAAGTGTGATGAAAGTTATGTTGAAAAAATCGTTGTGTTGTAGAAGAAATCAAAATATAACCAACATATGACCTCGAGTAATCCAATAACACTACAATTATTAGCAGTTTTTTTAATATAATATGTAGCTCAAGTTTCTATAAAAATTGAGGTATAAATGTAATTTATAATATTGTGTTGCATCCCAATCCGTTGTCACTTCATAAATGTCATTAAATAACCATTTAATATAATTTTTTTTTATATTATATATATTGATGGACGTTGATGCACTTCAAACAAACAAGTGGCCCAACGAGACCGAGCACGTGCTTGTTACGCGCGGTGCCCTATTAACAAATTGGGCAAAAAATGCGAGGAAAAAAACATAAATTAAATAGAGACAAGAAACAAGTGAAAATAAAAGGCACAATTAAGAGTAAAGCAAATAAGTTAAAATATTAGAATAGAATAGGATACAATTTGAAATGCAAATTAAATGATAAAGGTTGTTATAATTATTACATAGAACGCGAAAGGGCTCGTGCATAGTACCAAGCATTGTTCTACGATTTGCAAGTGTAGGTAAATTAAGCAACAGTAATCTACTATGGTAGGAAGGTAGCCTTACGTTTTGATCCCAGTTCAAATTACGAAGGGCAAATAGAAGAAATTTTGTTTGTACCGACTCAATACGGTCAATGTGCACTTAATATTGTGGACTCCAAAGCAACGAACAATATTCCAAAATAGGACGGACAAGGGAGGTAAATAATAATTTGGTCGTATAAGGGTCATCAAATTCTTCTGACCAACGCTTTATAATCTCAAGAGCACTCATGGCTTTGTTAACAGTGGACATTATGTGGCAGTCAAATTGAAGTTTAGGGTCCAGAAGAACACCTAAATCGTTTACTGAATATATACGGTCGATTGGCGTATTTTCAAGAAAGTAACTGATAAACGTAGGAGTACCCCTATAAAAAGTCATAACGTTGCAGTTCAGGAAGTTCAACTTTAAAAGGTTGTACTCACACCATTAACCTAAACTTTAGAAATTCGCCTTAAAACTTTATTATTCCAAGAAAAGATTTCTATTTTCAAGGAATTTTCTTCTCAAAACAAGAAAATTTTTCTTGAATCAAGAAAGAGTTTCTCAAATGTAGAAATTGTCGCCAAAAATTTAACTCGCCTTAAATCCAAAAAAGAATTTCTATATTTTAGTAAAAATGTCACTTGTTTTTCGAAATTTTTTTGTTAAAATTAAGAATTCTGCCCTAAAAAATAATTTACCCTAAAAAATAGAAACATTTTCTCAAATTAACCTTAAAAATTCGATAACCCTAAAAAATAGAAACGCTTTCTTAAATATAGAAATATTTTCTTAATTATAGGAATATTTTCCAAAATATACAAATTAATTCCAAGATATAGAAATATTTTCTATAACATAGGAAACATTTTCTAAAATGACCATAAAATTGTTCTAACCCTGTCCGAGTAGCCTAGGGGTTAGAACGTCTGACCAGAAATCTAAGCACCGCATGTTTAATTTTAGCTGCCGACATCTTTCTTTTTTTCTTTTTTTTTCACTTGTGTGGAAACACAGATGAGAAGTAATGCTTAGAACGACTAAAGGTTTTACCATTTATTGAAAAGTAATTAAAATATTTTTTGTCATATGAAATATCATCTTAAAAAATTTATTTAAAATATTTCGACTTTTACAGTTGCGACTTTACGAGTTCTAAAAAATATTTTAAACTAATATTCTTCGCCAACGCCCCATCATATAGTCGTTGGTTTAGCCGTGTATTCATCGCGCGCGACCGTGGCTTCATTCGATGTCTTTGAACTCGCGTGCGGGAGACCTGGGTTCGAATCCCACCGACGGACGAATGTATAAGTTTTTTCGAATAGATACTTATCGGAGTTTACATGTAAGAACTGAAATAAATCATAATTGTACACAATTTATCTATCTCTCTTTCTTCCCCCACAGAAATCTAGCAAAAATCGATCTTGACAATTCATTAGTGCAATATTTGTACAAACTTTGAGACTTTTCTGAATGAAATCATAATATACATATACACACACACATACATGAATATATATACATAAGTCCATAAATCCGGAATGAAAAATTACATCATGATGAATGTAGGCACATTTTTTCTAATTTTTAGAAAAAATCCCCTAGAATTTATGGTTAGATGCCCTACTTTTAAGAAATATTTTTCTAGTTTTTAGAAAAGTTTTTCTTTTTTTAGGGCCCTTTGCCTTAGATTTTAGAAAGGGACGCCCTTAATTTTAGAAAAATTTACCCTAAAATTTAAGGTGCGATGCCTTTGAAGACAAAAATAAGGCGAATTTCTTGTTTTTATGGTTAATTTTAATATGAGTGTACACGAGAATGTTTTATGATAGAGGGAAGATCGTTGATAAACAAAGTAAACAGCAAAGGGCCTAGATGACTTCCCTGAGGCACTCCAGATGTCACGTAGATCAATTTTGAAACAGCATTCTTGAATATAACCCTCTGAGTCCTACCATTCAAGTAACATGAAATCCAAGTTAATAGGTTACCAGGAAACCCAAGCAGATATAATTTGAATAAAAGAAGAGAGTGGTTGACGGAGTCAAAGGCCTTACTAAAATCTGTATATATAACGTCAATCTGCATTTTTTTTCTGAAATCCATTTATTACGAAGATGACAATTCAAGAAGGTTGGTGGTGGTGGATTTTCGCTTAACAAAACCATGATGACACGGTGATATAAGCGAGGAACATAAATGTTGCAAATGAGAAGTGATAATACGTTCAAATGCTTTAGGAATTGCCTACAATTTGGAAATACCTCTATAATTCTTGGCATCAGCCTTCGCACCCTTTTTATGAAGTGGAATAATAAAAGAGTCCTTCCAGATAGTGGGAAAAACTGATGATGAAATAGACAAATTAAAAAGTTTATGAATCAGTTTACAAATGGTTGACGCACAAAACTTGAGCACACATCCAGGAAGTCCATCTGGACCGGGAGAATAAGTCACCGTTGTTGTTGCTAAATCTATTAAGAGAGAGTTTTCAGTAATTAAAGGGGAAAGAATACAATTTGCCCTATTTAAGGGATTAGGGTAGTTAGAATTTGACCAAGCTATCGAACTATAAGTGGTTTGGAAAAACTCAGCAAATAAATTAGCAATTTCAGAATCCGTCGATGAGTTGAGTTTAGACGTACCGATGAAGGCAATGCCGATGATTTACGCTTGGCATTAACAAAGTTGAAAAACTGTTTCGGATCATTTGAAAATTCAAATTTGCATCGATTTAGATACATAGAATAGCAATGACTGTTGAGAACATTAAAATCCGATCGAGCCACTACACATTTCTAAAAATCTGATGGCTTACCCGATTTTTTATACTTTTTATAAGTATTTGATTTAAGGTTTTTAAGTCTTTGAAGCGCATTGGTAAACCAAGGAGGCCTGTTTAGGTTTGAAGGAAACCTATCAGGAACGCATTCATTAAAAAAAGTATTTTACGCTATATAGAATAGTTCAGTGGCATTTTCAATGTCTGTACAATTGTACAAGTCTGTCCAATAATAATGAGAAATCATATCGTTAAGTTTATTATAGTCACATTTACGAAAACATCTCATTTTAGTTGGGGACACTAAAGGAGAGAGGGTATCAGAGCAGGGGAGGCAAATTGTCAATTCCATTGTTGGATGATATCGGTCTTCAGGTACAACAAGAGAGTCAATTCTTAAACAAACAAAAGATCTAATTGTCTATTTAAAGAATTTCGTATAAAGCTTACTTGCTATAACGATAATTCTAAAAGGCCATCTACAAAATCTTGGGCGGATAAAGGTATAGCAACAAGTGAGTCAGTGAGAGGAGACCAAGAAATATGGGGTAGATTAAAGTCACCCAAAACAATCAAAAGGTCTCTGTTAGAAAGAAGGGATAGTACGGATTTTATTGCTTACAAATGATGCACATAAATTACAAGATCAGAGCCAGGTGGAATATAAGATCATGTAACGAAAATAGAAACAGATTGCAAGGAAACTTTCACACTTACAAATTCAATTTCGTTTGGGATATGAGTGAGAATTTTTTCAGATGTTAGGCTACAGGTAACGGCAATCAGTACACCACTGTTTTTGAGTGCAATGCTTACATACATACACACATACGCCATTGTTTGACTCAGACCTCCAATTTGGCTAACTTGATTTGATTTGCATAGTTCTTGGGATATAGTTCGGTATTGACAAATGAAAACCATAGTAATTTCCTTTAATAGAAATCCTTATCGAGAATTAATGTTGACTCTGTTGAGCACCTTGGCCAGCTGTTCCAAAGTCATCCGTTAGATGGCGCTATCGTAATGTAGGAAATGTTGGCGCTAGCCAGGCTTAAGCGCTTAATGAGTTTTTGGGCGTTAGAGTGGGCGTGGCAAACTTTTATTAGGCCAATCGATAGGTATTGACGAAAAAATATATTTCAATTAAAATTTTTATAATAGCATCAAAACTGTGGCCACAGCTTGTGGCTTGTGGGCGTCAGAGGGGGCGTGGCACCATTTTGAAACAAACTTGCGCTACGTAGAAACTCCTAAAATCTACATGCAAAATGCCAATCTTCTAGCTTTTATAGTTTCTGAGATCTCAGCGTTCATACGGACAGACAGATGGACAGACGGACATGGCTAGATCGACTCGGCTAGTGATCCTGAACAAGAATATATATAATTTATAGGGTCGGAAACGCTTCCTTCTAACTGTTACATACTTTTGCACGAATACAATATACCTTTTTACTCTACGAGTAAAGGGTATAATAATTGCTTTCTTTGTGGAACAACTGAAAGTTTCTTACGGCCCCAGCAGCAGTCTGAACCTCACTGGGCTAAAAACCAGGAACGGTGCCCTCTGTACCAATAGGTACGGTCGGAAACGAATTCTTTGACTTAGCCAGTACTGATTTTATTCTGGAAACAGGGAGTTTGTTTAAAAGCTCATTGAGTTGTTTAAAAGCTCCTGAGATATTCAATAGGCTGTCTCGAGTCTGCTTCATAAATGTAGGATTGGTAATTTCGGACGTTGATGCACTAAGATCAGGGCAAACAAGTGGCCCTTACGACACCAAGCAGTGCTTGTTACGCGCGGAGCCTTATAGGCGTAAAAACGAGATCGCGAGAAGTTAAAAAGCACAGTGTAGAAGCGGACAGACTAAGATTAGAAATACGTACGAGACTAATACTAATACTAATACTAATTTTGTGCTAAGTAAGATAAAATTAATGCTTTTAAGCTTGGCAAAGAGTCGGTAGTAGAAATAATGTGGTATAGCCTATTGTAGTCGTTACACAGTACTCTAAACGGTTCATGCATATCAAAGTTAGATCTACAAATATTTAATGTAAGAGGAACATAGTTCCTAGTAATTCTATTAGGCACGCAGAAGCTTATGCGACCCAGTAACTCGGGACTCTCCACATCCCCGTGAATAAGTTTATAGATAAAAGTTGTGCCAAGCATCGTTCTACGGTTTACTAAGGATGGTAGATTAATTAGGAGAAGTCTACAAGAGTAGGATGGTAAAATAAGGCTTGCATTCCAGTTAAGGCCCCGTAGAGCAAATAATAAAAAGTTCTTTTGCACAGACTCTATTCGGTCTATATGTACACCATACTGAGGACTCCAAACTGCCGAACAGTACTCAAGGATTGGACGGACTAGTGAAATGAACAGAGTCTTTGTAACATAGGGATCATCGAATTCCTTTGACCACCTTTTAATAAATCCAAGTACTCCCCTGGCTTTATTTACTATAGAAGTAATATGGTCACAAAACTTAAGTTTTGGGTCAAGGAGGACGCCAAGGTCATCAACTTGCGTAATTCTAGACAACGCACAACCAACCAGCGTATACGTTGCGTATTGTGGGCTCACCCGAAAAAATGTCATTACTTTGCACTTAGCGCTATTTGAATCCAAAAGATTTTCACAACACCATGTTTGAAAAGCATTTAGGTCAGATTGTAAGTCGGAACTGCTAGAAATTTCGTTATATTGCAGGCATAACTTAACGTCATCTGCGTACATAAGGACACGCGACTTTGTCAAGACTAGAGGGAGATCGTTTATAAATAAAGTAAAAAGAAGTGGGCCAAGGTGGCTTCCTTGTGGGACCCCTGAAGTAACTCGGATCAAATCCGAGATCGAGTTTTTAAAAAGCACTCGTTGAGTCCTACCACTCAGATAACTTAAGATCCATGTTAGAAGATCACATGGAAACCCTAATAAGTCTAGCTTTAATACAAGAAGCGAGAGATTTACTAAATCAAACGCTTTACTAAAATCAGTGTAAGCTACGTCAGTCTGCATGTTCTTTCTAAAACCATTTATTACAAAAGACGTTACTCGTCGTAGATCTTCGCCTTATAAATCCATATTGACATGGAGATATAATCGATCTACAAAGATGTTGCAAATGGGGTGTTATAGTGTTTTCGAAAAGCTTTGGGATGGCGGATAATTTGGGTATGCCTCTGTAATTACTTGTATTGCATTTATTTCCTTTCTTATGGGGGGGAATGACAAATGACTCCTTCCAAATAAGTGGGAAATGGGATGTTTTTAAAGACAAGTTAAACAATTTGTACAGAGGTCTACACAGAGTTTCAGCACAGTAATTAAGCACGCAGCCTGGAACTCCGTCCGGAAACGGTGAATAGACTGGCTTAACTTTATGGAGATCCAAAAGAAGGGAGCTTTCGCTTAATCTCGGACAAAAAATCAAGTTCGACTTGGGTATGGCATTTGAATAAGACGGATTTGGACGGGATGAAACAGAATATGTTGTCTGGAAAAACTGGGCAAATAGATCGGCAATTTCCTGATCAGAGTTTGCCGTAGAGTTTTCAAATGATAGCGATGCAGGGTAACAGGCTGATTTACGCTTAGTGTTAACAAAATTATAAAACTGTTTTAGATCTTGTGAAAATTGGACCCTACAACGAGTCAAATAGCTTTAATAACACCGGGCGTTAAGCACGATAAAATTTGACCGAGCCCTTAGGTACCGAGAGAAGGCAGATTGTGAACCGCACATTTTACATTTATTGAAAAGTCTGGACTTAATATTTTTTAGGTGTGACAGCTCTTTATTAAACCACGGAGGTTTATTTGAAATTGACGGATAGTATAACGGAACACACAGATAAAAGAAGAAATTCAATGCATTATAAAAGATATTAACGGCCTTAGCCACGTCAGTGCATGAATAAAATTCGGACCAGTCATAGCCGGATATAAAAGTATTTAAAAGATGAAGGCTTGCCTTACGAAAGCAGCGGATTCGTTTAACCGACTTTTCGGATTTTTTATTCAGCTCTGTTCTTACGTCTACAGTCAGTTCTAGAGTTGGATGATAAGGATCTTCCGGTTGTGTAAGTGGTCCCGTTCTTGATAGGCAAACGCCTTCTGAATTTGAAACAAAACACAAGTCCAGTAAACGCCCCAATGAGTTCTTAACATGGTTCACTTGGGATAGCGCAATGTGAAGCAAGCCGTCAATAAAGTCATGCTGCGCTAAAGGAAGCAACATGTTAGAGTTTTCGTCAGGGGACCATGTCGCACTAGGTATATTAAAATCACCCAATACTATTAACTGGTCTTGATTTGACAGTTTTTTGAAAATTGACTGAATACAGGAAAGGTGATTTGCGTAAATAGGGAACTTAGATGATGGTGGGATATATGAACAAGTAATGTATACAAAACTACCGGGAAACGATAATTTTATACCTAGGAATTCGATGTCATAAAATTCGTCGAAAGTTAGTAGTTCAGAGGAAAAGGTGGAGTCGACAGCAATCAGGACTCAACCTCCCCGTCTGGACTGACGATCAAGCCTATAAATAGTGTACTTACCCGGGAGAATTTCGGAGCTAAAAATATCCGTCCTTAACCAGGTCCCTGTACATACCATAATATTATAGGCGGAAAAAAAAAAGTTACTTTAAGTTAATCACCCTATAATTAAGTAAGAAATATCAAAGAAATAGAAATATCAATATCAATATCAAAGATATATACAAAAGATTCGTTTAACCGACTTTTCGGATTTTTTATTCAGCTCTGTTCTTACGTCTACAGTCAGTTCTAGAGTTGGATGATAAGGATCTTCCGGTTGTGTAAGTGGTCCCGTTCTTGATAGGCAAACGCCTTCTGAATTTGAAACAAAACACAAGTCCAGTAAACGCCCCAATGAGTTCTTAACATGGTTCACTTGGGATAGCGTATATATCTTAAATTTATTTTATGAATAGGCCTATTTATTTAATCGATGTTTTAAAAAGGTATCGAATAGCAAAATGCCAAACAATCGAGGAGGTAGACATTCATTGAAGATCAGGCAGTGCAGCAAGAAAGAAGTGCAGAAAAGTGAAAAGTCGTCTAGAGTGGAAAAGGAGTTCAAAAGTAGTGAGAAGTCGTTGAGAGTGCAGAAAGGAGTTTAATAAAAGTTAAAGTCGTCTAAAGTGTGGTTGAGAATAAGAAGTTGGTCTAAGATATCCTTTGAAGTTATTTTCGAATCATTCGTATTAATAAAGCTAAATTTGTACTATCCCACAAATTTAATGGGTGCTCGTCCGGGAAAGTCGCAAAAATAGCGAAAGAACCCTGTATGCGTTAACATACAAAATACGATGAAGTAAGAGCGCAAGAGCTGATCTTAGATAAAAGATAAAAAACCCAAACTGCTTATTAACGCTGAAAACCACTCCAAAATGTTCTTTACGTAACCTCGAAAATTATGGTGAAATAAATTTTCATATGTGTGTGTCACGTGAAGCGTCACTCGCCAGAGAGAAGGAGACAACCGTAGAATAAACTGAAGACCACACCACTACAAAAAATAGCAGCGACAAGAACGTCTGAATTCCAAATTGGCGAACGAGCTGTGACGTTCTTTTTTTGAAGCATGAGCTAAATATTCCGTAAAGACTATAAGATCTGCTAAAAGACAGCTAAGTCAAAAAAGCAAAAAGTCAACCGTGTTTTACAAAGTCGCAGGTGCGCTTAACATTACGAGGCTACAACCACAAGGATAAGCCACCAGAGAAGAACAGCCAGTAGTAGTTCTATCGGAGTAGTGCTACCAGAGAGGCGCTACAGAGGGGTGCTACCAGAGCAGCGCTAGCAGAGAAAGTACTACAAGGACTATTAAAGAAGTTCTGCCCAAGAACAATCAGCAGAAGAGGTGTTTTCAGAGACGTACTGCTCGAAGAAGTTCTAAGAGCTGTGTGCCCAGAAGAGCTGCAACTGACGAGTAGAGCTAAATTTGTACTATCCCACATAAATCCGCTCAGCTCAACTACCAATTCCTTGCAGGACCCAATTGAGACCAGAATTAAGATCAATGAAATCTTTAACTCTGCCAGTAAATCCTGCACATTTAACGTGCATCATCGAATCGCAGAGCCAGCAAAAAATAAAAGGGCCTTTAGTTAAAGAGACAAGAGCCATTGTAAGTTTAAAGCAAATAAAAAATAAGAATATGAAAAATACCTCTAAGTAAATTTGGCACTGGGATCAAATCCAAAAACCAAAAGGGAACGAAACACGAGAATAAGAGCGCGAGATCACGAATTAGATCGAATAAAGAAAGCACGAGAGAATAAATCTTAAATCGACTGAGCGTGGCTTGTGCGACACAACAACAACTTTAAGCATAAACAAATGCAATGTAAAGCATGCAAGAGAGGGAGAGAGAAAGATTTAGATAAATAAACGAAAAAGTCTACCAGAAGTTCATAGAGAGTAAATTACAGTTATAAAATAAGTAAAAAAGTAAACACAACTGTTCACAAGCGACGCTAAACCGGTTTTATGTTATGTGCAGGAAAACATCACATTGCGCGAACAATTACTAAAGTTTAATAGTTGCGAATGTGAAACTGGAAATGATAATGAGCTGCTACCTAATTCTTGACTCTAAAGCCAACAAAATCTTATTGATAACGCAACAAAGACAAAACGTTCTAACAAAAAATCACTAACGCCAACTTGAAAAAGAATGTAGCTGTATTATTTGCCATGGCTTTAATGGTGTCTTTAAATGCGGGCAATTTGCGGTCTTATCTTAACAAGCCGTTTATTAAGGAAGGTAATTATGTCTTCGATAGTTTCGTGAAAGATTCTGATCACCGTTTACTCTGGGTTGAAACACAGGAGGAATATAACAAAAATCGTATATGAAATTCACGTGTATTGGACCAAAGTGTGGTTCCGCCGTTTTATTTTTTAAGCTCGAACAGAGGCAAGAAGAATACAAATTCAACAGAAAAGAAAACCAACTTATCTCAAATAATACCAGAATGTATTGGCAGTTGCAACTTGTCTAAATCTATTACCAATCAATCTGAATATATTAAGCTCCCCCAAAATGTACATAAATGGACTAGCGGAAATCTAAACATGTCATCAAGTTTTACAATAAGGAAAGATAACCTGCACGGATTTAAACTATCAAATGACTATCTTGAGTTAGATCCTGAAACGCACGATAAACAAGGAAAGCGAAAAATACACTTAGACTTAAATGATTTAACCTCGCATATACAGGACAAACAGAGAAAATTAGATAAAAAAAAATACAATAAACGCGAACAAATTAATTTGATTAGTGTCATTCAACGAAAAGATGATACTTTTTATGTACTTTCCTTTAATATGGATCACGCACTTCTTCCAGCATTGAATTACAATAATAGTCGACGACCAAAAATGTCGTTAATACTCCCGTTAGAAAATCCTGGGATAAACGGGAATATAAAGTTGATGCAGGTGGACTGTGAAGTATTTAATAATAACGAATTAGAGGTAAATCCTGTTATGATCCCAGGTAGATTTCGTCCAAACACTATGGAATGGAATTCAAATACCCAAAAATTTAAAAGAGGGGATATTCCGACGCAAATCAGTTCAGTACACGAGAAACCACGATTGAGAAATTTTTAATGGTTGTTCCAAAAAACAAAGCTGCCGCAGCTGCATCTAATGAAAAGACACGATTTATTCAGTTTAAGCAACCTACAAATAAGAACAATAGTCAGTTGTCCGTACTCAGCCTGAACGCTTGAACTCATGAATTCTTGCCTTCCTACATAAAACCCAAATTTAAAGATTAATAACAAAATATCTTTTGTTAATTAAGATGTTGAAAATGAAACTAATTTAATGTAATATAGATTTTTTGGTTATTTATTCTATTACTTTTTTTATATACTTGTATAACTTGGTAAAACTAAATGAAACGTCCATGAAATAAGTTTCAAAGAACGACATTAACATTCAATCATAATAAATGTGTTCTCTTATTTCAGGTCATGAGCGAATCTTTTAAAGCTCTTCAATATATTGCATTCCTTCAGAGATTTTTATGTGATAGGCGGCGAAATTTTATTATATGTCGTTCGAATGTTGTGACCTAAATAGTCTAAGCGTAAGAATTAAATTCAACAATCCTATGATTTATCGCGTATCGCCTGGGTGAAGTTGCTAAGTCTGGAACCGATTCACAACATATGTGATCTCTGGGAACGAGTAGAAATGAAAAAGAATAAAATAAATTATTGAAAATTTGGTGAAGAGCCTAATGATAAAAGAAAACTAATATCTTATATTCGTTTATTAAACAAATATATTAGTTATAGTGTATATATCTGATTTTCGACGAGTTACAGCAATCTAACGTATGTCACGAGAAAATTACAACAAGAAAGGAAGCAAACTTCTAGTACAAATAACTACATTTCGATGCCTATATTACTAAACACAATGAAGCCATGACAAAGCTAAAATCGTTATTCTGATATAGTAAATAATAATAATATCTCAAAGGAATTTTTTAAAAAATAGAAAAAAAATACAAAAAATTATTATGGGAGCTATATGATATAAACTTAAGTACTACCTGCATTAGAAAAAAAACTTTTCTGAAAGTTTTAAGCAGATAGCTTTAAAACTGAGTGACTAGTTTGAAAGGCTAAATCGACTCTTCTGGCGATGCTGATCCGATCTATATATATACTTTATAGGGTCGGAAATGTCAATGTAAATGTATAATAATAGGGTGAAACGAGGACGGAAGCTAACTTCGGCAGGCCGATTATATAACTCTTGCAGACATATATAACAAAAATGAATATTTTCACAGCTTTAAACAATTATTTGTATGGTATACACAGACGCCCGATCGGCAAGATCGGCCCTGATCAAGGTATGCGCAAATAAATAAGACTTGGAAAAATGTATGTCAATAGATTATACACTGCGCGAAATATCCTGAAAATCATCAAATTTGGATCGATTTCACCCTATTATTCCTATAGAAGCTAGGATATAGACGTCCGATCGGAACGGCTTTTTACCCTGATCAACGTATGCATACAAAATTCGGTACGGATAGATTCATGTTAATAGCTTTTATACTGCGCTAAATATCCTGAAAATCATAAAAATTTTTACCGATTTCACCCTATTGTTCCTATAAAAGCTATAGGATATAGACGTCCGATCGGCACGCACCTTTACCCTGAATAGGGTATGCATAAAAAATACGATTTGAAAAGATTCATGTAAACAACTTATATACTGCGTCAAATATCCTACAAATAATTAATTTTTAACCGATTTCACCTTTTTATACCCGTTACTCGTAGAGTAAAAGGGTATATTGTATTCGTGCAAAAGTATGTAACAGGTAGAAGGAAGCGTTTCCGACCCTATAAAGTATATATATTCTTGTTCAGGATCACTAGCCGAGTCGATCTAGCCATGTCCGTCTGTCCGTCTGTCCGTCTGTCCGTCTGTCCGTCCGTATGAACGCTGAGATCTCGGAAACTATAAAAGCTAGAAGATTGGCATTTTGCATGCAGATTTTAGGAGTTCCTACGCAGCGCAAGTTTGTTTCAAAAAGGTGCCACGCCCCCTTTAACGCCCACAATCGCTTATATACGATTTTATTTAAATATAAATTTAAATATTTCGGAAAAGTAAAAATGCAGTTTTATTGTGTTTACCAATACCTATCGAAATGTAGAAGAATTTTTCAAATCGGACCATTCGTTTAAAAGTTATGCGCGATCAAAGTTTCTATCTCCATCTCCCTCGCACTCCTTTTACCTGAGTAACGGGTATCTGATAGTCGGGGCACCCGACTATAGCGTTCTCTCTTGTTGTTCCTAGGGAAGCTATAGGATATATCCGTCCGATCGGCAGGCGCTTTTACACTGTTCAAGGTATGCATAAAAAACTACGATACGGAAAGATTCATGTTAATAGCTTTTATACTACGCGAAATAGCCTGAAAATCATTACATTTTAACCGATTTTACCCGATTGTTCCTATGGTAGTTCTAGGATATATACGTCCGATCGGCACGCACTTTTATCCTGATCAAGGTATGCATAAAAATACGATTTGGAAAGATTCATGTTAAGAGTTTATATACTGCGTTAAATATCCTGAAAATCATAAATTTTTAACCGATTTCACCCAATTGTTCTCATGTAAGCTATGGGATATAGACGTCCAATCGGCACAGGCATTTACCCTCATCAAGGTATGCATAAAAAACTACGATACGGAATGATTCATGTTAATAGCTTTTATACTGCACAAAATATCCTGAAAACCATTAAATTTTAACCGATTTCACCATATTGTTCCTATGGGAGTTATAGGATTAGACGTCCGAACGGCACGCGCTTTAACCCTGATTATGGTATGCATAAAAAATACGATTTGGAAAGATTTATGCCAAGAGTTTATATACTGCGTCAAATATCCTGAAAATCATTAATTTTTAACCGATTTCACCCAATTGTTCCTATGTAAGCTATTGGATATAGACGTCCGATCGGCACGCGCTTTTACCCTGATCAACGTATGCATAAAAAATTCGATACGGAAAGATTCATGTTAATAGCTTTTATACTGCGCTAAATATCCTTAAAATCATTAAATTTTAACTGATTTCACCCTATTGTTCCTATAAAAGCTATAGGATATAAATGTCCGATCCGCACGCGCTTTTTCCCTGATCAAGGTATGCATAAAAAATACGATTTG
>JAECXW010000663.1:0-43197 GCA_018153365.1 Drosophila fuyamai
AAATCGGTGGATACCTCTTGAAAATATTACAAAGCTACCTCGAAAACAGGAAGCTACTGTACCAAACAAAGGCAGGCGAGAAATGTGTAAAGGTAACATCAGGAGCAGCGCAAGGATCAATACTGGTACCCGAGCTATGAAATATTAGCTACGACGAAATACTGCGCATAGAAATGCCGGAAGACACGACCTTAGTAGGATACGCAGACTATATAGTTGCAGTTATCTCGGCTCGTAACCCCGAAAACATACAGCGTAATCTAAACCAGGTGATGCGCCGGGTGAAAGGATGGATGGACAATAACGGTTTGCAGCTGGCCACGGAAAAAACCGAGTTGTTGCTAGTAACAACGAAGCAGTTTCCACTAAATATAGATATGAAAGTAGGAGAAAATATCATAGAAAGTGATAAAATATCTAGGAGTTCGTCTTGAGCCCAAACTGACGTTTAAGACTCAAATTCAGCACGCTAAAAGCCGAGCGACCGACACTGCAAAATCACTTAGCAGACATAGGTGGACCAATCCAGTCGAAACGCAAACTCCTAATGGAAGTGAACCACGCAATCCTGCTTTATGGATGTGAGGTTTGGGCTTACACCCTACGCGTAAAGTGCAGACTAAAACCCTTGCTCGAAGTTCAAAGAACAATAGCATTGAGGATAATCAGCGCCTATAGAACGGTATCAGGATCAGCAGCTCTAGTCACTGCGGGTGTAATACCGATCGATCTCTTAGCAAGAGAACGCCAAAAAGTCTACCAGGTGGGAGCATGAATGCTCGGGAAAATGGACAGCTAGGCTTATACCCAATCTCAAGGGGTGGACAAAAAGGAAACACGGAAACGTTGATTACTACCTAACTCAAATGCTGACCGGCCAGGGCTACTTCAGGGCCTTTTTTGCACACTATCGCGAAAAGCTCACGTAGCTTGGTGCATTTATGAAGATGCCGAGAGGGACAGTGTACAACACACTATATTCCATTGTGAGCGGTTTCGATCAGAACGATGCCATTGGAGAAATATCGTCTGAAAACATAGTTGATCGAATGATAAGCAGTGAGGCGGCCTGGAATCACGTAAAAGCCTATTATTATCATTATTATTATTATTATTATTATTATTATTATTATTATTATTATTATTATTATTATTATTATTATTATTATTATTATTATTATTATTATTATTATTATTATTATTATTATTATTATTATTATTATTATTATTATTATTATTATTATTATTATTATTATTATTATTATTATTATTATTAGTATTAGTATTATTATTACTATTATTATTATTATTATTATTATTATTATTATTAGTATTAGTATTAGTATTATTATTATTATTATTATTATTATTATTATTATTATTATTATTTTCATTATTATGGGACCGGGAGCTGTTTCTGCATGGCAAAGTGTCTGGTTGCCTTTAATATAGCAAAGCCCAGCATGATCCATGCAGAACTGCTTCAAGTATCTCACCGCCTCCACGTGGCGGTCCCGGTAACTTGTATCTCTGTCAACCGACAAGGTACTTGCTAAGGTGAGAAGGCGGCTTTTAAATCCCGTTCGCGTCTGTTCCCTAAGAGGGCGGCGTCTGGGTTCGCGTCTGTCCCATATTGAGCGGCTACACAATTGTCTTTTTTCAGATCGGCAGACACTAAAGAAGGTCCCCCGTTGATGCCAGCGGCATTCCAACACCTGAGTACTGTAACGAACTGATTTTGTAAGTCTGCTCGCTACGAGTGTTGCTCGTCCCACCAAATTTATATCAACGTGACCGCCCGATTGTTTAGTGAGAACGCACAGAATGTTTGGATGTTTATGCTAGGATCTTTATTCGCCGACTTGTCCCCCGGCCTGGGACTAATGGTGACAGATGGTTGTCTCAACGCCTTCCTGATGAACTTGGGAATGGCTGATCCACCGTCGCTCTCCACTGCCTCGCTCCGCTCTGGTCCGGAACGCCTCCGTTGTCTTTGGCCTCGGGGCTATTGCTTGCTTGCTGCTGGGCCTGCGATGACTGCTCGTCTTTCCTTGTCTCCTCGATGTCCTTGCTATGCTCACGGCGACTCCTGGCTCCGTTGTCCGCGTGCTCTTGTGGGACTAGGTGCAGCCGGTCTTTGGCTCTCGGGATTCGGTCAGCTGCCGGTCTAGGACTCTGGCGGTGAACTACTGTGCTCTCGACGCATACGCCTCTCGAGACACCCGTGGTTCGGACGCTCGTCCTTCTCGGTTAGTCGCACCAGGACCTGCACAATTCTCGCCTGCCGGTTCAGGCGTACGCCAGAATTCGACAAGGCAATTGTTTTCGCACGGCAGCTAGTTCTGGACAACTTCCCTTCCGAGCCCACTGTTCTTTGTCGAAGGACTCTTTCTATTCACTTCTGTCGGACTCGCCGAGCAATACGCCAAGCTCAGGTCGCGACCAATATCAGAACAAAGCGCCTAGACTTAGCCGCGTGATGCCTTAAGGACCTCAGCCTCCTGTTTCTCAGCTCGGCGACTTCAGCTCTAAGTCCCGAACGTCTTGATGTAGCGATCTTGCACCTGTTGACTCGGCGCGGCTCTGCTTCCTCCTGATGTTGACTTGACTTGTTTTCCTCACTGATTTACTGCTTGTCTATTGATCTTGCTGGATTGACTCCTTGTGATCGACTGATCCTGCTTCCTGCGCTCGGCCCGCTTATATAGGCCGGCGTATCCCGTTAATTCTCGGTTTCTCTTTTTCGGTTTTGCGCACGGCACCATACTCTGTCCAAAGTCCGCCGTCTTCTACCGTTACACGTTCTCTCCAAACTCTCTCCAGCCGTACTCTCCAAACTCTTTTCTTGTTTCTCTCCAAACTCTCACCAGCTGTATTCTCCAACCTCTCACCAGCAGTATTTCTCCAAACTCTCACCAGCTGTATTTCTCCAAACTCTCATTTATTTGTGAGGAGCCATTTAACTCCTCACATTCTCCCCTTTCTTCGAGAACGAAATGAGACTTGCACCTCTTCTCCGGCTGTTATCTTGGAGTTATCCTTGGATCCGCTGTTCTGGATCGCTGATGTTGGTCCTCCTTCCCTCGACGACGCTTCTTCTCATTCTATGTTTCCCCCATAGACTTGATTTTTCTCTCCGGCTGTCTTTCTTGTAAATTCTTGTCCTCTTTCTCCTTCAAATGATTCCCTCGATGCTCACAGCGCGTACTTGAGTTCCACAGCGGCGATGCTCCAATCCTTTTTGATAGACTTGATTTTCTTCTCTCCGGCTGTTTTCCTTGTAAATCCTTGTAGCCTTCGAGTCTTCTAACTTCTTCAAAAGGTTCCCTCGACGCTCACAGCTCGTATTTGAGTTCCACAGCGCCGATGCTCCAATCCTTTTCCCACCCAAGATGTTTTCCCCATAGACTTCTCGCGTTCTTCGGGTCTCCTTTGAATGTCCCGCCCAAGATGTTTCCCCCCATATGCGTCGCGTTCTAAGCATCTCCTTTCCTTCGTTGTCTGGTCACACTACCGCCTTCCCGATCGGTTTTCCAGCCGATCTCGATGATTTGAATTAGCGTTGCCATCTGGTGGTGGCGATATTTTTTTTTTTAGTTTGACCCCTCCTGTGCTATCATCTCCAGTGTTCTGTGCCCATCGATCGACACTATCTTCCAGTGCCAATCGACCGCTCATTAATCAAAGCGCCCCCATCCCTTTATGGAAGTGATGTAGCACAATTCATTGCACTTGGTGAGTATTTCGTGCTTTCTTTTGTTTTCCTTTTTTTGATTTTCTCCTAATGCCCTTCAGATGCCCTTTCCAGGCTCAACCTCTCTCTTGCTGAGATGGCGACCTGACAGGGAAAGTGCAGAGAGGAAGTTAACCTCATCGCTTGGCATTGTTATTCTCCCTGGCATCAGGTAAGTACCATAAATTTTAACGCTTGTCTCGCCTGCGTTTACTTATTTATCTACATTTTTTTTTAGCTTGCTGGTGCCGACGATGTATGCCCCTCATCTTTCCAGCTACCACCCCGACATTATATTAATAAGTTTGTGTTTATTTGTGTGTTTTTTTTTTTTGTTTTTTAATTTATTGGGCGTACACCCTGATTCCGGCTGCCCCCATCCTCACCCGGAACCTCCGACCGCCTTGGGTAACCATCACGCACCGCCTTCCGCACTTCCTTCGCGGCGTCGCGACCGCCGGTGCCTCGTCGATTCCTTCCGGCCACTCGTCGCGTGCGACCTCGCGCCATCCACCTGTTTCCGGAGCCGACACCTGCCGCTCAAATGGCAGCCGCGTGTGCGCCACTTCCGGCTCCGACTGTTGCCGCTGCAGAGGGGGTCGGCGGTTGGCCTCGGGCTCGGGCCACACCTAAGGTCCTTTTTCTAACGGCTCCTCCGGGTCCGCTCTCCCCTTCGCGTCGGATTGCCCCGTACTCGGAGTCGGTGGGGCCCATGCGTCCGGCCGGCCTCTCCTTCGGGGATCTCGCGGGTTCATTTGGGGGGCCTCTTCCTCCCAGATCTGCGGCTTGTCCCCGGCCGCCTCCGTCGCCAGTCCCTCCGGCCACGTCCACACCACTGACTGCTGCCGCCACCGCACACCCTCGGCGATGAATGCCCGAGTGCTGTGGCTGACGTGGGCCGCCGGTACGTCGGTCCGCACCGTCGTCGACCCCTCGGTTGCGGGGGGCGGAGTCTCCGGCGTCTTTTGATCGGGCTGGTACCGCGGGGTGGGTGGCCGTGCTGGCCGCCACGGAGGCGTAACCCTCGGCACCTCGGCACCCTCGGGACCTCCCACATTCGCTGCTCCTCCTCCTCCGCCTCTTTCAGTTGGGCGTGCCATCGGATGGCCGCCTCCACGTGTTGGCGGCGCAGCCTAACCCTCTCCTCGGGCTCCTGCTCCCGCTCCTGCTCCGTCGGGCCTTGGACCCCAGGCCTGGCCTGACTCTGAGTTCGGGTAGGCCGGGCTGCCCACCATCCTTGCCCCGGGTTGGGTCCCTGCTGGGCCGCCATCCTCCTACGTGCTTCGGCTCCGTAAATATGCTGCTCATGGTGACTGATATTTTCTTAATGCCTGACTGTCGATGGGTTTTCCTCACATGAATGCTCGGTTTCGCACATTCCTCTTTGATTGTCACCGTTATGCTTTACCCAGGGAGCTTGCTCTCTTACGGTACAGCTCTCTTTGCTGTGCCGTCTTCCCCCTTTCTTCGTAAAACTCATAAGCCTTTCAGCTTGACAGATCAACCTGGCACTTTGGATGCTGCGGTTCGCTGCTTCTCAACGTGCCTAAACGAAAATTGTCCAGGTAGCTTCGGGATATGTCTTGGGTATCCTTTGTGTATCCTAGAGGTATCCTTGGGGTACCCTTAAGGAATCCTCGGTATATCCTTGAGGTTTCCTTGGGGTAGCCTTGGGCTATCCTTGGGGTAGCCTTGGGCTATCCTTGGGGTAGCCTTGGGTTATCCTTGTTTTATCCTTATTTGATCCTTAGGGTATCCTTTGGGGTGCCTTTGGGGTATCCTTGCGGTGTCCTTGTAGTATCCTTGGACTATCCCTGTGTTATCCTTAGGGGATCCTTAGGGTATCCCTTGGGGTGCCCTTGTGGTATCCTTGTAGTATCCTTGGACTGTCCTTGTGTTATCCTTAGGGGATCCTTAGGGTATCCTTTGGGGTGCCCTTGTGGTATCCTTGTAGTATCCTTGGACTATCCTTGTGTTATCCTTAGGGGATCCTTAGAGTATCCTTTGGGGTGCCCTTATGGTATCCTTGCAATATCCTTGGACTATCCTTGTGTTATCCTTAGGGGATCCTTAGGGTATCCTTTGGGGTGCCTTTGGGGTATCCTTGTGGTGTCCTTGTAGTATCCTTGGACTATCCTTGTGTTATCCTTATGGTGATCCTTAGGGTATCCTTTGGGTTGCCTTTGGGGTATCCTTGTGGTGTCCCTGTAGTATCCTTTCCGCCTGGCGTAATCACGGATGATTTGGCGAATGCCCAAAGTTGAATCCTGATGCCTCGCGGTCTGGGTTCCTTACGTGTTAACCGTGTCCTTGTGCTGTACCAGTGACTAACCTTTCCGCCTGGCGTAATCACGGATGATTTGGCGAATGCCCAAAGTTGAATCCTGATGCCTTGCGGTCTGGGTTCCTTACGTGTTAACCGTGTCCTTGTGCTGTACCAGTGAGTGACCTTTCCGCCTGGCGTGATCATGGATGATTTGACGACTGCCCAAAGTTGAATCCTGATGCCTTGCCCTTGTACCCGTAAGTGTCCTTTCCGCCTGGCGTGATCATGGATGACTCTGGCGAATGCCCGACGCTGAATCCTGTTGCCTTGCGATCTGGATTCCTTATGCGGTAACCATATCCTTGTGTTTTCCCCATGAGTGTCCTTCCGCCTGGCGTAATCACGGATGATTTGGCGAATGCCCAAAGATGAATCCTGATGCCTTGCGGTCTGGGTTCCTTACATGTTAACCGTGTCCTTGTGCTGTACCCGTAAGTGTCCTTTCCGCCTGGCGTGATTATGGATGACTCTGGCGAATGCCCGACGCTGAATCCTGTTGCCTTGCAGTCTGGATACGTTATGCGGTAACCATATCATTGTATTCTCCCATGAGTATCCTGCCGCCTGGCGTAATCACGGATGATCATATCCTTGTGGTGTTCTTCAAGGTGTCCTTTCCGTCTGGTTCATTGTAGTCTGTATCTAGTCCTCCGATGTGACTGTCTGCTCGGTCTCAGCGCGTGTTTGTTGCTGCTTAAGCTCGCTAATGTGAACCTTTCGCTCTTTCTTTGAATGTGTGTGGCGTATTTTGCAGATTACCGGCGAGACGAAATCTACAACCTGCTACGGGCCATCGTACCTCGGGGCTGCTTTGGATAGGTGGTGTTCTTTTGCCCATACTATGCTGCCCACTTCCGGCCTCCACTGCCTCCTCCTCAGATTGTAGTGTCTGGCTTGGTCCTGGGATGCCTTTTCCATGTTACGACGCACGACTTCGAAGATCTCTTGTAGTTTAGCTGCATTCTCGTCTGGGGTCTCTGTGCTTTTCCCCGAGCCTAGCGTTTCCCTGTCGTATAATGCGTTTGGCAAACGGGGTTCTCGACCTTGCATGAGAAACGCTGGGGAGTACCCGGTTGCTTTAGATATGCTTGTGTTTATTGCTAGCATAATTTCAGGCCAATTCTCGTCCCAGGTTCTTTGGTCCTTTCCTGCGAATTGAGCTATCATAGTCTTTACCGTACGGTTAGCTCGTTCTGTTGGGTTTTCCTGTGGTGTAGGGCTCCGTGAATTGCTGCTGAATTCCCATTTCGCTAAGAAATCTTTTGAAGGATCGACTGGCGAACTGTACCCCGTTATCGGTTATCACTATCTTTGGAGCCCCGAATCTTGATATTATTCGTTCTCTGAATGCCTTCTGTAGGATCTCCGCATTCGCTGTTCGTAGCGGTACAATTTCCGTCCATTTGGAAAACCGATCGATTAACACCAGTATCATCTGGTTCCCATGCTTTGATCTTGGCAATGGCCCGACGAAGTCCGCACATACTGTTGCCCATGGTTACTCTGGTACCTGAGTGAGCATTTTCCCTGCAGCCTGCAGCTGATTGGGCTTGTATTTCAGGCAAACTTCGCACTTGCGTACGTGGGTCCTGGCGTCCCTATGCATCCCTGGCCAGTAATACCGGGCTGCCAGGCGTGCTATAGTTCTTCTACTCCCAACATGACCAGCAGATGGGGAGTCATGGTTTTCTTCCAGTACGGCTTGTCCTAAACCCTGCGAAACGCACAATTTCCAAGCCACGACATCTTCATTTCCTGCTCTGTGTGGAATGTGCCTATAGAGAGACTCGCCTTCCATTACATAGTCTGGATATTTTTGAGGTTGGGCCTTTATCCTCTCGCACATATTCCTGATCCAGCTGCAGCTATTGATCGGTTTTCCCGATGCGTCTTTTATGGCCATGAGTGTCTTCGGCAACGGTTGACGGGATAGGGCGTCTGCCACTAGGTTCAGCTGTCCTTTCCTGTATGCTATCTCGTAGTCGTACTGCTGTAACTCCAGAGCCCATCTTGCTATCCTTCCAGACGGGCTTTCTATGCTGTTTAACCACTTTAAAGCCATGTGGTCTGTAACCACTTTAAAATGGTAGCCCTCCAAGTACGGCTTCAGCTTCCTGATTGCTCACACGATTGCCAAGCACTCTTTCTCTGTTGTGGAGTAATTTTTCTCCGCGCCGTTTAGAGTCCGGCTTGAGTATGAAATGAACCTTTCGCCGTCCTCTGTCTCTTGCGTCAGGATTGCACCCAATCCATAGTCGCTGGCGTCCGTCTGAATGATTAACTTTTTCTCGAAATCTGGGCATGCCAGCACTGGATCGGCTACTAGTCGTGCCTTTACCTCTTCGAAGTTCTGTTGGTGTTCCAGCGTCCAGCGTCCATTTGCATTTATCGGCGTTTATTTTTAGGTTTGGTTCCTTGAGGCGCCTAAAGACTTCCTTTAGATTCTTCACGTGTTCTTTCAGCGTGCGTCCGATCACAATGATGTCATCTTGGTATGCAAACGCGTATGGTGACATCTCCGGGCCGATTACCTGATCCAGAGCCCTTTGGAACGTGGCCGAAGCTGAATGTAGACCGAAAGGCATTACTTTCCATTGGAACAAGCCTTTGTCGGGTACTGTAAACGCCGTATATTGCCGACTATTTACCTCCAAAGGGAATTGCCAATATCCGTCTTTCAAGTCTAGACTGATTATGTATTTCGCCTCTCTGAGTTGGTCCAGGATATAATTAATCCGCGGCATCGGGTAGGCATCTTTTATGGACTTCGCGTTTATTTGTCTGAAATCAACGCATAGTCTCCACTTGCCCGTCTTCTTTTTCACCATTACAATGGGCGAGCTGTATGGACTTCTTAAGTGTTCTATGAAGCCCATTTGTAACAACTCGTCCACCTTTGCGTTGATCTCTCCTTGGACTATTGGGTTCTTAGGATAATACCTCTGTTTGATTGGCTTATCGTCTTTCATGGTGATTTGGTGCTCGGCCACTGTAGATGTTCCTGACATGGTGCTGAATTCTGCTAACTGTTCGTCGAGGAATTTTTCAATGTCCTCTTCATCACTTACGTGTGAATCTACCGCCACCGACAGCCTTTCTTCCAGGCATCCATTATGTCGTTTTCTTGCCGGTATTCGCAATTCATGCCCGGCACATTTTAATTCAGCCCCGACTCCCGTGAGGAAATTCCACCCCAGCACTAGTTCATCCACTACTCCTGGAAGTATTAGCAAATTCATCTCCAATTGTTTGTTTCCAAATTCCACCGTGATCTCGAGCTGTGAGCTTATTCTGCTGCACCTGCCGTCTGCCAACCTAACTTGCCGTCTTGTCCTTCTTATCCTTCCTTTATTTATTTTTTTTTTTCGCGCGGAGTCCCACGGCCCACTTACCCGCCCAACCGACCGAGGGGCGCAGCCGTGTATCGTACGGCACGATTCGCGATAAGATAGACGCGAGATAGGAAAATAAAGGTAAAGGTCCGGGGAAAAAAGTAATAGTTAGATCAATCTTGTGCCAATGAAGCAAGTATTAATCGTTTTAGGAGCGGCAGAGAGTCAAGATTTGATATTACAGGAAAAAGTCTATTATAGTCAGAACATAATACTCTGAAAGGCTCATGCAAGGCATAGTTAGATCTACAATGATTTAAAGTTAGGGGAATATAATTTCTAGTTAATCTACTTGGCACAGAAAAGTTTAGCCGACTTAACAAGTCGGGGCAGTCAATATCACAATGTATAAGGTTATAAATAAAGATAGTACCAAGCATCGTTCTACGGTTGGCTAGGGATGGTAAATTAATCAAAAGAAGTCTACTAGAATAAGAAGGTAAGATAAGATTTGCATCCCAGTTTAGGCGCCGTAAAGCAAAAAGAAGGAAGTTTTTTTGTACAGATTCAATACGACCAATATGTATTCCGTATTGTGGACTCCAGACGGGAGACCCATACTCCAGAATCGGACGGACTAGCGAAATATATAAAGTTTTAGTCTTGGCACAGAAAAGTTTAGCCGACTTAACAAGTCGGGGCAGTCAATATCACTATGTATAAGGTTATAAATAAAGATAGTACCAAGCATCGTTCTACGGTTGGCTAGGGATGGTAAATTAATCAAAAGAAGTCTACTAGAATAAGAAGGTAAGATAAGATTTGCATCCCAGTTTAGGCGCCGTAAAGCAAAAAGAAGGAAGTTTTTTTGTACAGATTCAATACGACCAATATGTATTCCGTATTGTGGACTCCAGACGGGAGACCCATACTCCAGAATCGGACGGACTAGCGAAATATATAAAGTTTTAGTCAAATAAGGATCATCGAATTCTTTTGACCACCTTTTAATAAATCCAAGCACTCCTCTGGCTTTATTAACCATGGACGAAATGTGATTAGAAAATTTTAGTTTGGGGTCCAAGAGAACGCCAAGATCGTTTACCAGAGTTATTCTATCCAAAGAGCTGCCACTTAACGTGTAGGTCGCGTATATCGGATTGGCCCGATAAAAAGTCATCAGCTTGCACTTGGAACCGTTTAAATTTAGTAAATTATCTCGGCACCAGTTTTGAAAATTATCTAGATCGGATTGCAAGTCTAAATGGCAGGAATGGCAGGAAATGTCCTTATACTGCAGGCACAACTTAACATCATCTGCGTACATAAGTACGCGAGAATGACTTATAATTGAGGGAAGATCATTAATAAATAATGTAAAAAGTAACGGACCCAGATGGCTCCCTTGTGGGACACCGGAGGTAACACGGAGAATTTCAGAAATTGAATTTTTAAAAAGGACCCTTTGTGACCTGGAAAGGTCCATTCAGATAACTTGAAATCCATTTAAGCAGATCAACTGGAAAACCTAAAAGGTCAAGTTTTTGAATGAGAAGTAAGTGATTTACAGAGTCAAATGCTTTACTAAAGTCAGTGTAAATGACGTCAGTTTGAAAACTACTATTGAAGCCTTTTATCACTAATGAAGTGAGCTCCAGAAGGTTTGTGTTTGTGGATGTACGTTTAATAAATCCGTGTTGACACGGAGAAATTATTGATCTGCAAAGGTGCTGCAAATGAGGAGTAATAACTTTTTCAAAAAGCTTAGGAATAGCTGACAACTTAGAAATACCTCTGTAGTTACTGGCTTCTAACTTGTTACCTTTTTTGAAAAGAGGAATAATAAATGATTCCTTCCAAATATTTGGGAATTGGGAGGTTTCTATAGATTAGGTAAACAACTTGTGAAGAGGTTTGCACAGGGCCTTAGCGCAATACCTAAGCGCGCACCCAGGAATACCATCGGGCCCTGGCGAATAAACAGGTTTAATACCAAGAAGATCCAAAAGAAGAGAGCTTTCTGTTAAAGTGGGACAGAATATGAGATTTGACTTGGTTATGTTGTAAGAATAAGGCTGTGATGAATAATCTACAGTAGAGTAAGTCGGTTGAAAAATTGGGCAAATAAATCGGCTATTGCCTGATCTGTGGTTGCCGTCATGTTTTCGAACGATAGCGAGGAAGGAAAAGAATTAGATTTACGCTTGTTAACAAAATTATAAAACTGTTTCGGGTCCTGAGAGAACTGAACCTTACAACGGTTTAAGTAACTGTTATAACACTGAGCATTAAGCACGGTAAATCTTGACCGAGCACTTAAATATCTAGTAAAAACAGATTGAGAACCGGTATTTTTATATTTCCTAAAAAGTCTGGACTTTACATTTCTTAAGTGTGTCAACTCTTTGCTAAACCAAGGTGATTTATTGGAAGTTGACGGATAGTACCACGGAACACAGGAATTAAAAAATGAGTTTATTGCAGTGTAAAAAACATTAACTGCATCGGACATATTAATGCATAGGTAAAGATCAGACCAATTAAAGCCAGAAATAAAATTATTTAGCCTCAGAAAGTCTGCCTTGCGAAAACAATGTATTCGTTTGGATTTTTCTGATTTTTCTTCTATAACTCTACCCGTATCAAATGAAAGTTCGAATGTTGGGTGATATGGATCTTCAGGTTGCGTGAGTGGTGCCACTCTGGCCAGAAACACACCTTCAGGATTTGATACAAAACACAAATCAAGTAGGCGACCTAATGAATTTCGAACATGGTTTACTTGAGATAGAGATATGTCAAGCAGGCCATCAATAAAATCATGCTGTGCTATAGGTAGTAAGATATTCGATCCATCCTCAGTGGACCAAGTAACTCCAGGTATATTAAAATCAGCTAGAACTATCAACTGATCCCTATCGGAAAGCTTGTTTGCAACGGACTTTATCAGCCAGTCTATCCGCTAGCTCCTCGTTGATGAAACTTGGCGTATCTCCCGTGTCAATTGTGGCCTTGTATGCGACGCCTTCAATTTCAACGTACGCGGATAACTGCTGCTCTTCCTCGATCAAATTGCCAGTTAGTTTGGAAAGGGGGCACTTTGCGATCCCTGTGCGCCTCTCTGCGACTGGGATCACTGCCCATTTCCCGCTTTTTGGCAGCACTCTACACTCCTGATGCCAACTTTGCCGCACACCCAGCAGAACAGTACTCTCTGGTGTTCGTGTCCTCCACAACGGCGACATGCATCCTGTGGGTTCACTATGTGGGTCTGCGCATTGGTGGCTCTTGGTATTGGGTTGCGTGCCACCTGAGTGGTGATTGGTGGCCTCCATAATGTGTTCGTTGGCTGCCTTCGGTGTGTATCATTGGCCGGTGTCCACTGGCCATAGGACGGTGTTTGGTTTCCCATGTTGTCTTTACATCTCCTGCATGTAGTTTGTGGTGGTGCTGCGATTTTGTTTCGAGAGAACTTGTGTTCGTGAACGAATTCTTCTCGCTCTTTGTCCAGTTCTTCGTATTCGTCTGCCAAGATCATTAATGTGTACAGATCTTCCACTTTGTACGTTCTTAGTGAAATTCTCAGATCTGGTGTGCAGTTGTCCTTGATTATTTCTAGGGTCTCCTTAGGTGAGTACCCGAGTGGCCTCATCAAAGTCTGCATGTCCACCATGTAGTCTTTGAACGGTTCCCTGAAACCTTGTTTCCGCTGTTTTACCTTGTCTGCCAACTTCGAGAAAAACCCTCTCGGCAAAAAGTACGTCTGGAAACTTTCGCTGAACTCCTCACAGTACCCAGATTGAATTCCTGGTTAAATGGCTGCTGGGCTAATGCTGAAGTTACCTCCGTCCTTTTAAAACTTGGCGAGTCTTTAAATACGTTCTAATCACATCATCGCGGAACCGATGGTGCAGTTGAGAAAACTCCTGCTTAACATCCGTCCTGGCTCTGAACGCAGGTACCCATAAGGACCTGCGTCAACCCTCGCATGAACCTCACCCATGAACTCATGGGGGCATCGTGGAGGACTTAAAGTTTGGACCCATATTGCATGCAGAACAATAGTAAAACCCAAGAAGAAGAGAGAGGAGCTTTCCAGAAGAGTAGAAAAATGATGAGGTCGCCAGATCAAGGCGTTACAGAAGAAGGAAAGACGGCGCAAGAGGTTCATCTGGAGGAACAACCAAACCCATCTACGGCAATACTGCACGAGGATCAGCAAACCCCTGCTTCATCCCAAGATGTCAGACCTGCGGTAAGCTCCCCAAGACAAAAGCTCATCTATAAAATGAGAGCACTAGAAGAGGAAACGATCGAGAAATGCAGAGCAGTGCTTGGAAAAATGAAGCATGCTATGCTAAAGCAGCGAAACATCAGTATGGATGTGAAAGACGGAGCGTCAGAACTGAGCGAACTCCTTGATATTGTCGGAAACTACAGGAAAAGCTGGATGACAGCCGAAACAGAGAGAGTCAAGAAAACGAACTCAGCGGCTGAAGCCAACAAAAAGCTGCAGGAAACTGACACACCAGTTTCGTCCCGCAAAAAGCGGGCTGCTTCTAGCCCGGCCGAGCAAGAGGCATTTAAAAAGCCGAAAAGTAAGGAAGCGAAGGACGGCTTTAAGACAGTGACTCGGAAGAAGGGAAAACCCAAAACATCTCAAACAGAGGAAACGAACAAAGCAGTTAATGTTAACCCTGAGAGGAAAGGAGAAAACTCTAAGGTACGGTCAAGATCCCGTCCAGAAGCTGTATTGGTTAAGCCCGCAGAAGGCAGGAGCTACGCCGAGGTGTTGAGGGAACTTATGGAAACGTATAATTAGCGCATATCGCACGGTTTCGTGTGCTGCAGCACTTGTCTTAGCATGCGTGGTTCCGATAGACCTGCTAGCGAAAGAACGCAAGAGCCTCTACGACCTCCGACAAGCTGGAGAAGCATCTAGACAATTCTGGCCCTAAAAAGAGAGACCATCAATGCCTGGCAAGAAAGATGGGAACGCGAAGGCACTGGAAGATGGACAAGAAGACTTATCCCCGACCTTAAAAGCTGGGTTGAGAGACGACACGGGGATGTAGACTACTACGTCACCCAAGTGCTCACAGGTCACGGTTATTTTAGTTTCTTTCTAAATAAGATGGGCAAAAGCACGGAAGCCAGCTGTATGCGGAAGCCGACAACGCAGAACACACAGTGTTTTATTGTACCCAATTCGCGAAGCAACGAAATATCCTGTCACGAGCGATCGGACAGATTACGCCGGAAACTATAGTCGCCAAGATGTGCGAAAGTGAAAAGAACTGGAGAGCAGTAGCCGCTTTTATCGGAGACATTCTGCGCTTGAAGAAATTAGACCTTGATGAAAGGGTATAAAAAAGGCAGGCTGGACGCAGACCATCAGACGGGCTCTGGGGATCGCCTCTCCTTGGGTGCCAATGGATATCTACAACGGTATAAATTGGCATTGAAGTAGAGACGAGCCTTAGAGCTTTGTATGAGTAGATGAACGCGCATCGCGCGCAAGAGGCCCCACTTTGAAGAAATGCGGAAGATTTTCCGAAGTGGATACAGGCCTGATGAGGAGGGGTTTTTAGTGGGTGCAAGCCCCACATAGCACACATACGACGGTAGTGTGAGATGCAGAAGGCATTTTCCCCCCCTCAGCCCAAAAAAAAAAAAAAATATTATTATTTTTATTATTATTATTATTATTATTATTATTATTATTATTGTTATTATTATTATTATTATTAATATTATTATTATTATTATTATTATTATTATAATTATTATTATTATTATTATTATTATTATTATTATTATTATTATTATTATTATTATTATTATTATTATTATTATTATTATTATTATTATTATTATTATTATTATTATTATTATTATTATTATTATTATTATTATTATTATTATTATTATTATTATTATTATTATTATTATTATTATTAAGAAGAAGAAGAGAGAGGAGCATTCCAGAAGAGTAGAAAAATTATGAGGTCGCCAGATCAAGGCGTTACAAATGAAGGAAAGACGGCGCAAGAGGTTCATCTGAAGGAACAACCAAACCCATCTACGGCAATACTGCACGAGGATCAGCAAACCCCTGCTTCATCCCAAGATGTCAGACCTGCGGTAGGCTCCCCAAGACAAGAGCTCATTTATAAAATGAGAGCACTAGAAGAGGAAACGATCGAGAAATGCAGAGCAGTGCTTCGAAAAATGTAGCATGCTATGCTAAAGCAGCGAAACATCAGTATGGATGTTTTTTTTTTTTTTTTTCGCGCGGAGTCCCACGGCCCACTTACCCGCCCAACCGACCGAGGGGCGCAGCCGTGTATCGTACGGCACGATTCGCGATAAGATAGACGCGAGATAGGAAAATAAAGGTAAAGGTCCGGGGAAAAAAGTAATAGTTAGATCAATCTTGTGCCAATGAAGCAAGTATTAATCGTTTTAGGAGCGGCAGAGAGTCAAGATTTGATATTACAGGAAAAAGTCTATTATAGTCAGAACATAATACTCTGAAAGGCTCATGCAAGGCATAGTAAGATCTACAATGATTTAATGTTAGCGGAATATAATTTCTAGTTAATCTACTTGGCACAGAAAAGTTTAGCCGACTTAACAAGTCGGGGCAGTCAATATCACCATGTATAAGGTTATAAATAAGGATAGTACCAAGCATCGTTCTACGGTTGGCTAGGGATGGTAAATTAATCAAAAGAAGTCTACTAGAATAAGAAGGTAAGATAAGATTTGCATCCCAGTTTAGGCGCCGTAAAGCAAAAAGAAGGAAGTTTTTTTGTACAGATTCAATACGACCAATATGTATTCCGTATTGTGGACTCCAGACGGGAGACCCATACTCCAGAATAGGACGGACTAGCGAAATATATAACGTTTTAGTCAAATAAGGATTATCGAATTCTTTTGACCACCTTTTAATAAATCCAAGCACTCCTCTGGCTTTATTAACCATGGACGAAATGTGATTAGAAAATTTTAGTTTGGGGTCCAAGAGAACGCCAAGATCGTTTACAAGAGTTATTCTATCCAAAGAGCTGCCACTTAACGTGTAGGTCGCGTATATCGGATTGGCCCGATAAAAAGTCATCAGCTTGCACTTGGAACCGTTTAAATTTAGTAAATTATCTCGGCACCAGTTTTGAAAATTATCTAGATCGGATTGCAAGTCTAAATGGCAGGAAATGTCCTTATACTGCAGGCACAACTTAACATCATCTGCGTACATAAGTACGCGAGAATGACTTATAATTGAGGGAAGATCATTAATAAATAATGTAAAAAGTAACGGACCCAGATGGCTCCCTTGTGGGACACCGGAGGTAACACGGAGAATTTCAGAAATTGAATTTTTAAAAAGGACCCTTTGTGACCTGCCATTCAGATAACTTGAAATCCATTTAAGCAGATCAACTGGAAAACCTAAAAGGTCAAGTTTTTGAATGAGAAGTAAGTGATTTACAGAGTCAAATGCTTTACTAAAGTCAGTGTATATGACGTCTGTTTGAAAACTACTATTGAAGCCATTTATCACTAATGAAGTGAGCTCTAGAAGGTTTGTGATTGTGGATCTACGTTTAATAAATCCGTGTTGACACGGAAAAATGATTGATCTGCAAAGGTGCTGCAAATGAGGAGTAATAACTTTTTCAAAAAGCTTAGGAATAGCTGACAACTTAGAAATACCTCTGTAGTTACTGGCTTCTAACTTGTTACCTTTTTTGAAAAGAGGAATAATAAATGATTCCTTCCAAATATTTGGGAATTGGGAGGTTTCTATAGATAAGGTAAACAACTTGTGAAGAGGTTTGCACAGGGCCTTAGCGCAATACCTAAGCGCGCACCCAGGAATACCATCGGGCCCTGGCGAATAAACAGGTTTAATACGAAGAAGATCCAAAAGAAGAGAGCTTTCTGTTAAAGTGGGACAGAATATGAGATTTGACTTGGTTATGTTGTAAGAATAAGGCTGTGATGAATAATCTACAGTAGAGTAAGTCGGTTGAAAAAATTGGGCAAATAAATCGGCTATTGCCTGATCTGTGGTTGCCGTCATGTTTTCGAACGATAGCGAGGAAGGAAAAGAATTAGATTTACGCTTGTTAACAAAATTATAAAACTGTTTCGGGTCCTGAGAGAACTGAACCTTACAACGGTTTAAGTAACTGTTATAACACTGAGCATTAAGCACGGTAAATCTTGACCGAGCACTTAAATATCTAGTAAAAACAGATTGAGAACCGTTATTTTTATATTTCCTAAAAAGTCTGGACTTTACATTTCTTAAGTGTGTCAACTCTTTGCTAAACCAAGGTGATTTATTGGAAGTTGACGGATAGTACCACGGAACACAGGAATTAAAAAATGAGTTTATTGCAGTGTAAAAAACATTAACTGCATCGGACATATTAATGCATAGGTAAAGATCAGACCAATTAAAGCCAGAAATAAAATTATTTAGCCTCAGAAAGTCTGCCTTGCGAAAACAATGTATTCGTTTGGATTTTTCTGATTTTTCTTCTATAACTCTACCCGTATCAAATGAAAGTTCGAATGTTGGGTGATATGGATCTTCAGGTTGCGTGAGTGGTGCTACACTGGACAGAAACACACCTTCTGGATTTGATACAAAACACAAATCAAGTAGGCGAACTAATGAATTTCGAACATGGTTTACTTGGGATAGAGATATGTCAAGCAGGCCATCAATAAAATCATGCTGTGCTATACATAGGTAGTAAGACATTCGATCCATCCTCAGTGGACCAAGTAACTCCAGGTATATTAAAATCACCTAGAACTATCAACTGATCACTATCGGAAACCTTATTTGCAACGGACTTAATGACGGATAGGTGATTTAAATAATCAGGAAGTTCAGACAACGGCGGAATATATGAGCAAGTTATGTATATAAAGTTACCAGGAAGCGATAACTTTACACAAATAAATTCAATGGTATTGAATTCATCAAAAAATAACTGCTCAGACGGGAGGTTTGAATCAACTCCAATTAAGACTCCACCTCCCCGTCTAGAGGGACGGTCATACCTATATATTGTGTACTTACCTGGAAAAACTTCGGAGCTAAAGATCTCCGGCTTTAACCAGGTTTCTGTGAACACAATAATATGAGATGCAAAGGAAAGGCTATCGGAATACAATTTAGTAAGTTTGCTGCGCAAACCTCTTGCATTCTGATAGGAAAGTAGGAGGTTAGAAGTTAGTTTTTTGAAATTGGTACACTGGTTTGGCCTCGACTAGGAAGTTTTACTCCCACGGGCCCCTTCTTTTTTATCTTAGCCTCGAACTCTTTTACAACCATATTATCCGGCCAAAAGTCGCCCGAGCATATGGCTTCAAAAAGCTCGTTAGGGACAGTTACCTTGAAAGATGAAATGTCTCTAGCATAAGAAAACTTAAACTTTTCCACCTTTACACTATTACAATCGGCTTTAGTTTTGTCTTGTATATAAGACAATACATCAAAAGATGTTTGATCAGGGGAAAGCCGAGAAACGAAAATTTGTTTCTTGAGTGGAACCACTGAAAGGGATTTTGGTGGAGCAGACAATGCTTCTGCCAAACCAACTTGAGCCGGTTGTCCGGACTCAGTAGTCCCTTGTGGAGGAGATGCTATATTCTGAGAGATAGGTGGATCCACTAATTGTGAAACCACTACGGACAAATCGGAATTTTTAGAAGTCCCTGGTTGCATGCATTCTGAAACGGATTGTTCGGATACCGAATCTTTTTTAGCTGCCGATCTTAGCAACATTTGAGGGTTTGCTGAAATCGGCTGCTGATCCGCCGGAATGCTCTGTTGTTCTTTTGATTTCGGTTGCGGGGTGTTCCCCTTTTGCTCCTTACCACCAGCGGCCTTTTTGCGCTTAGGGGACTCTTCTAATAGCTTACGACTATTAAACTGCGAGTCCAGCGCAGAGAGGAGATCATCAGCTCGGCGAAAACTATCTCTAGCCACACCGAAACAGCTAATCAGCCCCATCAGGCCGCCTTTAGTTTGGCGCATGAACGATTTCATCTCGTTCGCAACCTCGACACAAGCATCACAACAAAACTGCAAATTGGGCCCCTTTGATAGGTCATCACTTGTCCGGCCAGTAAAACCGGCGCACTTGGTGTGCACCATATTTTCACACAGCCAGCAAGTCATATTCGACTGGTCAGCCCTGATTACGAGGCTGCATTTCATGCAGAAGCAGACTAAATTTTTATTATTCATTGTATTTATTGGGACCACTGTACCAAGAAAGCGAATTGAAATTTATAAGCGAGCAGTTATAAGTACCGCAAGAACGCAGAAACTGCACGCTTAGAACTTTCAAAGCAAAGAGAGCAAGAGAGCGGGAGCGTAACTAAGTCAAAGTGCATGCACAAAAGAGAAACGGTGGGGATAAAAGAAAAGAAAACACAGATAAGAATTACGAAAACTAAAACAATTTATTAGTATTAAATACAAAGTGCACTCGCGAAGCGAACGGAGTTTAAATTTATGTTTAAATAACACGGAAGAATATTAAAATTGTTTTGATAAAACCCACCGATGGGAATAAACGAAAACAAAATTCAAAATTCGAAGCGCAGAAAAAAAACACGACCGTTTACTTTGAAAGTCAGAGACGAATGTGAAAGACGGAGCGTCAGAACTGAGCGAACTCCTTGATATTGTCGGAAACTACAGGAAAAGCTGGATGACAGCCGAAACAGAGAGAGTCAAGAAAACGAACTCAGCGGCTGAAGCCAACAAAAAGCTGCAGGAAACTGACACACCAGTTTCGTCCCGCAAAAAGCGGGCTGCTTCTAGCCCGGCCGAGCAAGAGGCATTTAAAAAGCCGAAAAGTAAGGAAGCGAAGGACGGCTTTAAAACAGTGACTCGGAAGAAGGGAAAACCCAAAACATCTCAAACAGAGGAAACGAACAAAGCAGTTAATGTTAACCCTGAGAGGAAAGGAGAAAACTCTAAAGTACGGTCAAGATCCCGTCCAGAAGCTGTATTAGTTAAGCCCGCAGAAGGCAGGAGCTACGCCGAGGTGTTGAGGGAACTTAGGGAAAACTTGAAGCCTGACGAGACCGAATCAGCCATCCGATCAGTCAGGAAAACCAAGTCAGGGGATTTGCTTCTCGAGTTATCAAAAGGAAGTAAGTCCGAGAAGCTTTGCGAAAGCATTAAGCACACGCTCATGGAAAACGCCACAGTGAAGACTATCAGGCCGTTGAGCAAGTTGCAGATACGAGACCTAGACAGTCTGACAAATGAGGAGGAAGTCATAACTGCAATCAAGTCTATTATAGGCGAGCAGAGTCAGAAAGTCAAAGTGAGACTAACTGGCGCAAACAGTTCTGAGCAAAAACGTGCATTCGTTATATTGCCAACAGAAGAAGCAGCTAAAATTTTTAAGGAGCAAAGAATCAAGATTGGATGGACGCGATGCCGAGTGAAACGGTGCATCGAAGTTACACGCTGCTTCAGATGCTTTGGGGTAGGCCACCTACAAAGGGATTGCTCGGGACCAGACAGGAGAGATCTCTGTATTAGGTGTGGAGAGACGGGGCACAAGATGAGAAACTGCACGAAGACACCGAAATGTTGCCTGTGTGCATATGAAAACCGCAGGGATCTCAATCATTTCCCTGGGACGAGTAACTGCGCAGCCAGTACCCCTAAAACCCAAATATGAAAATCTTACAAGCAAACCTTCACAGAAGCGGTATAGCAGATGATCTGCTGTCCCAAATAGTACTGGAACATTGCAAGGATTTGGTTATAATCTGCGAACAATATAGAGTGAAACAACCCGGTATCTGGCTGGAAAATGAATATAAGACTGCAGCTATATGGATCCCAGCTGCGGGTGACATACAATGTCTCGGTGATGGCAGAGGTAGCTGTTACGTATATGTACAACTTAAGGAATTCACCATATTCAGTTGTTATCTAACCCCGAACGATACAATAGAAGCTTTCCAACATAAAATCGATGAGATTGAAGACATAGCTCGGCAAATGCATGAAAGCCTTATAGTAGCTGGTGACTTCAATTCTAGAGTGGCATGCCAACAACCAACAGCAGAGGCCGAAAAATTCTTAATATGTCAGCAAGAGTTGGACTGGTAGTCGCTAACGTGGGCAGAGCTCCGACGTATCAGCGAATGGGCCAAACAGGCACAATACCTGATATAACGCTAGTATCAGAGAACTCTGCGCACAGAATATTAGACTGGAAAGTTTTAGACATCTACAATGGAAGCGACCACGAGTACATATACTTCAGTACTGAAGGATGTACGGTTCATCATGTAGGAAATCAAATATGAACTAGTCACCGATGGAATGTTAACCGACTAAACAAGAACCTCTTAATAGGAGAAATTGACAGGAGTCAAATCGATAGCAATGAGAGAACTAGCGTGGAGAGCGTTGTTAGCAGCACTATGTCCACCATAAAAAGAGCTTGTGATGCTGCAATGCCAAAGTCTGGCAATCCCCACAGGCGAGGAGCAGAGGTATACTGGTGGACGGACGAGATGAATGCTTTAAGGGAGACTAGCCTCCGCTATAGGCGTCATCTCACACGAGCTAGGAGAAGCGGAAACTTCGCTACACAGGAGGAGGAGTACAAGAAGGCGAAAAAGCTTCTTAATATTGCCATTCGCATGAGTAAACGAAATAAATGGAAATCCCTCTGCAATGACGTTAACAAGGACCCATGGGGTCTGGGGTACAAACTCGTTATGAAGAAGCTTAGGTCAAGAAGTACTCTGCCAGATATAGACGACGAGCACATGGATAACATTGTCAAAACTCTGTTTCCGCCCCATCCGATCAGACCAGTTTACACTGCACTCCAGCTATCTGAGCAACACTTCGAGTTATTCAGTGAGGATGAATTAACTAAGGCAATAGGCAGCATGAAGAATAGAAAAGCACCGGGACCCGACAATATACCGACCGAAGTTCTTAAAGTCATCGCAAAGAGCAGACCAGATGTACTATTAAATATGTACAACAAGTGCCTGCAGTATGGAATATTCCCCGATCCGTGGAAAACACAGAGGTTGGTCTTGATAAACAAAGGAAAGGGAAACACTGCAACCCCATCAGCCTATCGACCGCTCTGCATGCTCAACACGACTGGAAAGCTACTGGAAAAGCTGATCAAGCCTCGACTAGCTGCTCCTGTCGAGGTATCAGGTGGTTTCTCCAGCAGGCAATACGGGTTCCGACCAGGGAGGTCCACAATCGGAGCAATACAGGAAGTCGTTAATGCAGCACTGGCAAGCCAAGTGGGCAACCATGCATCCAGACCCATTGTGCTTTTGGCGACACTAGACGTCAAAAATGCGTTTAATAGTGTCAGGTGGTCGGACATGATCGATTCGCTAAACATACGTTTCCACATCCCAGAATACCTGATGCGGATAATAGACAGCTATTTACAGAATCGAAAACTGATTTATCTGACAAGAAGAGGCGAAAAACGGATGGACATCACCTCGGGAGCAGCTCAAGGATCCATATTAGGACCGGAACTGTGGAATATCAGTTATGACGATATCCTCAGCACAGAAATGCCTGGCGACGCATTTCTCGTAGGATATGCGGATGACATAGTCGCAGTGATTCCAGCACGCAATACTGAGTACGCCCAACGAATACTAAATCAAGTAATGATTCGGGTAAACGAATGGATGGACTCTCGTGGCTTACAGCTGGCCCCAGAAAAAACCGAGCTATTGCTAGTCACCAGAAAGCAGATGCCACTGGAAATAGAATTAAGGCTCACTGAGACAACTATTCGGACACAGAAGTCAATAAAGTACCTTGGGGTCAGGCTGGACTCTAAGCTGACCTTTGGACCTCAAATTAATAACGCTAGAACCAAGGCTGCAGAGACTACAAGGTCTCTTAGTAGACTTATGGCAAACATCGGTGGACCAATTGCGTCTAGACGAAAGCTGTTAATGAATACAAACAACTCCATTCTTCTGTATGGATGTGAAGTGTGGGCTGATTCGCTAAAAACAAATTGCATACTGAAGACTTTATTGGCTATACAAAGAACCTCTGCCTTACGTATAATTAGCGCATATCGCACGGTGACGTATGCTGCAGCACTTGTCTTATCATGCGTGGTTCCGAAAGACCTGCTAGCGAAAGAACGCAAGAGCCTTTACGACCTCCGACAAGCTGGAGAAGCATCTAGACATTCGTTTCTGGCCCTAAAAAGAGAGACCATCAATGCCTGGCAAGAAAGATGGGAACGCGAAGGCACTGGAAGATGGACAAGAAGACTTATCCCCGACCTTAACAGCTGGGTTGAGAGACGACACGGGGATGTAGACTACTACGACACCCAAGTGCTCACAGGTCACGGTTATTTTAGTTTCTTTCTAAATAAGATGGGCAAAAGCACGGAAGCCAGCTGTATGCGGAAGCCGACAACGCAGAACACACAGTGTTTTATTGTACCCAATTCGCGCAGCAACGAAATATCCTGTCACGAGCGATCGGACAGATTACGCCGGAAACTATAGTCGCCAAGATGTGCGAAAGTGAAAAGAACTGGAGAGCAGTAGCCGCTTTTATCGGAGACATTCTGCGCTTGAAGAAATTAGACCTTGATGAAAGGGTATAAAAAGGGCAGGCTGCACGCAGACCATCAGACGGGCTCTGGGGATCGCCTCTCCTTGGGTGCCATCCATTGGCATCTACTACTGTATAAATTGGCATTGAAGTAGAGACGAGCCTTAGAGCTTTGTATGAGTAGATGAACGCGCATCGCGCGCAAGAGGCCCCACTTTGAAGTAATGCGGAAGCTTTTCCGAAGTGGATACAGGCCTGATGAGGAGGGGTTTTTAGTGGAAGCCCCACATACCACACATACGACGGTAGTGTGAGATGCAGAGGGCATTTTCCCCCCCCCTCAGCCCAAAAAAAAAAAAAAAAAATTATTATTATTATTATTATTATTATTATTATTATTATTATTATTATTATTATTATTATTATTATTATTATTATTATTATTATTATTATTATTATTATTATTATTATTATTATTATTATTATTATTATTATTATTATTATTATTATTATTATTATTATTATTATTATTATTATTATTATTATTTTTTTTATTTATTATTATTATTATTATTATTATTATTATTAACGATAAATTTACATACGACTGTGCACACAAAGGACGATTTGATGATATCGGGCTTGAGGAATGCAGCATTCTGACACCTTAGTACGCAAGAGTGACATTTTGGAGAAACGGCTATCGGGATAATGTTACGTTCGCCTCCGTCCAGTTAAAACTTAGCAAGTCTCTCCGTACGTTCAAATCACATCGCCTTTGACTCGGCGGTACAGGTGCAGTTGAAATGATTCCTGATTCGCGTCTGTCCCTGCTCTGAACACAACCGCCCATGAAGCTTTGTGTCAACCCTCGCATGGACCTCACTACTTGCATAGGGACCCATGGGGACATTTCGGACAACTGCACATAGGTGAGGAGATAGCGGCGTAGAGTTTGGACCCACTCACGCAAGATGACAACCCAATTAACACCAAACAATTTAGAAGAAGCTTTGCGGAAGAGCAACTTGATGGGTAGGTCGCCCCAAGGAAACACGACCATTGAAAGGAAGGAAAATAATGAACTTGCTGAACAGAACACTCCGAAAAAAGGAAAGGATTCCGAAGCACCACAGCAGATTGACCTTCAAACTACTGCTACACACAGGAAAGAGACAGCACCGACAACACAGCGAAGCTCCCCGCGAGAGGAACTAATATACAAGATGAGAACATTAGAGGAAGAATCTCTGACCAAGTGCAAGGCAATAATAAGGAAGATGAAGCATGCGATGCAAAAGCAAAGAAATATCAGCATGTCCCACAAGGGAGCCATCTGGGTCCGTTACTTTTTACATTATTTATTAATGATCTTCCCTCAATTATAAGTCATTCTCGCGTACTTATGTACGCAGATGATGTTATGTTGTGCCTGCAGTATAAGGACATTTCCTGCCATTTAGACTTGCAATCCGATCTAGATAATTTTCAAAACTGGTGCCGAGATAATTTACTAAATTTAAACGGTTCCAAGTGCAAGCTGATGACTTTTTATCGGGCCAATCCGATATACGCGACTTACACGTTAAGTGGCAACTCTTTGGATAGAATAACTCTTGTAAACGATCTTGGCGTTCTCTTGGACCCCAAACTAAAATTTTCTAATCACATTTCGTCCATGGTTAATAAAGACAGAGGAGTGCTTGGATTTATTAAAAGGTGGTCAAAAGAATTCGATGATCCTTATTTGACTAAAACTTTATTTATTTCGCTAGTCCGTCCGATTGTGGAGTATGGGTCTCCCGTCTGGAGTCCACAATACGGAATACATATTGGTCGTATTGAATCTGTACAAAAAAACTTCCTTCTTTTTGCTTTACGGCGCCTAAACTGGGATGCAATTCTTATCTTACCTTCTTATTCTAGTAGACTTGTTAAGTCGGCTAATCTTTTCTGTGCCAAGTAGATTAACTAGAAATTATATTCCCCTAACTTTAAATCATTGTAGATCTAACTATGCCTTGCATGAGCCTTTCAGAGTATTATGTTCTGACTATAATAGACTTTTTCCTGTAATATCAAATCTTGACTCTCTGCCGCTCCTAATACTTGCTTCATTAGCACAAGATTGATCTAACTATTACTTTTTTCCCCGGACCTTTACCTTTATTTTCCTATCTCGCGTCTATCTTATCGCGAATCGTGCCGTTTGATTCACGGCTGCGCCCCTCGGTCGGTTGGGCGGGTAAGTGGGCTGTGGGACTCCACGAAAAAAAAAAAAAAGTCAAGGACGGTACAGCTGAACTCACGGAGCTTTTCGATGAAATAGAAAGCTACAGAAAGCTACTAAATAACATGAGTAAGGCAATACCGAAGGCCTTGAAGATAGTCGATACCCCGCTATCGTCAACCCAAAAGAGAGCAGCTACCAGCCCGGCATTACAGAACGCAAGCAAAAAAGGCAGAGATAAAGAATCAAATGATGGCTTTCAAATGGTAACTAACAAAAAACGGAAAAAAGAGGCCAAATCGGATGAACGAAATATAAAAAGAGACGTTAATGGTGAAAAGAGAGATAAACCTAGGACAAAATTAAGATCTCGACCAGATGCTGTGCTAGTAAGGCTAACTGAAGGAAAGAGCTATGCACAGGTTCTGAGGGACCTACGAAATAGCGTGAAACCAGAAACAGATGTCAGCAATATCCTGTCGATTAGAAATCAAGATCAGGGGACATGCTCCTAGAACTGTCTAGAGGAAGCAAAGCCGAATTATTATGCGAGACTATCAAGACCACGCTCAAAGGGTGATGCAACGGTTAGGACCATGAAACAGCAAACCAAACTGGAAATTCGAGATATTGATAGTATTACAGAGGAAAGCGAGATCATTTCCGCAATTAAAGCCGGGATAGGAGATACTACCGAAGAAATCAGAATTCATCTGACTGGAGTAAACAGCTCGGAGCAACGACGAGCCTTCGTTACCTTAGCGACAGAAGATGCAGCGAAAATACTGAAGCACCCAAGAATCAGGATTGGCTGGACCCTGTGTCGAGTAAAAGAATGCATCGACACTATGCGATGCTTCAAATGCTTTAGAGGGGGGACACACGCAAAGGAACTGTAAGGGGCCAGATCGAAAAACCTGTTTATCAGAGGCGGAGAGGCTGGGCACAAAAAAAAGAATGCAAAACCCAGTAAGATGTTGTATTTGCGCAGCGGAAAAAAGGAAAGAGTTAAACCACCTTCCGGGGACAAACAAATGTCATAGCGGCGCAAGTAAAAGCAGAGAATGAAAGTCCTACAAGCAAATATGCACAGAAGCAGAACGGCCAATGATCTGCTGCTCCAAATAGCATTGGAGCATCATGTAGATCTAGCCATTATCAGCGATCAATACAAAACTCGGGAGGACGGTCTGTGGATAAAAGATGAGACGAAAACCGCGGCTTTATGGATCCCAGTATTCAGCACCGTTACACACCATACCCCCATTAGACGGAATTGTTACGTATCAGCACAAGTTGCGGACTGGACCATTATTAGCTGCTAACTAACACCCTCCGATGACATTACGTCTTTCCAAAGAAAACTCGAAGATATCGAAGAATGGGGTACCTAAACATGGCGGCAAGGCTGGGAATGGTAGTTGCAAACATACAGACATCACGCTAGTGACGGAAGAAATGCAATGCCAGGTTGCCGAATGGCACGATATAGTATTAGAGATACAGTATATATACTAAAGTACACAAGGCGATCAAAATCGTTCTGAAAATCGCCTTAGCCTGGGAAAAAAGGGATGGAACGTAAATAGACTGAGCAAAACAACTCTCATCAACGAAATTGATATAAAAGCTAATACTATACGGCAAAACGACGAGAATATAGTCAACGACACTATGTCTATTATAAAAAAAGCGTGCAACGTCGCAATGCCAAAACGGGGAAACCCACACAGGCAAGATCAAGAAGCATACTGGTGGACAAATGAAATAAAAATCTTAAGAGAGAAGTGCCTTAAAACTAGACGCCGCTTCACCCGAGCAAGACGTACAGGAATATTTACTACCCAGGAGCAGGAGTACAAAAAAGCTAAGAAGGATCTTAATATTGCTATCCGGAAATCCAAGATTAATAAATGGAAGTGCCTTTGCAATGATGTCAACTTTGACCCATGGGGACTAGGCTACAAAATCGTCATGAAGAAACTTAGGTCCCGGAGACCTTTGCCGGAGCTACAGGTAGATCAGATGGACAATATCGTCAGAACACTCTTCCCTACTCACGAGTCGAGAAGAACGGTGTCCGACCTTGAAGAACGAGTAGACATGTTTACATTGGAAGAACTTGTCAGGGCAACAAAAAGCTTTAAAAGTGGGAAAGCCCCGGGACCCGATAACATACCTGCGGAGGTCCTGCAAGCAATTGCAGAGAGGCGACCTAATCTTCTACTCGATATGTTTAATGCTTGCATCCGAAAAGGACTATTTCCCGAGCAATGGAAACTGCAACGTCTGGTTCTGATAAGCAAGGGCAAAGGAGATCCCTTATCGCCATCAGCATATCGACCATTATGTATGTTAAATGCTACAGGAAAGCTCCTAGAAAAGATGATCAAACCTCGTCTAGCAGCAGCAGTTAACAGAGCCGGAGGACTCTCTCCTATGCAGTGCGGTTTTAGACCAGGGAGGTCCACAATAGGGGCAATTCAAAAGGTATATTACGAAGCACCACGAAGTCAACAAGGAAATCACTACTCGAGACCTATAGTACTCTTAGCAACACTGGATGTCAAAAACGCTTTTAACAGCGTTAAATGGGAAAATATTACAGACGCACTAGAACGGAAATTCAAAATCGGTGGATACCTCTTGAAAATATTACAAAGCTACCTCGAAAACAGGAAGCTACTGTACCAAACAAAGGCAGGTGAGAAATGTGTAAAGGTAACATCAGGAGCAGCGCAAGGATCAATACTGGGACCCGAGCTATGGAATATTAGCTACGAAGAAATACTGCGCATAGAAATGCCGGAAGACACGACCTTAGTAGGATACGCAGACGATATAGTTGCAGTTATCTCGGCTCGTAACCCCGAAAACATACAGCGTAAGCTAAACCAGGTGATGCGCCGGGTGAAAGGATGGATGGACAATAACGGTTTGCAGCTGGCCACGGAAAAACCGAGTTTTTGCTAGTAACAACGAAGCAGTTTCCACTAGAAATAGATATGAGAGTAGGAGAAAATATCATTAGGACGCAGAAAGTGATTAAATATCTAGGAGTTCGTCTTGAGCCCAAACTGACGTTTAAGGCTCAAATTCAGCACGCCAAATGCCGAGCGACCGACACTGCAAAATCACTTAGCAGACTCATGGCAAACATAGGTGGACCAATCCAGTCGAAACGCAAACTCCTAATGGAAGTGAACCACGCAATCCTGCTTTATGGATGTGAGGTTTGGGCTAACACCCTACTCGTAAAGTGCAGACTAAAACCCTTGCTCGAAGTTCAAAGGACAATAGCATTGAGGGTAATCAGCGCCTATAGAACGGTATCAGGATCAGCAGCTCTAGTCACTGCGGGTGTAATACCGATCGATCTCTTAGCAAGAGAACGCCAAAAAGTCTACCAGCTAAAACAAAGTGGAGTAGCGACAAGACAAACAAAAGAGCTGTGCAGAGAAGAGACACTGAACTTGTGGCAAAATATGTGGGAGCATGAATGCTCGGGAAAATGGACAGCTAGGCTTATACCCAATCTCAAGGGGTGGACAAAAAGGAAACACGGAAACGTTGATTACTACCTAACTCAAATGCTGACCGGCCACGGCTACTTCAGGGCCTTATCTCATGCACACTATCGCGAAAAGCTCACAGGCTCCGTGCATTTATGAAGACGCCGAAAGGGGCAGTGTAGAACACTCTATATTCCATTGTGAGCGGTTTCGATCAGAACGCACCGGGCTAACGGATGCCATTGGAGTAATATCGCCTGAAAACATAGTTGATCGAATAATAAGCAGTGAGGCGGCCTGGAATCAGGTAAAAGCCTATGTTGGATCGATTTTAAGGTCAAAGAAAAACGATCTTGATAGACGAGAAACGGACGAGCCGTAGAGCTTTGCATTGAGACGAGAGCGCATGCCGCGCAGGAGGCCGCACTTCTAAGCAATGCGAAAGCTTTTCCGAAGTGGATACAGGCCTGGTGAGGAGGGGTTTTTAGTGGGTGCAAGCCCCACATATCATACATACGACGGTAGTGTGAGATGCAGAAGGCATTTTCCCCGTCCCACCAAAAAAAAAAAATTATTATTATTATTATAAATATTATTATTATTATTATTATTATTATTGCAGTGTCCTCTTTTCAATAAAGTTGTAACACTGGCTTTAAATTATTGATATTGTTTATTCCATTCAACTTGTAACTTAAATTTAAGAAAACTTCTGTATTATGCAAAGCGTCCGATCGAGTCGAGATTCTGGCGGCGATTGATTCAGCGAGGAGTTGCCAGACATTATTTTCTGCAGTTGATTACTTCCCTTTCAGTATATTTCAAAAGAAGGGAGACAATGACTAGTAGGTGAGACCGCTCTTGGTAACTCTGGTCTCATCACCAACACTACCGTATCCCACATTCGGCCTTCCTGACGCTTGATTCGACCCGAATGGTTTTATAAATTCTGCAACTGCCTTAGTCCTATATGGCCCTTCTCCTTGTCCTACTCTTTGAAATTCATAACGCCCATGATTATTGATCTTGACTACTTTATACGGCCCTAAGTACTTTCCTTTCAACTTCAAGCCTGTTCCATATTGGGTACGTTTAATAGCTACTAAATCGTCAACCTCAAACTTATTTTCTACCTTTCTTTTAGAGTCAAATGCCTTTTTATTTTCTGTTTGAATATCCTGAATATTTTGCATTGCTTTCCCTCGCAACTTTTCTCTTTCCTCGTCTAGCTCGGAAATCAAACACTCTTCAATCAATTCTTTTAACTCTGCATTGCTCGAAACACGCATATCAAGCCCTGTTAGCAACTTGAACGGAGAAACCTTTGTACTCCTTGGCTCAGTGTTATTAATCGTCTGTTGTACCCTGCCAACTTGCTTATACCAGCACCCTGGATTCTCCTGGCTCAGTTTTGATAACATTGGGACCACTATCTTGTGCATTCGTTCTACCTGTCCGTTACCCCTGGGAACTCCTGTCGCAATTAGCAAATGCTGTGTATTTCCCCTTTCGCAATACTCTTTAAAAAAGTGTGACGTAAAAGCGGCTCCTCGATCCGATACGATTCTGTATGGGTTACCGAAAAGAACTGATTGACGCTCCAAGCAACTCAGTACTTCTTCAACTCCTGTGCTTCGTGTAGGATACAACCATACGTACTTAGAAAAAGCATCAACTATAACGAGAATGTGATTATATGTTTTATGGTTAACTCCATCGGGCCAACATGGTCTATATGGTATGTCACCAAAGGTCTGTCACCTTTGTCAATCGGTTTCAGAAACCCTTCCTGCTTCCCAGCTTTCGCATTCACCAATATACACTCTGCACAGCTCTCAACAATCCTCGCTATCTTTTCCTTCACTTTTCGATCAATTCTTGAGTCTTTTGGATGAAAAATGACTTTGCTTGTGTGAATTTCGAATTATCTCATCTTCCATCAGCGATGGAACTACAAGCAACTCCTTATTTGGGTCCTTAAATAAAATTCCATTCGATTTGTAGAAATCGTCATACTCTTTGGTTTCAACAACACTCTTCTCTGCCTTCGTCCAATCATCTGTTTGCTGTGCCTTACTGCCCGGAAAAGTATGCTTGCTTTCTGGCTTATATTTGCTGCTTGGTATGCCTCGATCTGCCACTTCAAGTCTTTCAGATTTCTAGCTTGATACAGCATGGATTTATTCAATCTTGAGTCTGGTATACCTTCTACGAAGTACTCAATTAGACTTTCATCCTCCAAACGTATCGGCTTAGCTATCTCCATTAATGCATATAAAAACTCCTGCAATGATTCACCCTTACTTTGACGACGCTTTCCCAACCTGCGATGAATCTCGGCTGTAGAAAACTGCACTCCGAACTCCAATGACAAGACTAACTTCAAACTTTCCCAGTCCTTAATGTCTCTCTGGCTACGCACAAACATTTTAGCTGCTCCACTAAGTAATTGTTTTGCATAAACAAACTGCTGCATAGCCGCATAGTCTTCTAACTCCTTAATCCAAAGATCTATATTTGGGACTCCTGAACCTGAAAACTGAGAAACACTTCCTTCGACGACTTTCAATGTAAACCACGATCTAGACTGTCCCTGCGCTACTTGACCATGTTGTCTTTCTTCTCTTCTTCTCTATGGGGAACTGCCGGTGTGGAAGATGTAGACCTAAAATCTGCAGGCTCACCCTCAGTCTCTGACTGACCCTCATCCATCAACCAAGCAAACGTTGTTGTAATTGAGACTTTAGTCCGGTTGAACTCATCTGCAGTTCTGACAACTTCCGTCGCAACTCTTCCACTCGCAATGCCTAGATCTCGCCTCTCTCCATTTTACAAAAGTAACCTGCTAAAAGTTACAGTTAATATGATGACAAAATTGTTTTTTAACTCTAATTCCTTTTGATACAATTGTAATCAAACTGACAAGTCTTCAAACCAAATAAACCCGGCGACGACCCTGTTTCGTCTCTTGCTGTCTCCCCTGCTTTCCGCGTTCACTGCTTTCTGTAGCGTCCTTTCTCTTTTCTCTCTTCTTCGCACGCACCGATACTGTATTGCCTCCAATTGGAATCAGCTTTGCCACATGCCTCAGCTCTAGCCAACAATTTTCTGTTCACACGCACCGACGATACTCTGCTGCTTCCGCTCACGCTCCTCTCGTTCCAACACGTTCTTGCCCGCACGCTCCTTTAACGCCACCAGCTCCAATGTCTTGCCTGACCTCGTCTATCTCCAGCCTGCTCCGCTGCTGTCTAATCCTTGCTTTTTACCAGCCTGATCACTTCCACGTCTACTTCTTGAGTCACCGCCACTTGATCGTCGTTTTTACTCGCTGCTTCCGTCTCGCTCGTATTTTGGCCTTCTAATGAAATTCTTTTTCGCTTCTGACGAAATTCGTTTCGCCTTCTGATGAAATTCTTTTTCGCTTCTGACGAAATTCGTTTTGCCTTCTGAAGAACTTCTTTTCGGCTTCTATCGCTGTCTCTGTCACTTTTGCTTATTTGCCTTTTCTTTTTTAAAAAAAACTCTTAACCAGATTTAAATTGTTCTTATTTCATCTTTCTCCGCACTGCACAATACTTTGTTTGTTATATTTCTCGTGTGTGAAATATTCAATTTAAGGTCCAAGCTGTCGAATGGTGGGCAATATCCCTGGTTGAGCCCCCAAAAATGCAGTGTCCTCTTTTCAATAAAGTTGTAACACTGGCTTTAAATTATTGATATTGTTTATTCCATTCAACTTGTAACTTAAATTTAACAAAACTTCTGTATTATGCAAAGCGTCCGATCGAGTCGAGATTCTGGCGGCGATTGATTCAGCGAGGAGTTGCCAGACATTATTTTCTGCAGTTGATTACTTCCCTTTCAGTATATTTCAAAAGAAGGGAGACAATGACTAGTAGGTGAGACCGCTCTTGGTAACTCTGGTCTCATCACCAACACTACCGGATCCCACATTCGGCCTTCCTGACGCTTGATTCGACCCGAATGGTTTTATAAATTCTGCAACTGCCTTAGTCCTATATGGCCCTTCTCCTTGTCCTACTCTTTGAAATTCATAACGCCCATGATTATTGATCTTGACTACTTTATACGGCCCTAAGTACTTTCCTTTCAACTTCAAGCCTGTTCCATATTGGGTACGTTTAATAGCTACTAAATCGTCAACCTTAAACTTATTTTCTACCTTTCTTTTAGAGTCAAATGCCTTTTTATTTTCTGTTTGAATATCCTGAATATTTTGCATTGCTTTCCCTCGCAACTTTTCTCTTTCCTCGTCTAGCTCGGAAATCAAACACTCTTCAATCAATTCTTTTAACTCTGCATTGCTCGAAACACGCATATCAAGCCCTGTTAGCAACTTGAATTGAGAAACCTTTGTACTCCTTGGCTCAGTGTTATTAATCGTCTGTTGTACCCTGCCAACTTGCTTATACCAGCACCCTGGATTCTCCTGGCTCAGTTTTGATAACATTGGGACCACTATCTTGTGCATTCGTTCTACCTGTCCGTTACCCCTGGGAACTCCTGTCGCAATTAGCAAATGCTGTGTATTTCCCCTTTCGCAATACTCTTTTAACAAGTGTGACGTTAAAGCGGCTCCTCGATCCGATACGATTCTGTATGGGTTACCGAAAAGAACTAATTGACGCTCCAAGCAACTCAGTACTTCTTCAACTCCTGTGCTTCGTGTAGGATACAACCATACGTACTTAGAAAAAGCATCAACTATAACGAGAATGTGATTATAGCGTTTTTTGGTTAACTCCATCGGGCCAACATGGTCTATATGGTATGTCACCAAAGGTCTGTCACCTTTGTCAATCGGTTTCAGAAACCCTTCCTGCTTCCCAGCTTTCGCATTCACCAATATACACTCTGCACAGCTCTCAACAATCCTCGCTATCTTTTCCTTCACTTTTCGATCAATTCTTGAGTCTTTTTGGATGATAAATGACCTTGCTTGTGTGAATTTCGAATTATCTCATCTTCCATCAGCGATGGAACTACAAGCAACTCCTTATTTGGGTCCTTAAATAAAATTCCATTCGATTTGTAGAAATCGGCATACTCTTTGGTTCCAACAACACTCTTCACTGCCTTCGTCCAATCATCTGTTTGCTGTGCCTTACTGCCCTGAAAAGTATGCTTGCTTTCTGGCTTATATATGCTGCTTGGTATGCCTCGATCTGCCACTTCAAGTCTTTCAGATTTCTAGCTTGATACAGCATGGATTTATTCAATCTTGAGTCTGGTATACCTCCTACGAAGTACTCAATTAGACTTTCATCGTCCAAACGTATCGGCTTAGCTATCTCCATTAATGCATATAAAAACTCCTGCAATGATTCACCCTTACTTTGACGACGCTTTCCCAACATGCGATGAATCTCGGCTGTAGAAAACTGCACTCCGAACTCCAATGACAAGACTAACTTCAAACTTTCCCAGTCCTTAATGTCTCTCTGGCTACGCACAAACATTTTAGCTGCTCCACTAAGTAATTGTTTTGCATAAACAAACTGCTGCATAGCCGCATAGTCTTCTAACTCCTTAATCCAAAGATCTATATTTGGGACTCCTGAACCTGAAAACTGAGAAACACTTCATTCGACGACTTTCAATGTAAACCACGATCTAGACTGTCCCTGCGCTACTTGACCATGTTGTCTTTCTTCTCTTCTTCTCTATGGGGAACTGCCGGTGTGGAAGATGTAGACCTAAAATCTGCAGGCTCACCCTCAGTCTCTGACTGACCCTCATCCATCAACCAAGCAAACGTTGTTGTAATTGAGACTTTAGTCCGGTTGAACTCATCTGCAGTTCTGACAACTTCCGTCGCAACTCTTCCACTCGCAATGCCTAGATCTCGCCTCTCTCCATTTTACAAAAGTAACCTGCTAAAAGTTACAGTTAATATGATGACAAAATTGTTTTTTAACTCTAATTCCTTTTGATACAATTGTAATCAAACTGACAAGTCTTCAAACCAAATAAACCCGGCGACGACCCTGTTTCGTCTCTTGCTGTCTCCCTGCTTTCCGCGTTCACTGCTTTCTGTAGCGTCCTTTCTCTTTTCTCTCTTCTTCGCACGCACCGATACTGTATTGCCTCCAATTGGAATCAGCTTTGCCACATGCCTCAGCTCTAGCCAACAATTTTCTGTTCACACGCACCGACGATACTCTGCTGCTTCCGCTCACGCTCCTCTCGTTCCAACACGTTCTTGCCCGCACGCTCCTTTAACGCCACCAGCTCCAATGTCTTGCCTGACCTCGTCTATCTCCAGCCTGCTCCGCTGCTGTCTAATCCTTGCTTTTTACCAGCCTGATCACTTCCACGTCTACTCCTTGAGTCACAGCCACTTGATCGTCGTTTTTACTCGCTGCTTCCGTCTCGCTCGTATTTTGGCCTTCTAATGAAATTCTTTTTCGCTTCTGACGAAATTCGTTTCGCCTTCTGATGAAATTCTTTTTCGCTTCTGACGAAATTCGTTTTGCCTTCTGAAGAACTTCTTTTCGGCTTCTATCGCTGTCTCTGTCACTTTTGCTTATTTGCCTTTTCTTTTTTAAAAAAAACTCTTAACCAGATTTAAATTGTTCTTATTTCATCTTTCTCCGCACTGCACAATACTTTGTTTGTTATATTTCTCGTGTGTGAAATATTCAATTTAAGGTCCAAGCTGTCGAATGGTGGGCAATATCCCTGGTTGAGCCCCCAAAAATGCAGTGTCCTCTTTTCAATAAAGTTGTAACACTGGCTTTAAATTATTGATATTGTTTATTCCATTCAACTTGTAACTTAAATTTAACAAAACTTCTGTATTATGCAAAGCGTCCGATCGAGTCGAGATTCTGGCGGCGATTGATTCAGCGAGGAGTTGCCAGACATTATTTTCTGCAGTTGATTACTTCCCTTTCAGTATATTTCAAAAGAAGGGAGACAATGACTAGTAGGTGAGACCGCTCTTGGTAACTCTGGTCTCATCACCAACACTACCGGATCCCACATTCGGCCTTCCTGACGCTTGATTCGACCCGAATGGTTTTATAAATTCTGCAACTGCCTTAGTCCTATATGGCCCTTCTCCTTGTCCTACTCTTTGAAATTCATAACGCCCATGATTATTGATCTTGACTACTTTATACGGCCCTAAGTACTTTCCTTTCAACTTCAAGCCTGTTCCATATTGGGTACGTTTAATAGCTACTAAATCGTCAACCTCAAACTTATTTTCTACCTTTCTTTTAGAGTCAAATGCCTTTTTATTTTCTGTTTGAATATCCTGAATATTTTGCATTGCTTTCCCTCGCAACTTTTCTCTTTCCTCGTCTAGCTCGGAAATCAAACACTCTTCAATCAATTCTTTTAACTCTGCATTGCTCGAAACACGCATATCAAGCCCTGTTAGCAACTTGAATTGAGAAACCTTTGTACTCCTTGGCTCAGTGTTATTAATCGTCTGTTGTACCCTGCCAACTTGCTTATACCAGCACCCTGGATTCTCCTGGCTCAGTTTTGATAACATTGGGACCACTATCTTGTGCATTCGTTCTACCTGTCCGTTACCCCTGGGAACTCCTGTCGCAATTAGCAAATGCTGTGTATTTCCCCTTTCGCAATACTCTTTAAAAAAGTGTGACGTAAAAGCGGCTCCTCGATCCGATACGATTCTGTATGGGTTACCGAAAAGAACTGATTGACGCTCCAAGCAACTCAGTACTTCTTCAACTCCTGTGCTTCGTGTAGGATACAACCATACGTACTTAGAAAAAGCATCAACTATAACGAGAATGTGATTATATGTTTTATGGTTAACTCCATCGGGCCAACATGGTCTATATGGTATGTCACCAAAGGTCTGTCACCTTTGTCAATCGGTTTCAGAAACCCTTCCTGCTTCCCAGCTTTCGCATTCACCAATATACACTCTGCACAGCTCTCAACAATCCTCGCTATCTTTTCCTTCACTTTTCGATCAATTCTTGAGTCTTTTTGGATGAAAAATGACTTTGCTTGTGTGAATTTCGAATTATCTCATCTTCCATCAGCGATGGAACTACAAGCAACTCCTTATTTGGGTCCTTAAATAAAATTCCATTCGATTTGTAGAAATCGTCATACTCTTTGGTTTCAACAACACTCTTCTCTGCCTTCGTCCAATCATCTGTTTGCTGTGCCTTACTGCCCTGAAAAGTATGCTTGCTTTCTGGCTTATATTTGCTGCTTGGTATGCCTCGATCTGCCACTTCAAGTCTTTCAGATTTCTAGCTTGATACAGCATGGATTTATTCAATCTTGAGTCTGGTATACCTTCTACGAAGTACTCAATTAGACTTTCATCCTCCAAACGTATCGGCTTAGCTATCTCCATTAATGCATATAAAAACTCCTGCAATGATTCACCCTTACTTTGACGACGCTTTCCCAACCTGCGATGAATCTCGGCTGTAGAAAACTGCACTCCGAACTCCAATGACAAGACTAACTTCAAACTTTCCCAGTCCTTAATGTCTCTCTGGCTACGCACAAACATTTTAGCTGCTCCACTAAGTAATTGTTTTGCATAAACAAACTGCTGCATAGCCGCATAGTCTTCTAACTCCTTAATCCAAAGATCTATATTTGGGACTCCTGAACCTGAAAACTGAGAAACACTTCCTTCGACGACTTTCAATGTAAACCACGATCTAGACTGTCCCTGCGCTACTTGACCATGTTGTCTTTCTTCTCTTCTTCTCTATGGGGAACTGCCGGTGTGGAAGATGTAGACCTAAAATCTGCAGGCTCACCCTCAGTCTCTGACTGACCCTCATCCATCAACCAAGCAAACGTTGTTGTAATTGAGACTTTAGTCCGGTTGAACTCATCTGCAGTTCTGACAACTTCCGTCGCAACTCTTCCACTCGCAATGCCTAGATCTCGCCTCTCTCCATTTTACAAAAGTAACCTGCTAAAAGTTACAGTTAATATGATGACAAAATTGTTTTTTAACTCTAATTCCTTTTGATACAATTGTAATCAAACTGACAAGTCTTCAAACCAAATAAACCCGGCGACGACCCTGTTTCGTCTCTTGCTGTCTCCCTGCTTTCCGCGTTCACTGCTTTCTGTAGCGTCCTTTCTCTTTTCTCTCTTCTTCGCACGCACCGATACTGTATTGCCTCCAATTGGAATCAGCTTTGCCACATGCCTCAGCTCTAGCCAACAATTTTCTGTTCACACGCACCGACGATACTCTGCTGCTTCCGCTCACGCTCCTCTCGTTCCAACACGTTCTTGCCCGCACGCTCCTTTAACGCCACCAGCTCCAATGTCTTGCCTGACCTCGTCTATCTCCAGCCTGCTCCGCTGCTGTCTAATCCTTGCTTTTTACCAGCCTGATCACTTCCACGTCTACTTCTTGAGTCACCGCCACTTGATCGTCGTTTTTACTCGCTGCTTCCGTCTCGCTCGTATTTTGGCCTTCTAATGAAATTCTTTTTCGCTTCTGACGAAATTCGTTTCGCCTTCTGATGAAATTCTTTTTCGCTTCTGACGAAATTCGTATTGCCTTCTGAAGAACTTCTTTTCGGCTTCTATCGCTGTCTCTGTCACTTTTGCTTATTTGCCTTTTCTTTTTTAAAAAAAACTCTTAACCAGATTTAAATTGTTCTTATTTCATCTTTCTCCGCACTGCACAATACTTTGTTTGTTATATTTCTCGTGTGTGAAATATTCAATTTAAGGTCCAAGCTGTCGAATGGTGGGCAATATCCCTGGTTGAGCCCCCAAAAATGCAGTGTCCTCTTTTCAATAAAGTTGTAACACTGGCTTTAAATTATTGATATTGTTTATTCCATTCAACTTGTAACTTAAATTTAACAAAACTTCTGTATTATGCAAAGCGTCCGATCGAGTCGAGATTCTGGCGGCGATTGATTCAGCGAGGAGTTGCCAGACATTATTTTCTGCAGTTGATTACTTCCCTTTCAGTATATTTCAAAAGAAGGGAGACAATGACTAGTAGGTGAGACCGCTCTTGGTAACTCTGGTCTCATCACCAACACTACCGGATCCCACATTCGGCCTTCCTGACGCTTGATTCGACCCGAATGGTTTTATAAATTCTGCAACTGCCTTAGTCCTATATGGCCCTTCTCCTTGTCCTACTCTTTGAAATTCATAACGCCCATGATTATTGATCTTGACTACTTTATACGGCCCTAAGTACTTTCCTTTCAACTTCAAGCCTGTTCCATATTGGGTACGTTTAATAGCTACTAAATCGTCAACCTCAAACTTATTTTCTACCTTTCTTTTAGAGTCAAATGCCTTTTTATTTTCTGTTTGAATATCCTGAATATTTTGCATTGCTTTCCCTCGCAACTTTTCTCTTTCCTCGTCTAGCTCGGAAATCAAACACTCTTCAATCAATTCTTTTAACTCTGCATTGCTCGAAACACGCATATCAAGCCCTGTTAGCAACTTGAACGGAGAAACCTTTGTACTCCTTGGCTCAGTGTTATTAATCGTCTGTTGTACCCTGCCAACTTGCTTATACCAGCACCCTGGATTCTCCTGGCTCAGTTTTGATAACATTGGGACCACTATCTTGTGCATTCGTTCTACCTGTCCGTTACCCCTGGGAACTCCTGTCGCAATTAGCAAATGCTGTGTATTTCCCCTTTCGCAATACTCTTTAAAAAAGTGTGACGTAAAAGCGGCTCCTCGATCCGATACGATTCTGTATGGGTTACCGAAAAGAACTGATTGACGCTCCAAGCAACTCAGTACTTCTTCAACTCCTGTGCTTCGTGTAGGATACAACCATACGTACTTAGAAAAAGCATCAACTATAACGAGAATGTGATTATATGTTTTATGGTTAACTCCATCGGGCCAACATGGTCTATATGGTATGTCACCAAAGGTCTGTCACCTTTGTCAATCGGTTTCAGAAACCCTTCCTGCTTCCCAGCTTTCGCATTCACCAATATACACTCTGCACAGCTCTCAACAATCCTCGCTATCTTTTCCTTCACTTTTCGATCAATTCTTGAGTCTTTTGGATGAAAAATGACTTTGCTTGTGTGAATTTCGAATTATCTCATCTTCCATCAGCGATGGAACTACAAGCAACTCCTTATTTGGGTCCTTAAATAAAATTCCATTCGATTTGTAGAAATCGTCATACTCTTTGGTTTCAACAACACTCTTCTCTGCCTTCGTCCAATCATCTGTTTGCTGTGCCTTACTGCCCTGAAAAGTATGCTTGCTTTCTGGCTTATATTTGCTGCTTGGTATGCCTCGATCTGCCACTTCAAGTCTTTCAGATTTCTAGCTTGATACAGCATGGATTTATTCAATCTTGAGTCTGGTATACCTTCTACGAAGTACTCAATTAGACTTTCATCCTCCAAACGTATCGGCTTAGCTATCTCCATTAATGCATATAAAAACTCCTGCAATGATTCACCCTTACTTTGACGACGCTTTCCCAACCTGCGATGAATCTCGGCTGTAGAAAACTGCACTCCGAACTCCAATGACAAGGCTAACTTCAAACTTTCCCAGTCCCTAATGTCTCTCTGGCTACGCACAAACATTTTAGCTGCTCCACTAAGTAATTGTTTTGCATAAACAAACTGCTGCATAGCCGCATAGTCTTCTAACTCCTTAATCCACAGATCTATATTTGGGACTCCTGAACCTGAAAACTGAGAAACACTTCCTTCGACGACTTTCAATGTAAACCACGATCTAGACTGTCCCTGCGCTTCTTGACCATGTTGTCTTTCTTCTCTTCTTCTCTATGGGGAACTGCCGGTGTGGAAGATGTAGACCTAAAATCTGCAGGCTCACCCTCAGTCTCTGACTGACCCTCATCCATTAACCAAGCAAACGTTGTTGTAATTGAGACTTTAGTCCGGTTGAACTCATCTGCAGTTCTGACAACTTCCGTCGCAACTCTTCCACTCGCAATGCCTAGATCTCGCCTCTCTCCATTTTACAAAAGTAACCTGCTAAAAGTTCTCTGCTTGTCTGCCTTTTGACTTCTCCATACGGATTCGCTGCTTCTTAGCTTCCCAGCCTTCTTCGCTGCTGTTTTGCAACTGTACCGCTGCCTCCAATTTCGCGTTCCAATCCTGGCCAACACGTTCTTGCCCGCACGCTCCTTTAACGCCACCAGCTCCAATGTCTTGCCTGTCCTCGTCTATCTCCAGCCTGCTCCGCTGCTGTCTAATCCTTGCTTTTTACCAGCCTGATCACTTCCACGTCTACTTCTTGAGTCACCGCCACTTGATCGTCGTTTTTACTCGCTGCTTCCGTCTCGCTCGTATTTTGGCCTTCTAATGAAATCCTTTTTCGCTTCTGACGAAATTCGTTTCGCCTTCTGATGAAATTCTTTTTCGCTTCTGACGAAATTCGTTTTGCCTTCTGAAGAACTTCTTTTCGGCTTCTATCGCTGTCTCTGTCACTTTTGCTTATTTGCCTTTTTTTTTAAAAAAAACTCTTAACCAGATTTAAATTGTTCTTATTTCATCTTTCTCCACACTGCACAATACTTTGTTTGTTATATTTCTCGTGTGTGAAATATTCAATTTAAGGTCCAAGCTGTCGAATGGTGGGCAATATCCCTGGTTGAGCCCCCAAAAAATGCAGTGTCCTCTTTTTAATAAAGTTGTAACACTAGCTTTAAATTATTGATATTGTTTATTCCATTTAACTTGTAACTTAAATTTAAATAAAACTTCTGTATTATGCAAAGCGTCCGATCGAGTCGAGATTCTGGCGGCGATTGATTCAGCGAGGAGTTGCCAGACATTATTTTCTGCAGTTGATTACTTCCCTTTCAGTATATTTCAAAAGAAGGGAGACAATGACTAGTAGGTGAGACCGCTCTTGGTAACTCTGGTCTCATCACCAACACTACCGGACCCCACATTATTATTATTATTATTATTATTATTTTTTGTTATTATTATTATTATTATTTTTGTTATTATTATTATTATTATTATGATTATGATTATGATTATTATTATTATTATTATTATTATTATTATTATTATTATTATTATTATTATTATTATTATTATTATTATTATTATTATTATTATTATTATTATTATTATAATTATTATTATTATTATTATTATTATTATTATTATTATTATTATTATTAATTTATTATTATTATTATTATTATTATTATTATTATTATTATTATTATTATAATTATTATAATTATATTATTATTATTATTATTATTATTATTATTATTATTTTTATTGGGCGGCTACACAATTGTCTTTTTCAGATCGGCAGACACTAAAGAAGGTCCCCCGCTGATGACAGCGGCATTCCAACACCTGAGTACCCAGATTGAAACCCTGGTTAAATGGCTGCTGGGCTAATGCTGAAGTTACCTCCGTCCTTT
>JAECXW010000664.1:0-23411 GCA_018153365.1 Drosophila fuyamai
CTCCATCTTTCAAATGCAAAAGAGCACAAGGAATACCAATCTTAAATGATGATACTTTCCTAGCATAAGAAAATTTAAATTGTTCGACCTTCAAATCATCAACTCGGACTTTGTTACAGTCTACTTTGTTAAGTCAACATGAGGTGTTGGGGCCACTACTGTATTTTGATCGGACAGAGCGGAAGTAGATAGCGGAGCCACATCGATTCCGGCGACTTCGGATACCGAATCACTTTTTGCCCCCGATCTTAGTACCATTTGAGTGGCGCCTAAGATTGGCAGCTGAGCTGGAATCGAATCGCGGGCAGTAGGTTGCACGGCACCTGCCATAGAATGCCCACCGACCGCGGCTTTTTTGCGCTTTGGGGAATCGGGCTCAGCTAGCATGCGACTAGTGAGCTGCGATTCAAGCGCCACGAGCAGGTCCGTATTTTTACGGCAGTTCCGGATTAATTCCGTAACACTGCTTTTTCGTGAGCCGCTTAATAGTTATTGCCTGGTTCTCATATACAATGCATTCATCGCAGTAGTAGCGTAGGCCACTCCTCTTATCGATGGCATCACGAACCAGGCCAGAATAGCCAAGACACTTTGCGTGATAAATTTTATCACATATGTGAGGACGCTTAAAGGCGCCTCTCAAGTCTTATCTAATCTCAGCCCTTGGAGGCCAAAACTTATCTAATCTCAGCCCTTGGAGGCCAAAACTTATCTAATCTCAGCCATTGGAGGCCATATCTTAAGTCACAGCCACTGAAGGACTGACTAGTTATTAAGTTTCTAAAATATATATATGTAAGTCTAAAACCTAAGTAACCCTAGTTTTCAAATAAGCGCGCGAGGGCACCAGTATTGATCAGCAGGATTAGTTCGCTGACCAGTCGGGGCGAATACCCAACAGTAGCGATAAGTTATCGCGATCACACGTGAATGAATGTGCTTGCTGTTAAACGCAAAGCGTGCGATTAAGGACAAGCTTAGTGCTGTTAATAGCAAAAAGCGTGCTGTAAAGGGAAAAAGCGTGTCGACGTGGAACCGCGACCGACTTGGATCGGCCTCATTCTTTTCCGGCAGCCAAGCAGCTCAGACCACAAGGACCACACCCGCAGCAGAGACTCCCACGGGGATCCGGAGGTCAGCCGCAAGAGAGAGAAGTTGGTGCTTGGGGACCCGGAGGTCAGCCGCAAGAGAGAGAAGTTGGTGCTTGGGGACCCTGAGGTCAGCCGCAAGAGAGAGGAGGAAGTAGTACGGGAACCAACTACAATGTAATAAGCGGAATTTGATCGAATGATCTAGTCCACCCAAAATGATTTTGCTGCTTACCACCACTGGGGAGATGCCTCTGCACCCTTAGACGGTTGGCTGCTAAGTGCCTTTCTATGGCTCGTGGTCCGTCTTATATAGTGCTCGGCGAGATCTAGTGTGCCCGTTGACTGTGGGATTTTCCGGTCTCAGTGTGACCATCTCTCTCGGTCTAGTGTGACCCTACACGCTCGATCGTAGGCGCGCGCGCGTTCTCGGTTTGAATTTTAAATTAAATACTTCTTTTGTTTCATGCTTTTATTCTTATTAATTTAATTAATTTAAATTATTATTCATTTAATTCATGCATCTATTCTTTTTTATTGTGCGCGCAGCGTCACACTCCCCCCGTCAGGGATTCGAGTGGTGTCGTAAAATTGTTAAGTAGTTCCCCCTATTTACAATTACTCTCCAAATCTTCTCTCCATCTTTCAAATGCAAAAAGAGCACAAGGAATACCAATCTTAAATGATGATACTTTTTTTAATAGCATAAGAAAATTTAAATTGTTCGACCTTCAAATCATCAACTTGAACTTTGTTACGGATATAAGCCGTAATATCCAGTGATGAGAGGTCTGGGGCGAGCCGTGAAACAAATACATGTTTTAGCTGGGGCACCCGAACACAAGTTACCGTTTTGGTACAACACATGCAACCCTTTTTGGTATTACAGAATTTTTATCTGTACTACCAGTATCGGCCGGTAATCCGGACGTTAAGTCTACATGAGGTGTGGGGCCACTACTGTATTTTGATCGGACAGAGCGGAAGTACATAGCGGAGCCACATTGATTCCGGCGACTTCGGATACCGAATCACTTTTTGCCCCGGTCTTAGTACCCATTTGAGTGGCGCCTAAGATTGGCAGCTGAGCTGGAATCGAATCGCGGGCAGTAGGTTGCACGGCACCTGCCATAGAATGCCCACCGACCGCGACTTTTTTGCGCTTTGGGAATCGGGCTCAGCTAGCATGCGACTAGTGAGCTGCGATTCAAGCGCCACGAGCAGGTCCGTATTTTTACGGCAATTCCGGATTAATTTCGTAACACTGCTTTTCGTGAGCCGCCTAATAGTTATTGCCTGGTTCTCATATACAATGCATTCATCGCAGTAGTAGCGTAGCCACTCCTCTTATCGATGGCATCACGAACCAGGCCAGAATAGCCAAGACACTTTGCGTGATAAATTTTATGACATATGTGAGGACGCTTAAAGGCGCCTCTCAAGTCTTATCTAATCTCAGCCCTTGGAGGCCAAAACTTATCTAATCTCAGCCCTTGGAGGCCAAAACTTATCTGTTAAACGCAAAGCGTGCGATTAAGGACAAGCTTAGTGCTGTTAATAGCAAAAAGCGTGCTGTAAAGGAAAAAACGTGTCGACGTGGAACCGCGACCGACTTGGATCGGCCTCATTCTTTTCCGGCAGCCAAGCAGCTCAGACCACAAGGACCACACCCAGCAGAGACTCCCACGGGGACCCGGAGGTCAGCCGCAAGAGAGAGAAGTTGGTGCTTGGGGACCCTGAGGTCAGCCGCAAGAGAGAGAAGTTGGTGCTTTGGGGACCCTGAGGTCAGACGCAAGAGAGAAAAGTTTTTGCTTGGGGACCCGGAGGTCAGCCGCAAGAGAGAGAAGTTGGTGCTTGGGGACCCGGAGGTCAGCCGCAAGAGAGAGAAGTTGGTGCTTGGGGACCCTGAGGTCAGCCGCAAGAGAGAGAAGTTGGTGCTTGGGGACCCTGAGGTCAGCCGCAGAGAGAGGGAGGAAGTAGTACGGGAACCAACTACAATGTATATAAGCGGAATTTGATCGAATGATCTAGTCCACCCAAAATGATTTTGCTGCTTACCACCACTGGGGAGATGCCTCTGCACCCTTAGACGGTTGGCTGCTAAGTGCCTTTCTATGGCTCGTGGTCCGTCTTATATAGGGCTCGGCGAGATCTAGTGTGCCCGTTGACTGTGGGATTTTCCGGTCTCAGTGTGACCATCTCTCTCGGTCTAGTGTGACCCTACACGCTCGATCGTAGGCGCGCTCGTTCTCGGTTTGAATTTTAAATTAAATACTTCTTTTGTTTCATGCTTTTATTCTTATTTATTTAATTCATTTAATTCATTATTATTCATTTAATTCATGCATCTATTCTTATTTATTGTGCGCGCAGCGTCACACTCCCCACGTCATGGATTCGAGTGGTGTCGTAAAATTGTTACGTAGTTCCCCCTATTTACAATTACTCTCCAAATCTTCTCTCCATCTTTCAAATGCAAAAAGAGCACAAGGAATACCAATCTTAAATGATGATACTTTCCTAGCATAAGAAAATTTAAATTGTTCGACCTTCAAATCATCAACTCGGACTTTGTTACAGTCTACTTTGTTAAGTCAACATGAGGTGTTGGGGCCACTACTGTATTTTGATCGGACAGAGCGGAAGTAGGTTGCACGGCACCTGCCATAGAATGCCCACCGACCGCGGCTTTTTTGCGCTTTGGGGAATCGGGCTCAGCTAGCATGCGACTAGTGAGCTGCGATTCAAGCGCCACGAGCAGGTCCGTATTTTTACGGCAGTTCCGGATTAATTCCGTAACACTGCTTTTCGTGAGCCGCTTAATAGTTATTGCCTGGTTCTCATATACAATGCATTCATCGCAGTAGTAGCGTAGGCCACTCCTCTTATCGATGGCATCACGAACCAGGCCAGAATAGCCAAGACACTTTGCGTGATAAATTTTATCACATATGTGAGGACGCTTAAAGGCGCCTCTCAAGTCTTATCTAATCTCAGCCCTTGGAGGCCAAAACTTATCTAATCTCAGCCCTTGGAGGCCAAAACTTATCTAATCTCAGCCATTGGAGGCCATATCTTAAGTCACAGCCACTGAAGGACTGACTAGTTATTAAGTTTCTAAATATATATATGTAAGTCTAAACCTAAGTAACCCTAGTTTTCAAATAAGCGCGCGAGGGCACCAGTATTGATCAGCAGGATTAGTTCGCTGACCAGTCGGGGCGAATACCCAACAGTAGCGATAAGTTATCGCGATCACACGTGAATGAATGTGCTTGCTGTTAAACGCAAAGCGTGCGATTAAGGACAAGCTTAGTGCTGTTAATAGCAAAAAGCGTGCTGTAAAGGGAAAAAGCGTGTCGACGTGGAACCGCGACCGACTTGGATCGGCCTCATTCTTTTCCGGCAGCCAAGCAGCTCAGACCACAAGGACCACACCCCAGCAGAGACTCCCACGGGGACCCGGAGGTCAGCCGCAAGAGAGAGAAGTTGGTGCTTGGGGACCCGGAGGTCAGCCGCAAGAGAGAGAAGTTGGTGCTTGGGGACCCTGAGGTCAGCCGCAAGAGAGAGAAGTTGGTGCTTGGGGACCCGGAGGTCTGCCGCAAGAGAGAGAAGTTGGTGCTTGGGGACCCTGAGGTCAGCCGCAAGAGAGAGAAGTTGGTGCTTGGGGACCCGGAGGTCAGCCGCAAGAGAGAGAAGTTGGTGCTTGGGGACCCTGAGGTCAGCCGCAAGAGAGAGAAGTTGGTGCTTGGGGACCCTGAGGTCAGCCGCAAGAGAGAGGAGGAAGTAGTACGGGAACCAACTACAATGTATATAAGCGGAATTTGATCGAATGATCTAGTCCACCCAAAATGATTTTGCTGCTTACCACCACTGGGGAGATGCCTCTGCACCCTTAGACGGTTGGCTGCTAAGTGCCTTTCTATGGCTCGTGGTCCGTCTTATATAGTGCTCGGCGAGATCTAGTGTGCCCGTTGACTGTGGGATTTTCCGGTCTCAGTGTGACCATCTCTCTCGGTCTAGTGTGACCCTACACGCTCGATCGTAGGGCGCGCGTTCTCGGTTTGAATTTTAAATTAAATAGTTCTTTTGTTTCATGCTTTTATTCTTATTTATTTAATTAATTTAAATTATTATTCATTTAATTCATGCATCTATTCTTTTTTATTGTGCGCGCAGCGTCACACTCCCCCCGTCAGGGATTCGAGTGGTGTCGTAAAATTGTTACGTAGTTCCCCCTATTTACAATTACTCTCCAAATCTTCTCTCCATCTTTCAAATGCAAAAAGAGCACAAGGAATACCAATCTTAAATGATGATACTTTTTTTAATAGCATAAGAAAATTTAAATTGTTCGACCTTCAAATCATCAACTTGAACTTTGTTACGGATATAAGCCGTAATATCCAGTGATGAGAGGTCTGGGGCGAGCCGTGAAACAAATACATGTTTTAGCTGGGGCACCCGAACACAAGTTACCGTTTTTGGTACAACACATGCAACCCTTTTTGGTATTACAGAATTTTTATCTGTACTACCAGTATCGGCCGGTAATCCGGACGTTAAGTCTACATGAGGTGTGGGGCCACTACTGTATTTTGATCGGACAGAGCGGAAGTACATAGCGGAGCCACATTGATTCCGGCGACTTCGGATACCGAATCACTTTTTGCCCCGGTCTTAGTACCATTTGAGTGGCGCCTAAGATTGGCAGCTGAGCTGGAATCGAATCGCATCGCGGGCAGTAGGTTGCACGGCACCTGCCATAGAATGCCCACCGACCGCGACTTTTTTGCGCTTTGGGGAATCGGGCTCAGCTAGCATGCGACTAGTGAGCTGCGATTCAAGCGCCACGAGCAGGTCCGTATTTTTACGGCAGTTCCGGATTAATTTCGTAACACTGCTTTTCGTGAGCCGCCTAATAGTTATTGCCTGGTTCTCATATACAATGCATTCATCGCAGTAGTAGCGTAGGCCACTCCTCTTATCGATGGCATCACGAACCAGGCCAGAATAGCCAAGACACTTTGCGTGATAAATTTTATGACATATGTGAGGACGCTTAAAGGCGCCTCTCAAGTCTTATCTAATCTCAGCCCTTGGAGGCCAAAACTTATCTGTTAAACGCAAAGCGTGCGATTAAGGACAAGCTTAGTGCTGTTAATAGCAAAAAGCGTGCTGTAAAAGGAAAAAGCGTGTCGGCGTGGAACCGCGACCGACTTGGACCACACCCGCAGCAGAGACTCCCACGGGGACCCGGAGGTCAGCCGCAAGAGAGAGAAGTTGGTGCTTGGGGACCCTGAGGTCAGCCGCAGAGAGAGAAGTTGGTGCTTTGGGGACCCTGAGGTCAGACGCAAGAGAGAGAAGTTTTGCTTGGGGACCCGGAGGTCAGCCGCAAGAGAGAGAAGTTGGTGCTTGGGGACCCGGAGGTCAGCCGCAAGAGAGAGAAGTTGGTGCTTGGGGACCCGGAGGTCAGCCGCAAGAGAGAGAAGTTGGTGCTTGGGGACCCTGAGGTCAGCCGCAAGAGAGAGAAGTTGGTGCTTGGGGACCCTGAGGTCAGCCGCAAGAGAGAGGAGGAAGTAGTACGGGAACCATTTACAATGTATATAAGCGGAATTTGATCGAGTGATCTAGTCCACCCAAAATGATTTTGCTGCTTACCACCACTGGGGAGATGCCTCTGCACCCTTAGACGGTTGGCTGCTAAGTGCCTTTCTATGGCTCGTGGTCCGTCTTATATAGGGCTCGGCGAGATCTAGTGTGCCCGTTGACTGTGGGATTTTCCGGTCTCAGTGTGACCATCTCTCTCGGTCTAGTGTGACCCTACACGCTCGATCGTAGGCGCGCGCGCGTTCTCGGTTTGAATTTTTAAATTAAATACTTCTTTTGTTTCATGCTTTTATTCTTATTTATTTAATTCATTTAATTCATTATTATTCATTTAATTCATGCATCTATTCTTATTTATTGTGCGCGCAGCGTCACACTCCCCCGTCATGGATTCGAGTGGTGTCGTAAAATTGTTACGTAGTTCCCCTATTTACAATTACTCTCCAAATCTTCTCTCCATCTTTCAAATGCAAAAAGAGCACAAGGAATACCAATCTTAAATGATGATACTTTCCTAGCATAAGAAAATTTAAATTGTTCGACCTTCAAATCATCAACTCGGACTTTGTTACAGTCTACTTTGTTAAGTCAACATGAGGTGTTGGGGCCACTACTGTATTTTGATCGGACAGAGCGGAAGTAGATAGCGGAGCCACATCGATTCCGGCGACTTCGGATACCGAATCACTTTTTGCCCCCCGATCTTAGTACCATTTGAGTGGCGCCTAAGATTGGCAGCTGAGCTGGAATCGAATCGCGGGCAGTAGGTTGCACGGCACCTGCCATAGAATGCCCACCGACCGCGGCTTTTTTTTGCGCTTTGGGGAATCGGGCTCAGCTAGCATGCGACTAGTGAGCTGCGATTCAAGCGCCACGAGCAGGTCCGTATTTTTACGGCAGTTCCGGATTAATTCCGTAACACTGCTTTTCGTGAGCCGCTTAATAGTTATTGCCTGGTTCTCATATACAATGCATTCATCGCAGTAGTAGCGTAGGCCACTCCTCTTATCGATGGCATCACGAACCAGGCCAGAATAGCCAAGACACTTTGCGTGATAAATTTTATCACATATGTGAGGACGCTTAAAAGGCGCCTCTCAAGTCTTATCTAATCTCAGCCCTTGGAGGCCAAAACTTATCTAATCTCAGCCCTTGGAGGCCAAAACTTATCTAATCTCAGCCATTGGAGGCCATATCTTAAGTCACAGCCACTGAAGGACTGACTAGTTATTAAGTTTCTAAAATATATATATGTAAGTCTAAAACCTAAGTAACCCTAGTTTTCAAATAAGCGCGCGCGAGGGCACCAGTATTGATCAGCAGGATTAGTTCGCTGACCAGTCGGGGCGAATACCCAACAGTAGCGATAAGTTATCGCGATCACACGTGAATGAATGTGCTTGCTGTTAAAGCCTAGTATCCAGATCGGCAAACGATTACGCTAGCGTAAAAACCTTAATCTTTGCAGTGTGACCAAAAAGTTTGAGAGTTCATCAGATTTAAGCGTGCTACGGTCGTACTGTCAATCAGCTGGGTTTGTTGACAAGCAGTTAAAATTCAAATATCGTAATTGCGGAAGAGCCTTTAAAAGATATTATCAAATACCTTGGCAAGACAAGTCTGCCGCTGTACAAAGAAATTAAAAAACAATTCAATTTAAATTTAACAGTTGCTTATTTTAATTTACTGATAATTATTTGCTAATTTAAAGTTCATAGCTGCACTTTTATTGTGTTTTTCGTAAATTTTTGACATATGAAACATTTTGCTCTGACAAGAGGCACCCCAGAAGTATTAATGTTATTTTGTCCTCACATGTTAACTCCTGCAATCGACTTTTGCGGGTTTTTGATTTTTCCCTACATATTTTAATATGTTCAGTGAGAAGCGCACGCTGAAAGATTAAATTTTTAATCTTTGCGCTAGGGTTCACCCAAAGTTCATTTCCGCAGACTGGCAACGCTATGGAATTTTCTGGTATATTTTTCGTCGAACAGGAGACCGACGTGAAAAAAAGGCCCGACGAAAAGTGAACGCCAGCTGTTTGCCTCTCGCTCTCTCTCATGACTGGCGTACGGTTTTCGTCGATCAGGATACTAGGCTTAAACGCAAAGCGTGCGATTAAGGACGAGCTTAGTGCTGTTAATAGCAAAAGCGTGCTGTAAAGGGAAAAAGCGAGTCGACGTGGAACCGTGACCGACTTGGATCGGCCTCATTCTTTTCCGGCAGCCAAGCAGCTCAGACCACAAGGACCACACCCGCAGCAGAGACTCCCACGGGGACCCGGAGGTCAGCCGCAAAGAGAGAAGTTGGTGCTTGGGGACCCTGAGGTCAGCCGCAAGAGAGAGAAGTTGGTGCTTGGTGACCCGGAGGTCAGCCGCAAGAGAGAGAAGTTGGTGCTTGGGGACCCTGAGGTCAGCCGCAAGAGAGAGAAGTTGGTGCTTGGGGACCCTGAGGTCAGCCGCAAGAGAGAGAAGTTGGTGCTTGGTGACCCGGAGGTCAGCCGCAAGAGAGAGAAGTTGGTGCTTGGGGACCCTGAGGTCAGCCGCAAGAGAGAGAAGTTGGTGCTTGGGGACCCTGAGGTCAGCCGCAAGAGAGAGGAGGAAGTAGTACGGGAACCATTTACAATGTATATAAGCGGAATTTGATCGAGTGATCTAGTCCACCCAAAATGATTTTGCTGCTTACCACCACTGGGGAGATGCCTCTGCACCCTTAGACGGTTGGCTGCTAAGTGCCTTTCTATGGCTCGTGGTCCGTCTTATATAGGGCTCGGCGAGATCTAGTGTGCCCGTTGACTGTGGGATTTTCCGGTCTCAGTGTGACCATCTCTCTCGGTCTAGTGTGACCCTACACGCTCGATCGTAGGCGCGCGCGCGTTCTCGGTTTGAATTTTAAATTAAATACTTCTTTTGTTTCATGCTTTTATTCTTATTTATTTAATTCATTTAATTCATTATTATTCATTTAATTCATGCATCTATTCTTATTTATTGTGCGCGCAGCGTCACACTCCCCCGTCATGGATTCGAGTGGTGTCGTAAAATTGTTACGTAGTTCCCCCTATTTACAATTACTCTCCAAATCTTCTCTCCATCTTTCAAATGCAAAAAGAGCACAAGGAATACCAATCTTAAATGATGATACTTTCCTAGCATAAGAAAATTTAAATTGTTCGACCTTCAAATCATCAACTCGGACTTTGTTACAGTCTACTTTGTTAAGTCAACATGAGGTGTTGGGGCCACTACTGTATTTTGATCGGACAGAGCGGAAGTAGATAGCGGAGCCACATCGATTCCGGCGACTTCGGATACCGAATCACTTTTTGCCCCCGATCTTAGTACCATTTGAGTGGCGCCTAAGATTGGCAGCTGAGCTGGAATCGAATCGCGGGCAGTAGGTTGCACGGCACCTGCCATAGAATGCCCACCGACCGCGGCTTTTTTGCGCTTTGGGGAATCGGGCTCAGCTAGCATGCGACTAGTGAGCTGCGATTCAAGCGCCACGAGCAGGTCCGTATTTTTACGGCAGTTCCGGATTAATTCCGTAACACTGCTTTTCGTGAGCCGCTTAATAGTTATTGCCTGGTTCTCATATACAATGCATTCATCGCAGTAGTAGCGTAGGCCACTCCTCTTATCGATGGCATCACGAACCAGGCCAGAATAGCCAAGACACTTTGCGTGATAAATTTTATCACATATGTGAGGACGCTTAAAGGCGCCTCTCAAGTCTTATCTAATCTCAGCCCTTGGAGGCCAAAACTTATCTAATCTCAGCCCTTGGAGGCCAAAACTTATCTAATCTCAGCCATTGGAGGCCATATCTTAAGTCACAGCCACTGAAGGACTGACTAGTTATTAAGTTTCTAAAATATATATATGTAAGTCTAAAACCTAAGTAACCCTAGTTTTCAAATAAGCGCGCGCGAGGGCACCAGTATTGATCAGCAGGATTAGTTCGCTGACCAGTCGGGGCGAATACCCAACAGTAGCGATAAGTTATCGCGATCACACGTGAATGAATGTGCTTGCTGTTAAAGCCTAGTATCCAGATCGGCAAACGATTACGCTAGCGTAAAAACCTTAATCTTTGCAGTGTGACCAAAAGTTTGAGAGTTCATCAGATTTAAGCGTGCTACGGTCGTACTGTCAATCAGCTGGGTTTGTTGACAAGCAGTTAAAATTCAAATATCGTAATTGCGGGAAGAGCCTTTAAAAGATATTATCAAATACCTTGGCAAGACAAGTCTGCCGCTGTACAAAGAAATTAAAAAACAATTCAATTTAAATTTAACAGTTGCTTATTTTAATTTACTGATAATTATTTGCTAATTTAAAGTTCATAGCTGCACTTTTATTGTGTTTTTCGTAAATTTTTGACATATGAAACATTTTGCTCTGACAAGAGGCACCCCAGAAGTATTAATGTTATTTTGTCCTCACATGTTAACTCCTGCAATCGACTTTTGCGGGTTTTTTGATTTTTTCCCTACATATTTTAATATGTTCAGTAGAAGCGCACGCTGAAAGATTAAATTTTTTAATCTTTGCACTAGGGTTCACCCAAAGTTCATTTCCGCAGACTGGCAACGCTATGGAATTTTCTGGTATTTTTTTCGTCGAACAGGAGACCGACGTGAAAAAAAGGCCCGACGAAAAGTGAACGCCAGCTGTTTGCCTCTCGCTCTCTCTCATGACTGGCGTACGGTTTTCGTCGATCAGGATACTAGGCTTAAACGCAAAGCGTGCGATTAAGGACAAGCTTAGTGCTGTTAATAGCAAAAAGCGTGCTGTAAAGGGAAAAAGCGTGTCGACGTGGAACCGTGACCGACTTGGATCGGCCTCATTCTTTTCCGGCAGCCAAGCAGCTCAGACCACAAGGACCACACCCGCAGCAGAGACTCCCACGGGGACCCGGAGGTCAGCCGCAAGAGAGAGAAGTTGGTGCTTGGGGACCCGGAGGTCAGCCGCAAGAGAGGAGAAGTTGGTGCTTTGGGGACCCTGAGGTCAGACGCAAGAGAGAAGTTTTGCTTGGGGACCCGGAGGTCAGCCGCAAGAGAGAGAAGTTGGTGCTTGGGGACCCGGAGGTCAGCCGCAAGAGAGAGAAGTTGGTGCTTGGGGACCCGGAGGTCAGCCGCAAAGAGAGAAGTTTGTGCTTGGGGACCCTGAGGTCAGCCGCAAGAGAGAGAAGTTGGTGCTTGGGGACCCTGAGGTCAGCCGCAAGAGAGAGAAGTTGGTGCTTGGGGACCCTGAGGTCAGCCGCAAGAGAGAGGAGGAAGTAGTACGGGAACCATTTACAATGTATATAAGCGGAATTTGATCGAGTGATCTAGTCCACCCAAAATGATTTTGCTGCTTACCACCACTGGGGAGATGCCTCTGCACCCTTAGACGGTTGGCTGCTAAGTGCCTTTCTATGGCTCGTGGTCCGTCTTATATAGGGCTCGGCGAGATCTAGTGTGCCCGTTGACTGTGGGATTTTCCGGTCTCAGTGTGACCATCTCTCTCGGTCTAGTGTGACCCTACACGCTCGATCGTAGGCGCGCGCGCGTTCTCGGTTTGAATTTTAAATTAAATACTTCTTTTTGTTTCATGCTTTTATTCTTATTTATTTAATTCATTTAATTCATTATTATTCATTTAATTCATGCATCTATTCTTATTTATTGTGCGCGCAGCGTCACACTCCCCGTCATGGATTCGAGTGGTGTCGTAAAATTGTTACGTAGTTCCCCCTATTTACAATTACTCTCCAAATCTTCTCTCCATCTTTCAAATGCAAAAAGAGCACAAGGAATACCAATCTTAAATGATGATACTTTCCTAGCATAAGAAAATTTAAATTGTTCGACCTTCAAATCATCAACTCGGACTTTGTTACAGTCTACTTTGTTAAGTCAACATGAGGTGTTGGGGCCACTACTGTATTTTGATCGGACAGAGCGGAAGTAGATAGCGGAGCCACATCGATTCCGGCGACTTCGGATACCGAATCACTTTTTGCCCCCGATCTTAGTACCATTTGAGTGGCGCCTAAGATTGGCAGCTGAGCTGGAATCGAATCGCGGGCAGTAGGTTGCACGGCACCTGCCATAGAATGCCCACCGACCGCGGCTTTTTTGCGCTTTGGGGAATCGGGCTCAGCTAGCATGCGACTAGTGAGCTGCGATTCAAGCGCCACGAGCAGGTCCGTATTTTTACGGCAGTTCCGGATTAATTCCGTAACACTGCTTTTCGTGAGCCGCTTAATAGTTATTGCCTGGTTCTCATATACAATGCATTCATCGCAGTAGTAGCGTAGGCCACTCCTCTTATCGATGGCATCACGAACCAGGCCAGAATAGCCAAGACACTTTGCGTGATAAATTTTATCACATATGTGAGGACGCTTAAAGGCGCCTCTCAAGTCTTATCTAATCTCAGCCCTTGGAGGCCAAAACTTATCTAATCTCAGCCCTTGGAGGCCAAAACTTATCTAATCTCAGCCATTGGAGGCCATATCTTAAGTCACAGCCACTGAAGGACTGACTAGTTATTAAGTTTCTAAAATATATATATGTAAGTCTAAAACCTAAGTAACCCTAGTTTTCAAATAAGCGCGCGAGGGCACCAGTATTGATCAGCAGGATTAGTTCGCTGACCAGTCGGGGCGAATACCCAACAGTAGCGATAAGTTATCGCGATCACACGTGAATGAATGTGCTTGCTGTTAAAGCCTAGTATCCAGATCGGCAAACGATTACGCTAGCGTAAAAACCTTAATCTTTGCAGTGTGACCAAAAGTTTGAGAGTTCATCAGATTTAAGCGTGCTACGGTCGTACTGTCAATCAGCTGGGTTTGTTGACAAGCAGTTAAAATTCAAATATCGTAATTGGCAGGAAGAGCCTTTAAAAGATATTATCAAATACCTTGGCAAGACAAGTCTGCCGCTGTACAAAGAAATTAAAAAACAATTCAATTTAAATTTAACAGTTGCTTATTTTAATTTACTGATAATTATTTGCTAATTTAAAGTTCATAGCTGCACTTTTATTGTGTTTTTCGTAAATTTTTGACATATGAAACATTTTGCTCTGACAAGAGGCACCCCAGAAGTATTAATGTTATTTTGTCCTCACATGTTAACTCCTGCAATCGACTTTTGCGGGTTTTTTGATTTTTCCCTACATATTTTAATATGTTCAGTGAGAAGCGCACGCTGAAAGATTAAATTTTTAATCTTTGCACTAGGGTTCACCCAAAGTTCATTTCCGCAGACTGGCAACGCTATGGAATTTTCTGGTATTTTTTCGTCGAACAGGAGACCGACGTGAAAAAAAGGCCCGACGAAAAGTGAACGCCAGCTGTTTGCCTCTCTCTCTCTCATGACTGGCGTACGGTTTTCGTCGATCAGGATACTAGGCTTAAACGCAAAGCGTGCGATTAAGGACAAGCTTAGTGCTGTTAATAGCAAAAAGCGTGCTGTAAAGGGAAAAAGCGTGTCGACGTGGAACCGTGACCGACTTGGATCGGCCTCATTCTTTTCCGGCAGCCAAGCAGCTCAGACCACAAGGACCACACCCGCAGCAGAGACTCCCACGGGGACCCGGAGGTCAGCCGCAAGAGAGAGAAGTTGGTGCTTGGGGACCCGGAGGTCAGCCGCAAGAGAGAGAAGTTGGTGCTTTGGGGACCCTGAGGTCAGACGCAAGAGAGAGAAGTTTTTGCTTGGGGACCCGGAGGTCAGCCGCAAGAGAGAGAAGTTGGTGCTTGGGGACCCGGAGGTCAGCCGCAAGAGAGAGAAGTTGGTGCTTGGGGACCCGGAGGTCAGCCGCAAGAGAGAGAAGTTTGTGCTTGGGGACCCTGAGGTCAGCCGCAAGAGAGAGAAGTTGGTGCTTGGGGACCCTGAGGTCAGCCGCAAGAGAGAAGTTGGTGCTTGGGGACCCTGAGGTCAGCCGCAAGAGAGAGGAGGAAGTAGTACGGGAACCAACTACAATGTATATAAGCGGAATTTGATCGAATGATCTAGTCCACCCAAAATGATTTTGCTGCTTACCACCACTGGGGAGATGCCTCTGCACCCTTAGACGGTTGGCTGCTAAGTGCCTTTCTATGGCTCGTGGTCCGTCTTATATAGTGCTCGGCGAGATCTAGTGTGCCCGTTGACTGTGGGATTTTCCGGTCTCAGTGTGACCATCTCTCTCGGTCTAGTGTGACCCTACACGCTCGATCGTAGGCGCGCGCGCGTTCTCGGTTTGAATTTTAAATTAAATACTTCTTTTGTTTCATGCTTTTATTCTTATTTATTTAATTCATTTAATTCATTATTATTCATTTAATTCATGCATCTATTCTTATTTATTGCGCGCGAATTACAGTATCTAAGTATACTGTGGGTTAAGTCCCAGGGGGTGTTTTCAGTATCCAGGTATATTGCGAGTGAGTCCAATGGGTGTTTCAGTAATATTCGATAAGTTTTAATAAATCAGAACCTCTTTCGTCTTCGGTCAAAATTATAATGATTCTTTATTGTCTTCGAAACTAAGAACTAACTTATGAAATAAGTGCGAATGAGAATGGAATGGAAAACGGGAAGAGGGGAATTTGCACATCTTGCATATTTGCGTGGCTGTCGATGCGGCTGGTTTCGGGTGACAGAGAGACGGCTGGCTCTGGGTGACGAAAAGACGGCTGGCTCCGCTAGCTTCCGCTGGTCTCCAGACTCAGCGTTTGTGCACACAGTGAATGGGTTAATGACCATTCATCTGTGTCGCTGAGGCTAGGGGGCGGCGGTGTGTCCGTAACAATGTGTGCGGTAACTCCTCCCCCCTAGAGTGGAGAGAGGGCCATAGCGAAGGAATGGTCGGCTCCACAAAGGTAGAGTACAGGTGTAGGTTGCGGGAAAATGATCGTCTTTGGTCTATTGCATATTCGGAGGATGACGATGAGGACTAAGATCAGTAATATTGTCGAATATATGGCTGGAAATTTATAATGTGTTGCATTGTCCATGTTGGTGATCTTCCCAGCTGTCGATAGGGTTTCTAGGTGTAACTTCTCCAGCGATAGTGTTTTGATGGTTTGATTTTTTGTAATCTTGTCGACTGGTGGGAGTACAAAAGTAAAGTGGTCGTGTTCTATCAATTCTCTGTCGCTGTATTCCACGTCGTTTAACCATACTGTACAATTATTGTACCGTAGTATGTAGGAGCCATCCAGCTGTGTCTCGTCATAGCACGTTGATTTAAGGGTGACGTTTTGTCCGTTGAAAATAAAGATAAAACCTTTTTCGGCTTCAAATATGTTCATTTCGTATTCTGTGTCCATCACATCGCATTTTGTTTCCTTTGCGTTCTTGACGATGTCCGACAGGCATCTGTTGTTTTTGGTCACCATATCCATATGCGTTTTTTCGCAGAAAAACTCCCGCTCCACTTTAAGACAGCTTTCATGAAATTGGTGAAAGGTGTTGTTGGCATGTGCCAGGAATTCCGGGGAAATGATGAAGTGTGAGTTGTTTAATGGTAAAGGGAACAATATGAGTGAATTTATAAATTTTTGTATCGAATATTGGTATCTTAACGTTAAACAATAATTTGGTATTGAAAGTATAACATGATGGTATAAGAATGTTATAGATGTGTTCATCTAATTGTAAGTTAATGTTTTGAATGCTTAACATATTTCTAATAGAATTAATTTGTTCTTTGTTGAATAAAAATTTTGGGATTAATCCTAATTTGCTAGCCAAAAGGCTTTCTGCTATATTATTAATGTGTTCTGTTAGAGTGTCGATGTTAAAGTTTATTCGGTTAATATATTGTAGTGTGTATATATTTTCTCTATCCTCTCTGAGTTCTTTGAAGATTGAATTCTGTGCTGTATCCAAAAAGTGTTGTAGTTTGGCTTGTTCCCTATTAATGTGTTCTGTAATGTTGTTGAACCTAATAATAACTTGTTTATCGAAGTTTACTTGTTTTTCTTGATCATTCTTCGAGGCATGGGATGTTTCTTTTAGGGTTTTTATCTCGGCAAGAATGTTCTGGCCATCATTGTCATCTAAATTTCCTGATATTGATTTGAAAATGGTTCCTAGGCCATTTATCAAACCTCTTTTACTCCTTACGTGTGGAAGTAAGGTGTCTATTCTGTCTTCTAATTGTTGTAGTTTCCCTTGAATAATCTCTTCCGAAATTGTAAATGTTGTATCTAGTGTAAGGGCTTTTAATGTGTTTCTTATTTTGAGAACGCACTCCTTGAAGTCTTGGATGTCTACGACATGGGTCAGAATTTTATGATTTTGTGTCATGTGAGCGTTTCCCAGATGAATGAGTGCGAGAGGTGAGGATCCGTTGAGTCTTTCCAAAGAGAAAGACTGTGCGGTGGAATGGGTTGTTCTGGAATGAAGCAGGTTTACTGGGTGTTATTGTTTTTCCTGATTGTTTTTCTTATTTTCTGTTTGTGTAATTTTTGTTGTCTGGTTGTTATTAGTGTAACCCCTTTATCAGCTCTGACTTTGTGTAACGAAAATCTAGGTGTTAGTTTGTTTCTCCTATTTTCTTTTCTGAATACCACATCGTCGCTTTCGACCTGAACTGGTGGTTCCCTTTCTTGATTTAACTTGGTCAATCTTTGTTCTGTTTTGTTACTTAATTGGTTCTGGATTTGAGGGTATAGTTCCCTTCTAAATTCGTTAAGTTTTGTTAAGTAATCATGGTGGTTGTCGAACTTCACTGTTTTTCAAATATGTGAGTTCTACCATGGAAAAGTTCGAATGGTGTATGGGCGGTACTGGAATGTATCGCATTGTTATATGTTATCAATACTTCCGCGAATATTTCTGCGTGGTCACATTGCAGTTGGAGTTCTTTTCTGCGCTTGACAATTATTCTATACAGTTCCGTGAACGTTGAATGGAGTCTTTCAACAGGTGCGTTTTCCGTTGATTGTTGAAACGAAGTCATATGAATGGTTATGTTGTACTGTGCCAGAAAATCGTTGAATAAGTTCCCTGAGAATGCCGCGCCTTGGTCAAAGACCAATTTTTTGGGTAAGCCAAAGGTACTGAAGAAATGTGAAAGTGCTGCGATAACCTTAATTGAGTTCCTATTAGTTAATGGGTATGCTTGCGCAAACTTCGAAAATTTGTCGATGATGGTTAAATTATTCGTGTTATTGATTGTGTAGATGTCAATATGGACAACATCTAAAGGCCCTGATGGTGCAGGTGGGGCCTGCATGAAAGGTCTATGAGGTTGTCTATCATATTTAAGTGTTAGACAAATGTCACAGTCGTTGATTATTTGTGTAATAATTGCTTTCATACGCGGAAAATATACGTCCCTTTTGAGATGACTAAAGGTTTCATCGATTCCTCTATGGTTGCTATTAAGATGGTATAATTGAATTTTGCTCTTTTGTTCTTCTGTACTGGAAAGGTCGATTAAAAGTGATGTGCAACGACAGATGTTATATAAGTTATTCCCTGTAAAATAATTGTTGAACGCCTCTTCAATTATAAGAAAGACGTTATCCGGTGCCGAAATGGCATATGTTTTGTTTGGTTTGAGAATAGTCTGAAGTATATTAGTGATTGAGTCAAACGTATATTCAGGTTCCGAGAAGGTTCGTCTTATTTTCTGGGGAAATGGTGTTATTATTTGTACTGGGATTGATGGCCCGATTTGGAAAACTATTTGGATATTAAAATAATTGAGTGGTTTTTGGACAACTGTTATTCTCGGTGGGTCTTCGTTTACATTTAAATTTGGTTCTATTCTGCTAAGTGCATCAGCAACAACATTTTGGGAGCCCTTTTTATAAACTACTTCGTAGTCATAAGCGGCCAGAGTGGTTTTCCACCGAGTAATTTTGGGTTTTGACCCTTTAAATTTTCTAGCCAGACTAATGGTTTATGGTCTGTTACTATTTTGAATCTGCGGCCAAAAAGGTAAGGTCTAAAGTGCCCTACGGACCAAACAATCGCTAGCATTTCTTTTTCTATTGTTGAATATCTAACTTCTGTGTCCGAGAGAGTTCGGCTGGCGAATGAGGTAGGTCTATCATTTGTGTCTGGTCCCTGAGATAGTACCGCACCTATGGCATAATTACTCGCGTCTGTGGTCAATGTAAATGGTTTAGTAAAATCCGGGTAAGCCAGTATCGGGTCGTTACACAAGAGGTTCTTTGAATAAGCTACTGCTTCTTTAAACTCGTCGTCAATCACTATTGATTTCTTGCCCTTCAGTTGTCTAGTTATTGGTTTGGTTATTCCCGCGAAGTCCCTTATGAACTTCCTGTAATAACCTAATAAGCCTAGGAACGATTTAATTTCCCTAGTGGTTTTAGGGCAAGGAAAATCTTTTATCGCTTGGATTTTGTCTGGGTTAGGCTTAACTCCTTCCTGTGTAACAATGTGTCCCAAGAAATCAATTTCTTTCCTAAGGAAATTGCATTTAGATGGTTGTATTTTTAGATTTGCGTTTTGTAATCTGGTGAAAACTGATTTAATGTCTGTAATATGGCTTTGTAGGGAGGGGGGAAAATATTATGATATCGTCGAGATAAACCAGGCAAACTTTCCCTACTAAATCGCCTAGGACGTTGTCCATAACGCGTTGGAACGTCGCAGGTGCGTTCTTGAGGCCGAAGGGCATCCTCGTAAACTCGTAATGTCCGTTTTCGACTGTAAATGCTGTTTGATTGGATTCATTTCTATCTGGTGAAAACCGCTTGCCAAATCAATGGTTGTGAAATATTTGGTTTTCCCTATACTGTCCAATATGTCTGCTATATTAGGGATTGGATATCTATCTGAAATAGTTTTTTCGTTTAGTTTACGGAAATCTATAACTAGACGCCACTTTTTCTGACCTGATGCATCGGATTTCTTGGGGACGACCCATACAGGTGCGCTCCAAGGGGAATGACTGTTTCTAATAATATTCTGTTGAAGCATCTTTGAAATTTGTTTCCGAACTTCCTCTTTATGAATAAATGGGTATCTATAGGATTTGGTGTGGATAGGTACATCGTCTACCGTTGGGATCGAGTGTTTAACCACGTTAGAAAATGTTAGTTGGTTATCTTCGTTATAGAAAAGTTTTTTGAACTGTTTGCAAAGTTTAATTAGGTTTTGTTTTTCTTCATTGTTCAAGTGCTCTGTTTGAATATCTAATTCTGACTGTGTGTCTGTGGGGTTCGGGCCTTCGCCAGCGAACATGCAGTATAAGTATTCGTAATCTTGTACAGGGGCTGATTCTGCCTGCAATGGTTCCTCTAAATATAATGTCTGGTCGTAGTCTGACATGTTGCATACTTCAAAGTGTGCAAAGCCTGCAACTGCGGTATAAAGACCACCTGTGATTGTTAAATCGTTGTTTAAGGTTGTATTCTCGAATAAAAAATCTCCCTCCATTAAATTCACAGGGAGTGGTAATCTAACCTTAGTGTTTAGTGGTATAGTATGCGTTGTGTCTACTGGGTTTGTGCTCGTTAAAATTGGTAGGGAAAACCTCGTCGTTTCTAGGATAGAATCTGCTATGTTTATTTTTGCATCTAGGCTACTTAAGAAATCCATGCCCAAGAGACCATTAAAATGAGGGTGGAAGTCAACCAAAAAGAATTTTGTTTTCTTCGTTGTGTCAAATTGCTCGAAAATAATTGAGTCTGTATATTCTTGGATTTGGAACTTGTTGAGAACGGTTTGGATGTTGATATGAATGTTTAATTTCTGAATATGGTCTTTTGTAATCAATGTTGGTTTTATAAAAGAGTACGTGGACCCGGTGTCTATAAGAAATTTATGTGGGTTTGTTGAAATGGATTTTGAGGATAAAATAACGTAAGGTAAAGATTTCCCATGGGATTTTTTTGTTTAAGAAGCCGACTGGTTGTCCGAGGCTTCTTGTAAAAATTTGCGCCATCATTGATGTTGCATGAGGCAGAAGGAGTATTGTTGTTTTGTTGGGAGGAAGAATTTGATCCCGAATTGTTTCGGAAAGGGTTCTGAGTTCTGGAAGAATGATTCTCCTGTCGATTTTGAGGCTTTTGACGAGTGTCGTTTCTCCTAGTGCTGTTGCTACCCGATTGTCTCTGATTTTGCTGGTGACGTTGATACGGGCGGTTCCGATCAACCGAATTTTCGCGATTGCGGTAATTTTGTTGATCATTTGAATTTTCGCGACGGCGATTATTTTGTTGACCATCAGAGTTCTGGTAATAAAAGTTCTGTTCTATTTGTGCGATTTCGTAGGCTTTTTCTATAGATTCTGGATTTCGGGACCTGATAATTGTTTTAAGTGGGCCTTTTAATCCCACAACAAATGCATTGAGGCAAATGTCGGAGTATAGGGCGTGTTTTGCAGCTAAGTTTTGGGCATCGCGATCTGAATCATTGGTCAATGACACCAGTTGACTTCTCAACTTTGCTATTGCGAAAAAGAGTTTATTTATGGAAAGTCCGCTTGGTAAAGTTTGAATTTCGCGAATCAATATAGCCTCCGTCTTCTTGCTAGTGTAGAGTCGTTTAAGATTTGCTTTGATTTCATCCCATATAAGCGGTGTACCGCAAAGGTCCAATGCTTCATGTGCCTTGCCTTTTACTCTATTACGAATTGCCCTGAGAATCATTTGGCCGTACGGGGTCTGATCTACGGACCGAATGAGCATAAGTAATTCCTCAACACTGTCAATAAAAGTTTCTAGATTGTCGGAGGGACCCTCGTAAGTTGGCAAGTGTTGTACAAAACCCAATATATCTTTCGGACTTAAATTTGTGCTGACAATAGTCATCGAGTTGCTAACTGTGGGGCTGAGGGAGCCCGATGCGTTTCCAGAGTCTAAATTATTCATGTTGGTATTAGAGGGTGGTGCTTCTTGTTCTATTTGGTTATGCTGTTCTTCCTCCTCAAGTTCTCTTATGCCTATTAGACTACCTCCACTTCTCAAGCCTAATCTGGTTCTAAGTTTACTAGCTGCGCTAACTTTCTTTAACATTTAGTTATTCTTTCTCGTTATTTATGAGATTGATTATGAATATTATGATTTTAGTGATAAATTGTAAATGTCGTAATATTAATTGTAAATATAATATCTAGTAAGTAAATTCTAGTTTTCTGTGACTTGCGTAGATTTCGTAAAAAATTTTAATTGTTGTGTGTTGTTCCAGTGGTATCTTCTCCCCGTGTCGTGTTTAGTGTTGACTGTAATATATGTATATATATGGGATTAGTGAATTGTTTTAATAAAGTAATTACATGACTATAGGTGAGTGAACTTATGGCGACTACAAAAGAGAACAATATTTTGGTAAAATAAAATACGGCGTAATTATTTGACCTGGATTTTTGCTGCATAGTGTATAATTGGTGTGTTCGTTTTATTAAATTCTTTTATTTGCGCTTGAATTGCTGTCTCAACGGTTTTGCTCGTTATGTCTTTGTGTGGCTTCATTGTGGCTGTTTTTTTTTTATGATGTGTGGGGTCAAAATAAGTGTCGTTTGGATCTCTGTTTTTTTTTTTTTTTAAATAAAAATTATTTAATTATTAATATATATATATATTTTTTTTTTTTTTTTTTTTTTTTTTAGGTGAATATATTGATTTCGTGATCCCGGTGCCTTATCAGAGTTTGATGTGCACATATTCGGTCACGGTTTTTTTTTATTATGCATTTTTATCTTAACAATTTTAGGTGAATTAATTTCGTGATCCCGGTGCCTTATCAGAGTTTGATGTGCACATATTCGGTCACGGTTTTTTTTTTATTATGCATTTTTATTTTAACAATTTTAGGTGAATTAATTACGTGATCCCGGTGCCTTATCAGAGTTTGATGTGCACATATTCGGTCACGGTTTTTTTTTTATTATGCATTTTAATTTTAACAATTTTAGGTGAATTATTTACGTGATCCCGGTGCCTTATCAGAGTTTGATGTGCACATATTCGGTCACGATTTTCTTATTAAGCATTTTTATTTCAACAATTTTAGGTGAATATATTAATTGCGTGGTCCCGGTGCCTTATCAGAGTTTGATGTGCACATATACGGCCACGAATTATATTATTATTATTATTATTATTTGCATTCTGCCACATTTTGAACACTCACACTTATACACTTGCACGAATTTAATTGTTAATTGCAATTTATTTTGTTTTTTCGCATTTTCTTGTTCTCTTTTGTTTTTTCTGCCATTAGTACACTTACCTGTCTTACAGAAATAGTATGATCAGGAGTTGGAGCATCTCTATCTCCAGGTTCAAGACCAGGCTGCGCCAATTACAGTATCTAAGTATACTGTGGGTTAAGTCCCAGGGGTGTTTTCAGAATCCAGGTATATTGCGAGTGAGTCCAATGGGTGTTTCAGTAATATTCGATAAGTTTTAATAAATCAGAACCTCTTTCGTCTTCGGTCAAAATTATAATGATTCTTTATTGTCTTCGAAACTAAGAACTAACTTATGAAATAAGTGCGAATGAGAATGGAATGGAAAACGGGAAGAGGGGAATTTGCACATCTTGCATATTTGTGTGGCTGTCGATGCGGCTGGTTTCGGGTGACGGAGAGACGGCTGGCTCTGGGTGACGAAAAGACGGCTGGCTCCGCTAGCTTCCGCTGGTCTCCAGACTCAGCGTTTGTGCACACAGTGAATGGGATAATGACCATTCATCTGTGTCGCTGAGGCTTGGGGGCGGCGGTGTGTCCGCAACAATGTGTGCGGTAA